>CM033472.1:126082701-126501037 GCA_019447015.1 Hymenochirus boettgeri | reverse complement strand
TGGAGGGATAGATAGATAGATAGATAGATAGATAGATAGATAGATAGCAGAGATAGATAGATGGATAGATAGATAGCAGAGATAGATAGATAGATAGCAGAGATAGATAAATATCAGAGATAGATAGATATATAGATAGCAGAGGTAGATAGATAGATAGATACATAGCAGAGATAGATAGATAATCGAGATAGATAGATATAGATAAATAGCAGAGATCGATAGATAGATAGATAATATAGATAGATAGCAGAGATAGATAGATAGATAGATAGATAGATAGATAGATAGCAGAGATAGATAGATGGATGGATAGATAGCAGAGATAGATAGATAGATAATATAGATAGATAAATAGCAGAGATAGATAGATAGATAGATAGATAGATAGATAGATAGATAGCAGAGATAGATAAATATCAGAGATAGATAGATATATAGATAGCAGAGGTAGATAGATAGATACATAGCAGAGATAGATAGATAATCGAGATAGATAGATATAGATAAATAGCAGAGATCGATAGATAGATAATATAGATAGATAGCAGAGATAGATAGATGGATAGATAGATAGCAGAGATAGATAGATAGATAGCAGAGATAGATAGATAGATAATATAGATCGACAGAGCAGAGATAGATAGACAGACAGATAGAGGAGATAGATAGATAGCAGAGATAGATAGATAGATAGCAGAGATAGATAAATATCAGAGATAGATAGATATATAGATAGCAGAGGTAGATAGATAGATAGATACATAGCAGAGATAGATAGATAATCGAGATAGATAGATATAGATAAATAGCAGAGATCGATAGATAGATAATATAGATAGATAGCAGAGATAGATAGCAGAGATAGATAGATAGATAGATGGATAGATAGATAGCAGAGATAGATAGATGGATAGATAGATAGATAGATAGATAATATAGATAGATAAATAGCAGAGATAGACATCCGTCTATCATTACCTTCCCTTAATACCTTCAAAATAACCTTAAAAACTCCTCTTCAGGCAAGCATATAACCTGACATAAACATTACCCATCTTACTAACCAATATAATCAAACCGCCTTTCACACTCCCCTGCCAATCTATTTACAGCCTACCGACTCCTGCAAACTTAAATCTCACCCCAATCCTCTAGACTGTAAGCTCTTTGGCAGGGTCTATCGCCAGGGAGTTCCAGAGCAGAGGGGCAGCACAAGCAAAGTCCTGAATATGGGCACGGGAAGAGGTGACAAGGGTGGATGAGAGGAGGAGATCGTTTGCGGAGCGGAGGTTGCGTCTGGGACGATATCGGTGGATCAGCTCTGAGATATATGAAGGGGCTGTGTTGGATAGTGCTTTATAGGATAGGGTAAGCTGCTTGAACCGGATCCTTTGCGTGATGGGCAGCCAGTGGAGTGACTGACAGAGAGGAGTGGCATTAGAGGAGCGAGAAGAGAAATGAATGAGCTGGGCAGCAGAGTTGAGGATGGATTGAAGCTGAGCTAGGCGATTGTTTGGTAGACCACACAGGAGTGTGTTGCAGTAGTCAAGCTGGGATATGACTAGGGCATGGACTAGGATTTTTGTCGCTTCGTTCAAGAGGAAGGGTCGGATGCGGGAGATGATTTTAAGTTGGAGCCGACAGGAGTTAGCAAGCAAATTGACATGAGGTTTGAAAGAAAGATCAGAATCTAGCATTATTCCCAGGCAGCGGACATGAGGAGATAGTGATATAGGTGTGTTGTTAATATTAATAGTAAGACTAGGGAGGGGAACAGATCGTGAGGGTGGGCAAAGGACAAGTTCAGTCTTGTCCATGTTGAGTTTGAGGAAGCGGGAGGACATAAAGGCAGAGATGTCATTAAGGCAGTCGGGGACCTGGGATGTCAGTGTAGGGAGATCAGGGGCAGAGATGTAAATTTGGGTATCATCCACATACAGGTGATACTGGAATCCAAATGAATTAATGAGTTGTCCAAGGCCATCGGTGTAGATGGAGAAAAGAAGAGGACAGAGTACCGAGCATTGCGGGACCCCCAAAGGGAGGGGGCGAGGGGTTGAGTTAATTTCAGAGTGGAAAACACTAAAGGTCCTACCAGAGAGATAGGAGGATAGCCAAGAAAGTGCAGTGTCCTGGATACCGAAGGAGGCCAGGATCTGAAGAAGTAGAGGGTGGTCGACAGTATCAAAAGCAGAGGACAGATCAAGAAGAATGAGCAAAGAGTAGTGACCTTTAGATTTAGCACTAAGCTCCTCTTCAGGCAAGCATATAACCTGACATAAACATTACCCATCTTACTACCCAATATAATCCAACCCGCCTTTCACACTCCACTGCCAATCTATTTACAGCCTACCGACTCCTGCAAACTTAAATCTCACCCCATATCCTCTAGACTGTAAGCTCTTTGGGCAGGGTCTTCTCTCCAAGTGCTGAAACCCTGAGAATTATAAATTATTTTTTTAAACACAAACTATGCCAAACTTTCTCACTGCGGTATAAGAGGCGACCACTAGGTGGCAGCCATTTGTCTTCGCTTTATTTTTGAGGCCGTTTGACATGTCCCGCCCACCGTACTTGCAGTTCCCTGTAGCTGCACTTTGACACTCTTTACCTCAGCTTGCCAGAAAACCTGACCATAGTGGTTCATGGCGTCCAGCGATTCCATCCAGATCCCAAGGAGGTTGCCTTTGCTTTTGACCCATGAAGGGGTACTACTGCCGGGTTCCACCATGAGAATTAGTGTGGACACGCTGGGGAACATGGAGCTGGTGCGCAGCCGTCTGCTTAAGGGAACCTCGCTTAAAAGCACAATAATAGGGGTAATCCCTCCCACCGGCGACCCTGCCACTCATGGGGAGGATCTGTCCGCACTGCACAGGTGATCCCTCCCTTATCTCCATGGGGCGATACCATGGCTGGTGTCTATGTTATAGGAGCAGTTCAGTCATGTCCCCTCCTCACATTGGGAACTGAGGCAACACAATGGGGTTGTAAAGAAGCAATTGGTTTAACATTGTGCTGGTCTGTTACAGTTCTGATAGGCAGGGGCAAGTGGGGCGATGTTTCCACCTGACTGACCGGTATTTTGTTTGATTTGGGGTGATGCGCTATTCACCCCAGTAAGACAGTAAAATAGTGGCAACATTTTGGCTCCATAGCATGAAAGGTAGCGCCAGAATGTCGCCACAACTGTTTATGCTTCTTGGGTCTTACAGTTAGCAGCTGTCTGTCATGGCCATAACAGATGACATCACAGTGAATGACTGAATGCTATTCCAGTGGCTACCTCCTCTGAGCATATAAATGCTTGGAGAGCATGAAGAGGTGGTGGAAACTTTTGAGAGGCAGAGAGAAGAGGAAGAGCATAGTTTGGCTGCAGAACAGATTAGCCCTTGGTCTGTCAGCTTTCTAACTAATGTGTTTGTGTGCTTTGGGGTGATTTACCTATATATCATTTTTCATTTGATGCCTTTGAAACAGTATTTAGTGAACTTATATGGATGAAAAACTCATCAATAGGTAGTTATAGTTAAAGGAGAACTAAACTTACATTTTTAAAAACCTAATGTGAGTTTTTCTCCCCAGAACACCTATACATTGTAAGATTATTTTCTGGTATGTTGCATTTAGTGTATGTGAGAAGTAGATTCTGTAAATAAGAAGGTTGCCGTGTTGTTGCCAGTACAACCCACATCCCATGAAGTCATCAAAGAACTACGCCCCCTGACCCCAGTATTCACTGTCTCTATGCACAGAGTATTTTTTATACACTTATATAGAATCCCTGATAAGACTTTGAAAGCTGCTTGTTACCCTGCAGTTTATTTACCAGTCAGTGGGAGTTGCTGGAAAATAAACTGAAGGGTAAAAAGCAGCTTTCAAAGTTTTATCAGGGACTTCCATATTCCATTTTTTTATTTATTCTTTTCCTAACAAAAGATAAAGCTTCCAAATGTAGCTTGATTCTGCGCCTATTGTGTTGGCGCACTGGGTAAGGCACCGGGATTTTTTTGTTCCTATGATATTCCATGTAAAAGTTTAAGTTTCGAAATGTGCCTAGGTTTCCAGCTTATTCAGTGGTGGCTCACCTTGTAAGATGCCAGGTTTAGACACATATAGTTCAAAAGTTCATGATTTTGAATCCCCAAACTTACCTTTTTTTTTGTTTCCATTATGTTCCTAGTACAATATTCTACATGTAACAATGGTTTATATAGTGTCTCAGCCTAGAGGTAAGAGCTCTGCTTTTAGCAAGACAGAGTACAAGTTGCAGGTTCTATTCCCCAGACTTACTTTTATTTTTGCTGAAATCTAAGTATTCTGTTTCATATATCCATGCTATCTTTGAAATAAACTGCAAAGATTACTTTTCTTTTTGTATGAAAAGTAAAGCATTATATCGTTGTTAGGACAGGAGCCTTGAATGAGTTTGAAAACAAAAAACTGACATCCCTATTCTGTGTCAGGGAGAGGGAGGATCTCTGTGCTGTAATGTGATTGGCTGTCAGCTTCTAGGAAGCAAGGCTGCAACTTCCTTGTTTTGATCTGTTGAGCTCTACGGAGCATATGTCTGTACGCAGACACTTAGCTAGGGGTTAGCTAGGGGTTTACCCAGCTTAGGTGGATTGTGGGAGCTGGCCCCTAGTAGGTTATTGTCATAAATCACCCAATGGGAGAGGTGAGACACAGCTTGTTGTATGTGTGTGAATGTGCTTTGTCTATTGGGACAATGTTGTCTGGAGACTTTAAATCCCCTTTAAAGAGAGTGTTTAGGGCTGGTATGAAGGAAGAGGAGAGAGGGTGAATAAGATGAGTGGAAATGGGGTCAAGGGGGCAGGTGATGAGACGTGTCCTAGATAGGAGAGATAAGATTCCCTGTTCTGTAATAGTGGTGAAGCTCGTTAGGGTGCAATTAAAGGGATTAACCAATGAAGGGAGATTAGCCGGTGCAGTGGTAGGAGTAGGAAGCTGAATGGAGGAGGTAGGGTGCATAGGAAAACCATTTTGGATATTTTTTTTTCTGTGAAATATAAGGCTATTTCATCAGCCGATAAACAGGGAGCGTAGGAGGAGGAGGAGGCGAACAGAGCAGGGAGTTGAATACTTTAAAGAGCTGTTTCGGTTTATGGGACTGTGTGGATATGAGTGAAGAGAAATAGTTTTGCTAAGGATAAAGCACTTTGGGTCAGGTAGAGGGCACTTTTAAATTCAAGAAAGTCTCTATCTTTGTTACTCTTGCGCCAGCGTCGTTCGGCTATAAGGGTACCTCCACTGGTATAATAAAAAATTTGGTATTCCGTTTTATTAAAGAACAGGAGGTAAAGGAGCTGTCTTACCTCCCGTTCTTCAATAAAACCTGCAGGAGCCAGGAGAGAAGAGAGATGTGCATGCGCATAGAAGACGGAGTCCGTCTGGACCTGTCAGAAGACGCAGTGGAGGAGCAATCGATTGGGTAAGTTACTTACCTTCTCTCCTAGCTCCTGCAGGTTTGAAGAATGGGAGGTAGGACACAGCTCCTTTACCCCCCTTTCTTCAATAAAACTGAATACCAACATTTTGATTACCGTATACCAGTGGAGATACTCTTTAACAAATTATAGGTGCTGCGTCATGTGCACCCCTTTATTGTGCCTGCCCATCCACATTGTCTGTTTCCAGCTGCTATACCAGTTTTACAGGGTTATTTAATAAAAGTTCTTATCGTTAAAAATGGTGCTAATTTTGCCCCAACCAATCAGATGTTAGCTTTCAAATGTTAATCTGATTGGTTGGGGCAAAATTAGCACAATTTTAAACAATAAGAACTTTTATTGAATCTCCCTGTTAGTGTGCCAATCCATTTACCAGTCTTAGTTTGCAAGCCCATTCACCAGTTTCAGTGTGATAGCCTGTTCACTAGTGTCTTTGTGCCATCCCATACATTACTTTTCACATGCCATCCCATTTTCTCCTTTGGTGTGCCAGTCCATTCACGAAGTGCAGAAATTCATCGGATGAATGCATATGTGATTCTGAATCCAATGTAATATGCAGTGACTATGTCACTAGGTAAAGGGCAGGGGGGCCCACATTCTAATTCTGTATCGGGCCCATAGGTCTATAGCTACACCACTGTTACAGATCACCCTTTTTTTCATTTTGTTTCTAAACAGATTCCCCCCTCCCTCCATGTGCTTTTCCATGTGTTTCGCCTGAACAAAATCAAGCTTAAGGTGCCCATACACAACTGAGATATTGGTTTAGTTGTTCGTGTAGCTAATATGTGATATATTTATTTAATGTTTTATCAGAATATATCTAATATCTTATATTTTTGTAATTTTTTATCTAAAAAAATATTATTATGATATAAATTTAAGTGTAAGGTGATGCATTTGGGATTTAATAATCCCTGTGCCATCTACACCATAAATAACTCTGTGTTAAGTGCATCTGTAATGGAAAAAGATTTGGGGGTTCTGGTAGATAACAGACTTAGCTGTAGCAAACAATGCCAGGTAGCAACAGATAGAGCTAGCAAGATATTGTCTTGTATAAAAAGGGGAATAGATTCAAGAGAGAAAAATATTATTCTCCCTCTTTACAAGGCACTGGTAAGGCCTCATTTGAAATATGCGGTGCAGTTTTGGAATCCCATATACAAAAGGGACATCTTGGAAATTGAGGCAGTTCAGAGAAGGGCAACTAAATTAATAAGGGGAATGGAGGGGCTTGAATATGCAGGCAGATTAGACAAGTTAGGGCTGTTTACATTGGAGAAGCGGCGGTTGCGTGGGGACATGATAACCTTGTACAGATATATTAATGGCCCATACAATGAGCTCTCTGGTGCATTGTTCACTAATAGGTCATATCAGAGGACACGTGGACATCCTTTAAGGTTGGAAGAAAAGAAGTTTCATCTTCAGGTTAGGAGAGGTTTCTTTACAGTGAGAACGGTGAAACTGTGGAACTGTCTTCCAGCAGATGTGGTAATGGCAAGTTCATTGAATAACTTTAAAAAAGGCCTGGATAAGTTTCTAAAACTAAAGAATATTGAGAATTACTGGTATTAATGCATATAGATCTGGTTGATCCAGGGATACTTTCCGATTGCCGTTTGGAGTCAGGAAGGAATTTTCCCCCCCTTTTTAGCTGGGTTTTTTTGCCTTCCTCTGGATCAACTGTTAGGTAGGGTTAAAAAAAAAAAAAAAAAAAAAAAGAAGTGAATAGGTTGGACTTGATGGACGTATGTCTTTATTCAACCTTAATTACTATGTTACTATGTTACTATGTTACTAAGTGCATGCTTTTATCTTATCATTACATTCATTATTAAATTTAATTACAATATACACTGGAAAGTGTATAAAATATGGGAGTTACAACAAAAAATCCAACATTAAAAACATAGGTGTGCCACAAGAAATAATTGCCTTGGCATAGGGGGCGATACAATACAGTGGCCAAATCAGCATAAAACTCACACTAAGCAATGGGTAGTAACATAGGTTTTAAACTGACTTTATAGAGCCTGCAGTGTTTTCAAAACTTCTTGGAAATAGGATGGCACATGTTGCTCATGTTGCTCTAATGGCTGCCACTTTCATGCAGCCACTCAGGTCCTGCTCTGCTTATCGTAGGGTTAGTGTCTGTGTGGGCAGTGCTGGGCAAATCTTTTGTGAGCTGGGTATGAGGTCATCTTATATGTACCTATTTTTGTTAGTTAAAAAAAGTTAGAAGAAACTTACTTAACCAGCCCAGGTTCCCTCGGCTTTAGCCATCAATGCAACTTCTGGGAATGGAGTTGCATTGAGGGCTTGGCTAGCAGCCACATCTGTGATTGACAGAGAGTCAGCCAATCACAGACGTGGCTGCTGGATATTGATTTAGCTGAGCGATCCCAGGCCGGTAAGTAACTTTCTTCTAACTTTTTTAACAAATACACAATGTGGTTAGGGTTGGAAGGGAGGAAACTACACTACAGCAAATGGATTACATGTTAAAATAAAAGTGCAGCGCCGATGGATCTGGGTGGAGGGAGGGGGGAATTGGCTTCTAAAGGTATTATGGTGTGGACAAATGTCTATTTGAGGAACTGTATAAATACCTCAGTGATGTAAAATGGACAAATGTTTAGCCATGCCCACCCAACCCTGGTGGTGGTGGCACACTAATATATTATTATGGATCGTTAGATATAAGTGGTGTGTGTGATTATATTATAAGCTCATTGGGCAGGGCCTTATATGAATTGTTTAAACAATTGTTAAGCGTTAATATAGAAACAAGTACATGCATACAAGTAGAATAGGTACTGTATGTCCACACCTGTGGCCCTTCAGATGTTTGAAAACTACAATTGGCTGCTTGTAAGGAGTGCAGCCAGGGAGTGCAGGGAGCTGTAATTTTCAAACTTTTGGAGGGCTGCAAGTTGGACACATTCCGGTGATCGGAATATTTGTCATTTCTCTGTGTTTTCTACACTAAATCTTTAAAGATGCCTTAGGAAAGGCTCTAACACCTGCAGTCTGCTTGCCACACAAGAGTGAGCACAATTAATGAAGTTGCATTAACCTAATTAAAAGTATGTCCTGGAAAAAAACATCTACAAAGCTGGCAGAAGCAGAAAGAAAATGTATTTTAATATTTAAAATATTTCCTAGGGGCTGTAAAATGGATTTGTCATTCCACATATATCATGAATTGACCTTCATATTTTAAAATCTGCTATTGCCACAAATTGTACCGATTAACAGCACTACGGTGTCGTTGTGCCTCTCTTACGTCTTTCACCTACTGTCATATAGATTGTCAAAAATGCAAATGAGTACAAAGTCCTGTTTGATCTATTTTTACAGTGCTGCACACTTTGCAGTGATCCAAAGACTGAAGGCAATCACTACACAGCCTGTATAGTTGATCTAAAACACTACTAAACATTAGCTTATTAGTTTGATTAAGCTATTTGACCTGATTTGATGCTACTTTGTGAGATTTTTTCAAAGCTTTTAGATCATTCACCAGCCTGCACTTATTTTGCCTTGGGCTTATCTTGTTTTAGATACCTTTATTGTGAAAAGTAATCTTCACTGAAACTTTTCAGTAACCAATAAAGAATATCAAAGGGATAGACAGTTAAACTTTAACAGCTAATACATTATGCACATTTAAGGTCATATAGGTATGTGATAGAATATCATACGGTAATTAAAGTTACTAAACAGCTGGCTTTTCTCCTGTAATTTGTATTCTGATCCCTGTCAATGCTGATATTCCAGTTCTTACTGATTAAAAGGGGGGGTTGGACTGTTTGATTCTCGATCCCCAGAAATATGGAATGCTAAGACCGAGGCCACACTACATTGTATAGTAGCGAGCTAGAAATCCCATACAAGCATGCGCTGCGGTTGCACAAAAAACTGCAGAGCACATGCGCTCTGATAAGTGGATCACAGCGCAACATAGGGGAGCACACAATTGGTCAACACTAGTGTGCGCTTTTTAACGTGTGATCACATTGTGCATTAAATCGGTGCAGTGTGACAGAATGTAAAAAAAAATAATTAAAGGAGAAGTTCAGTGCAAATACATGTACTTTTCAGAAAAAAGAGCAGTATTTTTTCATCCCAATGACCTGAATCTGCCAATTCAGCATTTTGTCTGTGTATAAATAAATGCAACCGAAATACTGACTTCCTGTTTGCAGGACCCCTAGTAGAGACCATTATGGTCTTGCCCTTGACCCATTGCCTGGGTTGATTCAGTTGCTCAGTAGAGATCTAAGCATCTTTGACCCATCCAACAAGCCAATCAGTAGAAATTACTGTTAGGAACATTCCAAGGAAGTGGTGCATCCTGGGAAGAAGAAGGACCGTTAGAACCTGAAATGTCAGCTTACTAATGCCAACAGCACGGAATAGCAAAGGGTATGAAATCAACTGATTTTTCAAAATGGAAGAGAATATGTAGAATAACTAAGTATGCATTACACAAACTAACAATTTAACAAATATTGATAATTTCCACTAAACTGTCCCTTTAATTACACTGGCTGCGCTAGTGTAATCCTTTGGTTAGTATTAGGATTTCATCCCATTCTCTCCAGCACCACCTAATGGCCAATCAAGGTACTGCAGAAGTTCCATCATTTGTGTTATTTTTATCTTTCTTTTAGTGTATAAGATGTGCAGCAATGGTACATTACAGCAATGTTTTGCTCTGTCACTAAAGACCTTTGCCTTAACATGTGATAGTACTTTATTAGCCCAGCAATGTTGCATCAAATCTAATTAGGTATAATACTGACACTGAAAGTGAAGGTCACATGTTATGCAAAAATTAAATTGACATCTTTCACCAGAAAACGCTATCAGCTTGTATCAATTATTAAAGAAATTCCATCATACATTGTCTTCTTACTGTGCATTAATAATGTAGAGATTATGCATCCTTTTCTGTATTCATAGAATGAAATCAAAGAGAAACTGAGTAGAAGTGTCACATTTTATGGTGTTTTGAGTATATTTTCATTGTATTAAAGCATATTCCTTTTTTACTCATATAAAGCATATGAAATACACATATAAAATCAGCTTAATGAAAGGCTAGACAACATTTACATTAGAAGAATGATGAAGGCTGCCTTAAGCTGGCCATACAATATAAACTTCCTTCTTGACATTCCTGTGACATTCTGACAACTGCTTGGCCTGATTATTCAATTTTAAAATCATAATATCGATCAATTGCGGTTACAGACATGATCCATCAGGGAAACTACTTAGGAACGTCGACAGGTAAAACTGTTCCTCCACTCAATTATACAAACGATTTGATATTCATCTTGGCTTCAATGTCTAGTCTATGTAATTTCGAGGAGGTAGTGTATGGCCAGCTTTATTTTCACTGTAGCCGCCACTTGGCCTTGCAGCTTGTAGTTTTGGCAACTCTATTTAAAAAACATATTTTCAAAATTTGATTAGATAATCATAGCCATGGACCTTCAGTGTCCTGAAAAACTGCAATGGGGATGGGTAATTATATTAAACAATATATAATACATTATGTAGATGTTCCTGAAAATCGAATCATTTGGTGCATGCAGCATTACTCTTTAGCTTTATATTCTAGGCACAGATAAAAATTCATATACATACACTACAATAACATACCTAGATCTAACAATCTTTGTTTGCACACAAGAAGCACAATGCTCTGTTCTATAGAAAAAAGAGAGGCAGCAACTTAAGGAACCACTTTATACCTCCCCAGCTCCCAGATTGACAGCCACATTAACCTTAACCACCTTAAATATTAGATTGTAAGCAGAATTGCCAGATTTCACTGGCGCCCGAACATTTGTGGAGAGGAGAGGCCACTTTGTTGAGGCTATAGAACAGTACAGTCTATAGAAAATCTTTTGGAAAGTGAAGTGGAAATGTAGAAATTTTACATTCAGCTGCAGGATCCGCCCCAAACCCCACTTATGTTTTACTTACCTCTTCCTATGATGCAGCTAAATAAACTTACTAGCCCCGGTCCCTTGCCGCCTGGTTACTGCCCCCTACCTCTGTTGTGAGCTTGTTAAGGCTTTTCCTGGTTGTGGCTGTTAGTGATTGGGTGGGATGTCACCATCGCACCTTTGACAGCCACGACCAGAAAGGCGAGAGGGACAACATAGCAGACTGGGTTTTGTAAGTTTCTTTAGCGGCATCTCTGGCAGGTTAATTAAAAGCTCTTTGTTTTTGGGGGGGTCCTGCAGCTGAATGTAAAATTTCTAATAATGGGCTGACATGCCTTTTAAGCTATTTGTCGGAAAAGAATGCTGGGATGCAGTAATTGTCACAATTGCCGAAATGACAGTAAAATCCAACCTACACAATCAGGGGGATTAATGGACATGTGGCGGCTGCGCGAGTATTGGGTGAGACACAAGCACAGACACCGCAAGCCTATTTACCAGAGGTTGTGTAGCTGTGCTCACATAAGTATTTAATGCCAACTGAATATTGGCATTAAATACTTCCATATGGGTAGTATAGTATAGTATTTGAGGTTGAATAAAGACATATGCCATCCAGTCCAACCCATCTAGCAATATCCTCATTTCCTGCCTAACTGCTAATCCAGAGGAAGGCAAAAAAAACCCCACCGAATTTATGAAGGGGGAAAAAATT
This sequence comes from Hymenochirus boettgeri, assembly GCA_019447015.1. Lineage (NCBI taxonomy): Eukaryota > Metazoa > Chordata > Amphibia > Anura > Pipidae > Hymenochirus > Hymenochirus boettgeri. Next base: position 126,488,873 of record CM033472.1, on the reverse strand, counting down.
CCTTCCAATCGGAAATTTCCCTGGATCAACTCTACTTTATGTATCAATACCAGTAACTTGCAACATTCCTTGTTTGCAGAAACTCATCCAGCTTTTTTAAACTGACCAATGAACCTGCCATAACAACGTCCACTGGAAGACAGTTCCATAGCTTTACCGTTCTCACAGTGAAAAACCCTTTCCGAGCTTGAAGCCTATACCTTTTTTCTTTAAGTCTTCAAGGGATGTCCTCGTGTCCTCTGACATGTTCTATTGACATGCCCCAGATAGTTTATTGTATGGACCGTTAATGTATTTATACACAGTAATCATATCCCCACGCAAACGCCTTTTCTCCAGCGTACATAATTGTAACTTTTCCAGTCTGTCTTCATATTCAAGCTCCCCAAATCCCCTTATTAATTTAGTTGCCCTTCTCCCTTTCCATTTCAAAGATGTCCATTTTGTACGCAGGATTCCAAAATTGCACTGCATATTCCAAATGAGGCCTTACCAATGCTTTGTAAAGAGGGAGAATAACATTTTTCTCCCTTGAATCCATACCTCTCTTTATACAAGACAATACCATGCTCTGGCTGTTGCCGCCTGGCACTGCTTGCTTCCTTTAAGTTTGTTATCCACCAAAACTCCAAGATCCCTTTCCAACAAGGATTCGCTTAACACAGAGCCATTTATAGTATAAGCAGCACAAGGATATTTAAGTCCAAAATGCATCACTTTACATTTATCAACATTGAATCTCATCTGCCACTTAGCAGCCCAATGTGACAATCTATCTAGATCCCCCTGCAAAGATTGCAGAAACCTTGCAGACAATACCCACTTCCAACTCATTAATAAATAGATTAAATCGAAGTGGCCCCAACACAGAACCCTGTGGCACCCCACTTAGCACTTCAGTCCATATTGATGAAGCCCCATTAACCACTACTCTCTGCATCCTATTTATTAACCAGTTTTCTATACATGTTAAAATGGGCCTCCCCAGACCAACAGGCCTTAGCTTATACATTAGTCACCTATGGGGGACTGTCTCAAAAGCCTTTGCAAAATCCAAGTAAACTACATCTACTGCTATGCCACAGTCTAAATTTCTACTTACTTCCTCATAAAAGCCAAGCAAGTTAGTTTGACAAGATCTATTCCTCCTAAATCCATGCTGGTTACTCATTATAATGTCAGTCCTTGAAGCATACACTAGAACATGTTCCCCTATTAAACTTTTCAGTTTCTTCCCCACCACTGAAGTTAGACTTACAGGCCTGTAATTACCCGGCTCTAAACGACTACCCTTTTTGAATATTGGAATAACATCAGCCTTACATAGTAACATAATAATTAAGGTTGAATAAAGACATACGTCCATCAAGTCCAACCTATTCACCCTCTTTTTTTTTTTTTTTTTTTAACCCTACCTAACAGTTGATCCAGAGGAAGGCAAAAAAAAACGGCTAAAAAGGGGGAAAAAATTCCTTCCTGACTCCAAACGGCAATCGGAAAGTATCCCTGGATCAACCAGATCTATATGCATTAAAGCATGTCCACCCTAAAACTATAATCCCCCAACTACTGGCCCCATCATGTAGTGTAGTTTAATCCTTACCTCACATCCCAGCTCCATATGGTTCTCCTGTAGTCCCCCCCCAAAAAACTGCCCACCAGGAGGCTAGCAGAGTCCATATAGGACTCTGCCTCCTACCTGGCCTCCGGGAGAAGTTTGGCATGCGTGCTGAAGCCCTTCTCCCTCCCCCTCCCTCCCTCTCCCTCCCTCTCCGGATTCCCTCCCCCTAGCATAAATCCCTTTTAATATAGTATTCCCCCTGTTCCTCCAGCCCCAACTGCTTCATTTTTATCTTTAGAAAGTGCCCCGAACATTACTTACCTCCCCTCTTTCCTCCGCTGCACTGAATGACCGTCAGCCACGTCTGTGATTGGCTGCCGCTCAGCCAATCACAGACGCGACTGCCGGTCCCGCCCCTCTGCTTGCATTTTCTCGCAAGCAGAGGGCCGGCAGCGCGGCGGAGGAAAGAGGGGAGGAAAGTAAAACTTCGGGGCACTTTCTAAAAATAAAAATGAAGCGGTTGGGGCTGGGGGACCAGGGGGAGTACTATATCAAAAATTAGTTTTAAGGGTGGACATACCCTTTAATACCAGTAATTCTCAATATTTTTTAGTTTTAGAAACTTATCCAGGCCTTTTTAAAGCTATTCAATGAACTTGCCATTACCACATCTGCTGGAAGACAGTTCCACAGTTTCACCGTTCTCACTGTAAAGAAACCCTTCCTAACCTGAAGATGAAACTTCTTTTCTTCCAACCTTAAAGGATGTCCACGAGTCCTCTGATATGATCTATTAGTAAACAATGCACCAGAGAGTTCATTGTATGGGCCATTAATATATTTGTATAAGGTTATCATGTCCCCACGCAAACGTAGCTTCTCCAATGTAAACAGCCCTAACTTGTCTAATCTGCCTGCATATTCAAGCCCCTCCATTCCCCTTATTAATTTAGTTGCCCTTCTCTGAACTGCCTCAATTTCCAAGATGTCCCTTTTGTATATGGGATTCCAAAACTGCACTGCATATTCCAAATGAGGCCTTACCGGTGCCTTCTAAAGAGGGAGAATAATATTTTTCTCTCTTGAATATATTCCCCTTTTTATACAAGACAATATCTTGCTAGCTCTAGCCGTTGCTACCTGGCATTGTTTTCTATAGCTAAGTCTGTTATCTACCAGAACCCCCAAATTTTTTTCCATTACAGATGCACTTAACACAGAGTTATTTATGGTGTAGGTGGCACAGGCATTATTAAATCCCAAATGCATCACCTAACATTTATCAACATTGAATCTCATCTGCCATTCTGCTGCCCATTTTAATAATGTTTCTAGGTCTGCTTGCAGCACTTGCACATCATTGGAAGTTTCCAAAGCTCTGCATAGTTTAATGTCATCAGCAAACACTGAGACCTTGCTCTCAATGCCCCTTTCTAAGTCATTTATAAACAGATTAAACAGAAGCGGCACCAGTACAGAACCCTGAGGCACTCCGCTTAAAACTTTAGCCCACATAGATGTAGCTCCATTAACCACCACTCTCTGTTTGCAGTCCAATAACCAGTTCTCTATCCATGAACAAATGTTTTCTTCAAGGCCAACAGTCCTCAGCAAAATCCAAATATACCACATCCACTGCTGTGCCTGAATCTAACTTCTTACTCACTTCTTCATAAAAACCAATTAAATTTGTCTGGCATGATCTATTTCTCATAAATCCATGCTGACTACTACTAATAAGATGATCTCTGGAGACAAATTCAAGGATATGATCCCTTAACAAAGTTTCCATCACCTTCCCTACCACTGATGTTAGGCTTACAGGTCTAAGTTTCCAGGCTGTGAACGACTACCTTTTTTGAATATTGGTATTACATTGGCTTTTTTCCAATCCAGCGGCACCTCCCCAGACAAAAGCAAATCTGAAAAGATGAGAAACAGTGGTCTAGATAGAACTGAACTAAGCTCTTTTAAAATCCGAGGATGCAATCCATCTGGTCCTGGCCGCTTTATTGATATTAACTTTGTCTAATTGTTTCCGTACCATATCCTCTGTTAGCCAATGTGAAAACTCTTCATTTCTTCCCTGCATATTATTACAATCCCTACTGTAAGGATAAGGATTCTCAACAGTAAAAACCGATGTAAAAAAACGGTTCAGCAGATTAGCCTTTTCGGCATCCTCTACAACCACCTCAGCTCCATTATTTAATGGTCCTACATTCTCAGTCCTCATCTTTTTACCATTTATATACTTAAAAAACATTTTTCCAATCCAGAGGCAAAAATAAGAAACAAATGGCCTAGATAAAACTGAACTTAGCTCCCTAAGTACCCGAGGATGTATTTTATCCGGTCCAGGAGATTTATGAATATTAACCTTATTTAGTTCTTTCTGTACCATATCCTCGGTTAGCCTAAGTGCATTTGAATATTTTATACCATTATTGCTACTATACTCTGATATCTGTACTTGGATCTTCTAGAGTGTATACAGAGGGGAAAAAATATTCAAGACATTTGCTTTATCACCATCCTCCGTAACTACCTTATCCCCATTAATTAATGGTGCCACATTCTCAGTCTTCATCTTCTTACTATTAATTTAATTAAAAAAATATTTATGCTTTGTTCAGCTATCCTAACTTAATTATTAATTTTAGCTTGTTTGATTGCTTTCTTACACTCCTTGTTACAGTTTTTATAATTCCTAAAGGCCCTTTCCATTCCCTTTGACTTAAAGGTTTTAAATGCCTTTTTCTTCCTTTACATTTGCCTCTTTACATCAGAATTCAGCCACATGGGCACAGATTTATTTTATTTAAATTTATTTCCCAAGGGTATAAATTTAGATGTGAACTGGCTTAAAATCCCCTTAAACACAGTCCACTTCTGTTTAGTACCTTTACCTCATAATACATTATCCCAGTTGACATTCTGAAGAGCTACTTTTAAAGGGTATGTCCACCCTTAAACATGATTTTTAATATGCTGCTCCCCCATGTCCCCCAGCCCCAACCGCATAAATTATTTTTTTTCAGAAAGCCCCAAACTCTACTAACTCCCTCGTTCCTCCGCCGCACTGCCGGCCCTCTGCTTGCGAGAATGCAAGCAGAGGGGGGGACCGGCAGTCGCGTCTGTGATTGGCTGAGCGGCAGCCAATCACGGACGCGGCTGCGGTCATTCAGTGCGCAGGAGGAAAGCGGAGGAGAGTAAGTAAGAGTTTGGGGAGCTTTTTGGAAAAAAAAATGCGGTTGGGGCTGGGGGGGAGGGGTATTGGGGGAGGGAGTGGGGAGGGAGGGAGGTGATTGGGAGGGGAGGGGGGGCGGGGGGGGGGGGACGGGGAGTGGGGGGGGGGAGGGGGGGAGGGGGGGGATGGGGGAGGGACGGGGGGGAGGGGGGGGGGTGGGGGGGGGAGGGGGGGAGGGGGGGGGGGGGGGAGGGGGAGGGAGGGGGGGGGGGGGAGGGAGGGGGGGGAGGGGGGGGGGGGGGGGCGGGGGGGGGGGGAAAGGGAGGGGGGGGGGGGGGGGGGGGGGGGGGGGAGGAGGGGGGGGGGGGGGAGGGGAGCGGGGGGGAGGGGGGGAAAGGAGGGGGGAGGGGGGGGGGAGGGGGAGGGGAGGGGGGAGGGGAGGGGAGGAGGACAGGGGGAGGGGGATGGGGGGGGGCGGGGGAGGGAGGGGGGGGGGGGGAGGAGGGGGAGGGAGGGGGGCGGGGAGGGATGGGGGTGGGGGGGGGGGAGGGGGGGGGAGGGGGAGGGGGCGGGGGGAGGGGGGGGGCGGAGGGATGGGGAGGGGGGGCGGGGGGGGGGGGAGTGGAGGGGGGGGGGGGGAGTGGGGGGAGGGGAGGGGGGGGAGGGGGGAGGAGGGACCGGGGGGGTGGGAGGAGGAGGGGGGGACATGGGGGGAGCAGCATATATGGGGGTTTTGCGCTAGGGGGAGGGATAGTAGAACGGGAGGGAGAGGAGGGGGGGGAGGGGGGAGAGGGCTGCAGTGCGCATGGCAAATATCTACCGGAGGCTAGATAGCAGGCAGAGACCTGCTCTCTCTTGGTGGTTAGTTTTGAGACTTTGGGGGGGGTTTACAGGAGAACCCTATGGAGCTGGGATGTGAGGTAAGGATTAAACTACACTACATGGTGGGGCCAGTAGTTGGGGGGATTATAGTTTTGGGGGTGGACATGCCCTTTAACCTGGGAAAATTTGCCTTCCTGAAATTAAAAGTCTTTGTTAACCCAGCGCAATTTTCCTTTCGATAACATACTCCAAACGACACTATTTCATGGTCACTATTCTCTAAGCCTCCAGTTACCTTTATATTTATAATGCGCTCCACGATGTTTGATATTACCAGATCCAACAGAGCTCCTTTTCTAGTAGGAACTTCAACCACCTGTGAGAGAAAATTATCCTGCAGCAAATTTAGGAACTCATTGCCTTTTTCTGTGTTGGCAGTTCCACTACATCAATCAATGTCAGGGTAATTAAAGTCCTCCATAATGAGCACACTCCCCAAACTTGCAGCCCTTGCCAACTGCATATGAAGCTGACTCACTTAATCTCTGCTAGCATTTGGCGGCTCATAGCAGACACCAACAATGACATTACACCCTTTCCTGTTGCACAAGCAAAATGGATGCAAGGGGCACACTTAAAGTGTAAGCAAATATTTATTAAATCACACCAAGTTTGCTGTAATTACCCCCTTTCCTGTTGCCTAATTCCACCCATATTGCCTCCACTTTAACATCCATATCGCCAGTTATTTCTTCTTTTAAATTTGGCTTCAATTCTTTTTTAACATAAACACATACTCCTCCCCTTTTCCTTTTTTCTCTGTCCTGCCTAAACAAGGCGTATCCTTTTAAATTTACAGCCCAGTTGTGAGAACTGTTCAACCACGTTTCTGTTATACCTATTACATCATACTTTTAATTCAACACCATAATTTCCAATTCACCCATTTCGTCAGCCAGGCTTCTCGCATTTGCAAACATACATTTTAGATTATGATCCATTAATTTATTCATACACTTTAATACATATGCCTCCCTATCCCTTATGCTAGCCCCACCCCCCTTTCCACCCACCACTGGCTTATCTACACCCTGCTTTCCTCCTGGGCTATCTATCCCAGTGAGACTGCTAGTAACCTCCCCCCCCAACCTACTTTAAAATCTCCTCCAACCCTCTAGCCATCTTCTCCCATAAAACAGCTGCACCGCCATCAGTGAGGTGCAACCCATCCCTACTAAAGAGCCTGTAGCCGACAGCAAAGTCTGACCATTGGCTCTCTGGTCCCCTCCAACAGATTATCTCTATGCTCTCCTTCTCTGACCCTGATCTAGCAGCCATCCATTCCCATAACCTGGTTTCCAAAGCTCTGGACTCTTTTGCTCCCTTAACTACCCAATCCACTAGTCATAAGAACCAGCAACCATGGCCAGATCAGATTAAATAGATAAAAAGACACTCTTGTGTAGCTAGAGTTCTGGTGTATGAACAATAAGAGTAAACACTTTCTAGAATTTAAGTGTGCCCTCTCCTACATCAGAAGTGCTTCATCCTTAGCCAAACAAAATTACTTCTTCTCCCTTATATCCACGCAATCCATTATCCCAAAGTTGGAGGGAATCTCACTGGCAGATCAGACAACCAGGTTTTACATTTCAGTAAATCTCTGCAGATTGTGAGGTTCATAGCTGATATTCGCCTGAACAGACAATATTTTGTCCCTGACGACCACTTGCTGGCGGCGAACGATCAGGATTAAAAGTTTGTCCGTGTGTACCCAGTCTACGGGAGACTGAATAAAAGTTCTTATCATTAAAAATTGCGCTAATTTTGCCCCAACCAATCAGATTTTAGCTTTTCAAATGTTAAATAAGATATGATTGGTTGGGACAAATTTAGCACCATTTTAAAGGGCATCTATAGTGGAAAAATGAACTTTTTTTTCTTTCTTTCCATGTGTGCTATAATTCCCCACAACCCCCAGAGTGTCATCACTTTGTTCAGATTCCCTCTCTGTCCTGAGATACAGCAGTTAGAAGAATACGTGATTGCATTCCTCTCCTCCTACTTGGACTGTCAATCAAATCCCTGTGACGTGATCCCCCCTCCCTGCTCTGTAATAAACATAGAGATAACAGCATTAGCAGGGGGAGAGAGGTAGCTTTAATGGTAGATATAAGGCTGCACTTCACCCCCCTTCTTGATAGACTTCACTGATTGATGATGGGTCACAAAGAGAGAGATTGTAAACTGTACTCCGTGTCTCCAGGACAGCTTGCTTTCTATTGGCCACTGTGCGTGGGTGTGTTTTTCAGGATGTTGAACTTTTAACTCCTACTGCACATGATAAGCTTGTCGGTTAGCCGAAGCTGAGACATGGAGGAGGTAACAGAGGGGAGGGGGAAGGGGGGGAGTGCTGCACACAGATCTGGTACCATGGTTAAACAGAGTCACTGACATAGATAGGATTAAGGCAACACAGAGTACATGAATTTAACTTTGCAAAGGGGCAATGTGTTTTTTTTCACTATAGATGCCCTTTAAATAAGAACTTTTATTGAATCTCCCTGCTAATGTTTTATTTTACTGAGACATCCACATTTGCTACATTACTATTAGTGTCTTTCAAAGTCAGAGCTGTGACTCTAACAGCGGATCTAACAGAATTTGTTGAATATTGACGTATCAGGAGCTATCAGGCAAGATGGACAATTTCCATTACCGGCTCTATTCACTTCAGTAGAGGGAACCGATAACATCGGACCATATATGGGCACATTGATTTATTGTTCTCTATAAAGAATATAGGCAACCATCAATCCTGTGTATATATAATAAAATACAATGTAGACAGTCAGATATACAACCACTTCCAGGATTTCTTAATGTCCCTCTTCATACTCACTAAGCTCCCTTACAGTGTAGTAGGTACAGTAAGTACTGAATAAAACCCCAGTCTCCGTGACAAAAAATGTTGCTTCTCAATCACAGCTCAATTAACAAGTGAACAATGCTCTACTTACTGCTAAATCTAAAGGCTATTACTCTTTGATTATTCTCTTTGACCTGTCCTCTGCTTTTGATACTGTTGATCACCCTCTACTCCTTCAGATCCTGACCTCCTAAAGCTAGGTACACACCTAGCGATTTTTCCTCTTGACCGACCGTTCGATACTTTCGAACGGTCGGCCAGGAGGAAGGACTGTCGGTCGCGGCAAAAGCAGCCGCGTCCGATAGTCACCGCGATCGATCGTGCGGTCCATAGAGGACCGCACGATCGGATGAGGTTTTCCACCCTGTCCTTTCGTCCGATTTGGACGAACGGTCGATCGGACAGGGGCACATTCGGATGCGATAATTTCGGTCCGATCGACCGATACACTGAACTATCGGTCGATCGGACCGAAATATCTCATCGTGTGTACCCAGCTTAAGGTATTCAGGACACTGCACTTTCTTGGCTATGTTCCTATCTCTCCAGTAGGACTTTTAGTGTTTTCCACTGTGGAAATCACTTCACCTATTGCCCCCACGCTCAATACTTGGTCATCTTCTTTTCTCCATATACACCTTTGGTTTTGGACAACTCATTAGTTCATTTGTATTCCACTATGCTGATGATACCCAAATTTACATCTCTGCCCCAGATCTCCCTACACTGACATCTCAGGTCCTAAATTGTCTTATTGCCATCTCAGCCTTTATATTCTCCTGGTATCTCAAACTGACCATGGACAAGACTGAATTTATCATTTCTTTCTTTTACTCTCCCTTGATTTGCTATTAATATTAATGATACAGCTATATCCTTATCTCAAATACAGAGTCCAAATTAACTAGTATACGACTCCTTGGGATATAATTGGTGCAAGCTCCGCACATTCACCTTGACAAAGGATCTGGGTGATCCGAAACGTTGCATCTTTGTATCTGAAGGAAAGAAAGCCATGTGTGTTGGCAGACAATGTACTATATCCTTATCTCCTCTTGTTTGTTGCCGGGGAATAACACTAGACTTATCTTTCCTTTAAACGCACGTCTTCCAAAATACTAGTTCATGCCCTAATTATATCCCGGCTTGACTACTGTAACACCCTCCTGGATGGTTTACCAAAAAAACACCTGGCACTATTTTAATCCATTTTAAACTCTGCTGCCCGGCTCATTCATTTCTCTTCATGCTTCTCTAAGACTTCTCTCAGTCTCTCCCATCACAAAAGTGCAATGTGTATTATGGTGTTGCTGAAAATTAACTCATCACTTTTGTGTATATTAGTAGTAGTATAGTATGTGACAAGGGGAACTGTCTTGCTAAAGGAGTAGTTGTAGATGGAGTGTATATACCACCCAGGTTGCAGTTATGGCTTCACTGAGACTCCAGGGGAAGTTAAAATGAAGTTCTAAAGTGAGATTTTTAATTTACCCAGTTAGCAGGGCCCTGGAGTCTGGCTAGGAAAAGAGTGGATGGGATTCTTAGCCAGTGAAGTCCACAGGTGGACACAGGTGAAACATGCCCCCTTCCTCACCTGAGGAAGGGGTCATGTTTCCCCCCGAAACGTTGTGATATATGTGTGGTCAATAATAAATTCAATTTAATTTACTTTGGAGTGCGACCCTCGCTTTTCTGCTGTTTCCGATTGATATATGTCCATTAAGGGTTGGACTATCTGGAGGAGTGGGCACCCACGTGTGGACGAGTGCAGAGGATCACCTTTACTTTATTGGATTATTTAGCAGACAGCCTGGGTGTGGTTGTGTGTGGTGTTGTTTCTGGAGAAAATCCTGGAGGGAGTGCAGCTCTGCTAGCAGGCTCTGGTTCTATTGATTTAAGACAAGCAGTTAAATAGGTTTTTTTGTTTTGGTAATCCAAGGACTGTCTGATTATACTGGAAAAGACTGTTATTTTACCAGTAAAGAAACTGTGTGCTTGACGCTCAGAAGAGCTGGGATTTCTGTTAAGTTTCTTTAGTTTACCATTTAATAAACTACAGGCAGGAGCCTGCAACTGTTTATGGTTACAAAGTCTGCTGTCTCTTTCTTAAGGAATCGTGACACCACAGACACGACGATCCCACAAGTAGTATTTGAGGTTGAATAAAGACATATGTCCATCCAGTCCAACCCATCCAGCAATATCCTCATTTCCTGCCTAACTGTTGATCCAGAGGAAGGCAAAAAACCCCATCACAGTCCTTTCGTGTTTGCAATAAGCTGCCCCACCAGAAACATTTTCTCCATTACAGTCTTTTTCTTGTTTGCAATAAGCGGTCCCACCAGAAACATTGTCTCCATTTTTGTGTTTGCAATAAGCGATCCCACCAGAAACATTGTCTCCATTTTTGTGTTTGCAATAAGCTGCCCCACCAGAAACAATTCACTATGCCAGTCCTCTCGTGTTTGTAATAAGCTGTCCCACCAGAAACACTTCACTATGCCAAACAGTCCTTTCGTGTTTGTAATAAGCTGTCCTATCAGAATATTTTTCCACATTCTCAAAAGACATTCCTTTAGCAACGTCCCTGGGGTAAAAGGTGTCACAAGATGTGTTTTAACAGACAGGCATTCATCGGTCAAGCCTTTATTGTCTTAGGACAAAGTCTTAATAAGTTCTTATCAAGTCTTTATTCTTCTAGTAACTACAAGGTGTACCCTGGGGGAGTAAAGATGTCACAAGATGTGTTTTAACAGCTAATTGTATAAGCTGTTTAGTAAAATATTAAACATTTGTAAAATAGTTTATGAAGTAACAGCAATTCATTTTATTATTGCGTTATAAAATAAAAGTTTTAAACAATAAGTCATTTTTGTTTAATACATGTTCAAGAAGCCAAAATGACATTGTAACTATTTTTATTTATGTAACTTAATGTATTAATTTATAGTAAAATATTTAACATTTGTCAAATAGTTTAAGATGTAACAGCAAATCATCTTATTGTACTATAAAATAAAAACACACACACACACACACAGAAGTCTATAGTGTGGAAATGATGTATTTGTCCAATATTTAAAAATAAAATGAATAAATAAAACTAATTTAATTGTTATATTGTTAGACACGGTACAATTCTCTACTACACATTATATTGTTATGAAATACAGCGATCTATTAAAAATGTTACTAAAATAAGCGCCTAATTTTCATAAATATGTTTGCTCACTTTAAAACCATATGTTTTTAATATATGTAGCATATTATTGTTTTTAAATGACAATCAAAATATTCACCAAAACGCCAAGATCCCTTTCCAACAGGGATTCACTTAACACAGAGCCATTTATAGTATAAGCAGCACAAGGACTTTTAAGTCCAAAATGCATCACCTTCCATTTATCAACATTGAATCTCATCTGCCACTTAGCAGCCCAATGTGACAATCTATCTAGATCCCCCTGCAACAATTGCACATCCTCTGTAGCTTTAAATGGTCGACAAAGTTATGTGTCGTCAGCAAACACAGAAACCTTGCTGACAATACCCACTTCCAAATCATTAATAAATAGATTAAATAGAAGCGTCCCCAGCACAGAACCCTGTGGCCCCCACTTAGCACTTTAGTCCATAATGATGAAGCCCCATTTACAACTACTCTCTGCATCCTATTCATTAACCAATTTTCTATCCATGTACAAATGTGACTCCCCAGACAAACAGACCTTAGCTTATACATTAGTCGCCTATGGGTGACTATCAAATGCAAGGTCCAAGTAAACTACATCTACTGCTATGCCAGAGTCTAAATTTCTACTTACTTCCTCATAAAAGCCAAGCAAGTTTTTTGACAAGATCTATTCCTCCTAAATCCATGCTGGTTACTACTTATAATGTCAGTCCTTGAAACATACTCTAGAACATGTTCCCTTATTAAAATTTCTAGTATTTTCCCCTACCACTGAAGTTAAACTTGCAGGCCTGTAATTATTTGAATTACATCAGCTTTTTTCCAATCCAGAGCGACACTTCCGGACATGATGCAATCTGCAAAAATAAGAAACAATGGCCTGGCTCCCATTAGAGGATGTATTTTATCTGGTCCAGGATCTTTGTTAATATTAACCTCATTTAGTTGCTTCTGCACCATATCCGCAGTTAACCAAAGTACCAAGATCCGACCTTTTCCTTTTTCGTGCCACTACTAAAATGCTTATGCGGGCCCTTATAATCTCCCGTTTTGACTACTGACCCATTGTGCTACTGGATCTCCCGACCTTTCATCTCTACCCTCTCTAGTCTGTCTAATCCCTCGTCTTGACCACTGTAACATTCTGCTACATGTTATCATGCCTGTCATCTCTCCCCTCCCCTGTCTTAAACTCGGCAGTTCGTATGTATGAAACTATTTAATTTTTATTTATCTGTACAATTGCTTACACTTACCCACATTGTTTGTATTCTCTGTATGTTATAATGTACAGCGCTGCGTACCCAAGTGGGGGCTTTATAAATAAAATTATACATATATACTATACTCTGTGCTATCTGTATTTGGATCTTCTATAGCTGTGCATTAATTCTCATAAGCACCCACTGAATCCCTAGCCTAGCATGTAGCACTGGTAGTATTTCTGAAAATACTAACCTGGAGGTCCTTGCTTTAATCTTGGCTCCTAGCTCTCATAAATCATTTTTAAGGTCCTATCCTCATCCTCTAACTTTGTCATTGGCACCAATGTGAACCAAGACAGACGGGTCACTCCCAGTCCCACCCATTAATCCGTCTTCATAATCCACCAGATTCTGAACCCTAACACCTGGCAGGCAATACACAGTTCGGCATGAAGGGGACTCCATTCTATAATAACCCTAACCCTACCACAACCACCTGTCTAGCCTCCCTGGTCCTAAGTTCGCCCACCCATGTGTTACCAATGGCAGTTTCCTGGGTGCTCAAGGGATTAGCCCTTTCCATGCATGCTACTTCTGACCTGACGTTCTTCGCTTCATTACCTAAGATGGCAAATCTGTTGGGAAGCAACCCTAACATTCCATCCCCCACTTCCCCTAGTAACCCTTACAAAACTACCTCATCCCTTAACATTTTCTCAACCACTTCCACCACCACCCACCTCTATACTGACCCCAAAGGCCTTTATAACAAAGGAGCTGTTAGCCGGTTCTACTCACAGGAACTGACTTTAAAGGCATTCAAATTTCTGTGATCATCATTTTTATACATGTTTAAGAAATTGATCTTCAATGTTCCTCAAGTGGTGTTATCAAAATTCTGTGTAAGTGAAAATCATATTTGTGTATGCAAAAACATTGTAACTTTTGTAATAAATTATAATAAACATAGTTCACATTTGTTAAATAGTTTAAGGAGTAATAGCAAACCATCTTATTATTGTGTTAAAAACTAAAAACACATGTATAGAAGTCTATAGCATGGAAATTATGTATTTGTCCAATATTTAAAAATACCGTTTTTATTTCATTGTTATATTGTTATACACGGTTTACTGCTCTACGACTACACATTATATTGTAATGAAATACAGCAATCTATTAACAATATATCACTAAAATAAGGGCCATATTTTGATAAACATGTTTGCTCGCTTTAAAACCATATATGTCTAAGCAAAAAAACAAAACAAAAAAGAAAAACTAACCATAGTTAGGGGCAGGTTAAATTGCAGGGCGTGTCATGGTCACTTAGTATGGTGTGTACAGATAACAAATTAGAGTGTAACCATTGGTCAGTTAGTAGTACAGTCTATTATATTTCTTTTATGGAACTTTCTTGTAATAAAAGTAAAATATTTAACCTTTATCAAATAGTTTTAAACAATAAACAGCTAATTTGGTGGGGGACAGATAAAAATTACACTAATTTTTTCTATGTAAAAATTATAGCAAAATATTATAAAATAATATAATAAAAAAACAGAAATTTGTCTTATTGTTTTATAAAATAAATACACATGGAACTTTCTTGTAATAAATTATAGTAAACTATTTAACATTTGTCAAATATTTTAAGAAGTAATAGCAAACTTGGTGTGAACAGATAAAAATTACACTATTTTTCTCTGTAATAATTTATAGTAAAATATTTAACATTTTATTATTTTTATTATTATTATTATTGTGGATTTATATAGCGCCAATGGTGTGTACAGATAACAAATTAGAGTGTAACCATTGGTCAGTTAGTTTGGTTTGAACAAATAACAAAGTACAGTCTATTATATTTCTTTTATGGAACTTTCTTGTAATAAAAGTAAAATATTTTTTACCTTTATCAAATAGTTTTAAACAATAAACAGCTAATTTGGTGGGGGACAGATAAAAATTACACTAATTTTTTCTATGTAAAAATGTATAGCAAAATATTATAAAATAATATAATAAAAAAAACAGAAATTTGTCTTATTATTGTTTTACAAAATAAATACACATGGAACTTTCTTATAATAAATTATAGTAAACTATTTAACATTTGTCAAATATTGTAAGAAGTAATAGCAAACTTGGTGTGAACAGATAAAAATTACACCATTTTTCTCTGTAATAATTTATAATAAAATATTTAACATTTTATTATTAATATTATTATTGTGGATTAACATCTTCCGTGGCGCTTTACAGTTGTATTAATATACATACGGAAAACATACATGTTACATACAAGGGTAGAGCAAGTAATACAAAGTGCAAATAATTTAAGTGCTGATCCAGCAGAATTCAGTGTGGTAAGTTACAGCATTACTGTGGTACAATAGGATGGAGGGCCCTGCCCGAGAGCTTACAGTCTAGAGGAGATGGGGATGAGACATAAGGTGAAGGAGATCAGTACCTGTAACTAAGTTGTCAGTGGGTTATAACTAGTCGGTCTGTGATGGGTAATACATGTTCAAGAAGCCAAAATGACATTGTAACTATTTTTATTTATGTAACTTAATGTATTAATTTATAGTAAAATATTTAACATTTGTCAAATAGTTTAAGATGTAACAGCAAATCATCTTATTGTACTATAAAATAAAAACACACACACACACACAGAAGTCTATAGTGTGGAAATGATGTATTTGTCCAATATTTAAAAATAAAATGAATAAATAAAACTAATTTAATTGTTATATTGTTAGACACGGTACAATTCTCTACTACACATTATATTGTTATGAAATACAGCGATCTATTAAAAATGTTACTAAAATAAGCGCCTAATTTTCATAAATATGTTTGCTCACTTTAAAACCATATGTTTTTAATATATGTAGCATATTATTGTTTTTAAATGACAATCAAAATAATCACCAAAACTCCAAGATCCCTTTCCAACAGGGATTCACTTAACACAGAGCCATTTATAGTATAAGCAGCACAAGGACTTTTGAGTCCAAAATGCATCACCTTTCATTTATCAACATTGAATCTCATCTGCCACTTAGCAGCCCAATGTGACAATCTATCTAGATCCCCCTGCAACAATTGCACATCCTCTGTAGCTTTAAATGGTTGACAAAGTTTTGTGTCGTCAGCAAACACAGAAACCTTGCTGACACTACCTACTTCCAAATCATTAATAAATAGATTAAATAGAAGCGTCCCCAGCACAGAACCCTGTGGCCCCCACTTAGCACTTTAGTCCATAATGATGAAGCCCCATTTACAACTACTCTCTGCATCCTATTCATTAACCAGTTTTCTATCCATGTACAAATGTGACTCCCCAGACAAACAGACCTTAGCTTATACATTAGTCGCCTATGGGTGACTGTATCAAATGCAAGGTCCAAGTAAACTACATCTACTGCTATGCCAGAGTCTAAATTTCTACTTACTTCCTCATAAAGTAAGTTTTTTGACAAGATCTATTCCTCCTAAATCCATGCTGGTTACTACTTATAATGTCAGTCCTTGAAACATACTCTAGAACATGTTCCCTTATTAAACTTTCTAGTATTTTCCCCTACCACTGAAGTTAAACTTGCAGGCCTGTAATTATTTGAATTACATCAGCTTTTTTCCAATCCAGAGCGACACTTCCGGACATGATGCAATCTGCAAAAATAAGAAACAATGGCCTGTCTCCCATTAGAGGATGTATTTTATCTGGTCCAGGATCTTTGTTAATATTAACCTCATTTAGTTGCTTCTGCACCATATCCGCAGTTAACCAAAGTACCAAGATCCGACCTTTCCTTTTTCGTGCCACTACTAAAATGCTTATGCGGGCCCTTATAATCTCCCGTTTTGACTACTGACCCATTGTGCTACTGGATCTCCCGACCTTTCATCTCTACCCTCTCTAGTCTGTCTAATCCCTCGTCTTGACCACTGTAACATTCTGCTACATGTTATCATGCCTGTCATCTCTCCCCTCCCCTGTCTTAAACTCGGCAGTTCGTATGTATGAAACTATTTAATTTTTATTTATCTGTACAATTGCTTACACTTACCCACATTGTTTGTATTCTCTGTATGTTATAATGTACAGCGCTGCGTACCCAAGTGGGGGCTTTATAAATAAAATTATACATATATACTATACTCTGTGCTATCTGTATTTGGATCTTCTATAGCTGTGCATTAATTCTCATAAGCACCCACTGAATCCCTAGCCTAGCATGTAGCACTGGTAGTATTTCTGAAAATACTAACCTGGAGGTCCTTGCTTTAATCTTGGCTCCTAGCTCTCATAAATCATTTTTAAGGTCCTATCCTCATCCTCTAACTTTGTCATTGGCACCAATGTGAACCAAGACAGACGGGTCACTCCCAGTCCCACCGATTAATCCGTCTTCATAATCCACCAGATTCTGAACCCTAACACCTGGCAGGCAATACACAGTTCGGCATGAAGGGGACTCCATTCTATAATAACCCTAACCCTACCACAACCACCTGTCTAGCCTCCCTGGTCCTAAGTTCGCCCACCCATGTGTTACCAATGGCAGTTTCCTGGGTGCTCAAGGGATTAGCCCTTTCCATGCATGCTACTTCTGACCTGACGTTCTTCGCTTCATTACCTAAGATGGCAAATCTGTTGGGAAGCAACCCTAACATTCCATCCCCCACTTCCCCTAGTAACCCTTACAAAACTACCTCATCCCTTAACATTTTCTCAACCACTTCCACCACCACCCACCTCTATACTGACCCCAAAGGCCTTTATAACAAAGGAGCTTTTAGCCGGTTCTACTCACAGGAACTGACTTTAAAGGCATTCAAATTTCTGTGATCATCATTTTTATACATGTTTAAGAAATTGATCTTCAATGTTCCTCAAGTGGTGTTATCAAAATTCTGTGTAAGTGAAAATCATATTTGTGTATGCAAAAACATTGTAACTTGTGTAATAAATTATAATAAACATAGTTCACATTTGTTAAATAGTTTAAGGAGTAATAGCAAACCATCTTATTATTGTGTTAAAAACTAAAAACACATGTATAGAAGTCTATAGCATGGAAATTATGTATTTGTCCAATATTTAAAAATACCGTTTTTATTTCATTGTTATATTGTTATACACGGTTTACTGCTCTACGACTACACATTATATTGTAATGAAATACAGCAATCTATTAACAATATATCACTAAAATAAGGTCCATATTTTGATAAACATGTTTGCTCGCTTTAAAACCATATATGTCTAAGCAAAAAAACAAAACAAAAAAGAAAAACTAACCATAGTTAGGGGCAGGTTAAATTGCAGGGCGTGTCATGGTCACTTAGTATGGTGTGTACAGATAACAAATTAGAGTGTAACCATTGGTCAGTTAGTAGTACAGTCTATTATATTTCTTTTATGGAACTTTCTTGTAATAAAAGTAAAATATTTAACCTTTATCAAATAGTTTTAAACAATAAACAGCTAATTTGGTGGGGGACAGATAAAAATTACACTAATTTTTTCTATGTAAAAATTATAGCAAAATATTATAAAATAATATAATAAAAAAACAGAAATTTGTCTTATTGTTTTATAAAATAAATACACATGGAACTTTCTTGTAATAAATTATAGTAAACTATTTAACATTTGTCAAATATTTTAAGAAGTAATAGCAAACTTAGTGTGAACAGATAAAAATTACACTATTTTTCTCTGTAATAATTTATAGTAAAATATTTAACATTTTATTATTTTTATTATTATTATTATTGTGGATTTATATAGCGCCAATGGTGTGTACAGATAACAAATTAGAGTGTAACCATTGGTCAGTTAGTTTGGTTTGAACAAATAACAAAGTACAGTCTATTATATTTCTTTTATGGAAATTCTTGTAATAAAAGTAAAATATTTTTTACCTTTATCAAATAGTTTTAAACAATAAACAGCTAATTTGGTGGGGGACAGATAAAAATTACACTAATTTTTTCTATGTAAAAATGTATAGCAAAATATTATAAAATAATATAATAAAAAAAACAGAAATTTGTGTTATTATTGTTTTACAAAATAAATACACATGGAACTTTCTTGTAATAAATTATAGTAAACTATTTAACATTTGTCAAATATTGTAAGAAGTAATAGCAAACTTGGTGTGAACAGATACAAATTACACCATTTTTCTCTGTAATAATTTATAATAAAATATTTAACATTTTATTATTAATATTATTATTGTGGATTAACATCTTCCGTGGCGCTTTACAGTTGTATTAATATACATAAGGAAAACATACATGTTACATACAAGGGTAGAGCAAGTAATACAAAGTGCAAATAATTTAAGTGCTGATCCAGCAGAATTCAGTGTGGTAAGTTACAGCATTACTGTGGTACAATAGGATGGAGGGCCCTGCCCGAGAGCTTACAGTCTAGAGGAGATGGGGATGAGACATAAGGTGAAGGAGATCAGTAGCTGTAACTCAGTTGTCAGTGCAGTATAACTAGCGGGCCTGCGATGGGTCAGTAAGAGGGGTAGAAGTGTCCAGGTCCAGATTGTAACCTTGCCTGAAGAGATGACTACTGTAACACCTTCCTGTGCGGTCTACCAAGCAACCGACTGGCGCCCCTTCAATCAATCCTTAACTCTGCTGCTAGGCTCATTCACCTCATTCACCGCTTCTCACACGCTGCCCCCTTTCTGTCAATCTCTCCACTGGCTTCCCATTACCCAAAGGATCCAATTTAAGCTGCTAACCTTATCCTACAAGGCTCTCTCCAATACAGCCCCCCATACATATCTCCAATATAGAAGTGTCCAGGTCCAGATTGTAACCTTGCCTGAAGAGATGAGTTTTGAGGTTGCGTTTAAAGATATGAAGTGATGGCGAGTGAAGTATAGAGAGCGGAAGAGAGTTCCAGAGCGAGGGGCAGCACGAAAATAGTCCTGTATACGGACGTGGGAGGAGGTAATTAGAGCGAATGAGAGGAGAAGATCATTAGCAGAGCGGAGGTTGCGCCTTGGGTAGTATCTGTTTATCAGATCAGAGATGTATGGGGGGAACTGTATTGGAGAGATGTATGGGGGGCTGTATGGAGAGATGTATGGGGGGAGGGCTGTATTGGAGAGATGTATTGGGGGGAGGGCTGTATTGGAGAGATGTATGGGGGGTATTGGAGAGATGTATGGGGGAGGGCTGTATTGGAGAGATGTAGGGGGGCGTGTATTGGAGAGATGTATGGGGGGCTGTATTGGAGAGATGTATGGGGGGGAGGGCTGTATTGGAGAGATGTATGGGGGGCTGTATTGGAGAGATGTATGGGGGAGGGCTGTATTGGAGAGATGTATGGGGGGCTGTATTGAGAGATGTATGGGGGGCTGTATTGGAGAGATGTATGGGGGCTGTATGGAGAGAGCCTGTAGATAAGGTTAGCAGCTTAAATTGGATCCTTTGGGTAATGGGAAGCCAGTGGAGAGATTGACAGAAAGGGGGGCAGCGTGTGAGAACGTGAATGAGGTGAATGAGCCTAGCAGCAGAGTTAAGGATTGATTGAAGGGCGCCAGTCGGTTTGCTTGGTAGACCGCACAGGAAGGTGTTACAGTAGTCATCTCTTCAGGCAAGGTTACAATCTGGACCTGGACACTTCTACCCCTCTTACTGACCCATCGCAGGCCCGCTAGTTATACTGCACTGACAACTGAGTTACAGCTACTGATCTCCTTCACCTTATGTCTCATCCCCATCTCCTCTAGACTGTAAGCTCTCGGGCAGGGCCCTCCATCCTATTGTACCACAGTAATGCTGTAACTTACCACACTGAATTCTGCTGGATCAGCACTTAAATTATTTGCACTTTGTATTACTTGCTCTACCCTTGTATGTAACATGTATGTTTTCCTTATGTATATTAATACAACTGTAAAGCGCCACGGAAGATGTTAATCCACAATAATAATATTAATAATAAAATGTTAAATATTTTATTATAAATTATTACAGAGAAAAATGGTGTAATTTGTATCTGTTCACACCAAGTTTGCTATTACTTCTTACAATATTTGACAAATGTTAAATAGTTTACTATAATTTATTACAAGAAAGTTCCATGTGTATTTATTTTGTAAAACAATAATAACACAAATTTCTGTTTTTTTTATTATATTATTTTATAATATTTTGCTATACATTTTTACATAGAAAAAATTAGTGTAATTTTTATCTGTCCCCCACCAAATTAGCTGTTTATTGTTTAAAACTATTTGATAAAGGTAAAAAATATTTTACTTTTATTACAAGAAAGTTCCATAAAAGAAATATAATAGACTGTACTTTGTTATTTGTTCAAACCAAACTAACTGACCAATGGTTACACTCTAATTTGTTATCTGTACACACCATTGGCGCTATATAAATCCACAATAATAATAATAATAAAAATAATAAAATGTTAAATATTTTACTATAAATTATTACAGAGAAAAATAGTGTAATTTTTATCTGTTCACACTAAGTTTGCTATTACTTCTTAAAATATTTGACAAATGTTAAATAGTTTACTATAATTTATTACAAGAAAGTTCCATGTGTATTTATTTTATAAAACAATAAGACAAATTTCTGTTTTTTTATTATATTATTTTATAATATTTTGCTATAATTTTTACATAGAAAAAATTAGTGTAATTTTTATCTGTCCCCCACCAAATTAGCTGTTTATTGTTTAAAACTATTTGATAAAGGTTAAATATTTTACTTTTATTACAAGAAAGTTCCATAAAAGAAATATAATAGACTGTACTACTAACTGACCAATGGTTACACTCTAATTTGTTATCTGTACACACCATACTAAGTGACCATGACACGCCCTGCAATTTAACCTGCCCCTAACTATGGTTAGTTTTTCTTTTTTGTTTTGTTTTTTTGCTTAGACATATATGGTTTTAAAGCGAGCAAACATGTTTATCAAAATATGGACCTTATTTTAGTGATATATTGTTAATAGATTGCTGTATTTCATTACAATATAATGTGTAGTCGTAGAGCAGTAAACCGTGTATAACAATATAACAATGAAATAAAAACGGTATTTTTAAATATTGGACAAATACATAATTTCCATGCTATAGACTTCTATACATGTGTTTTTAGTTTTTAACACAATAATAAGATGGTTTGCTATTACTCCTTAAACTATTTAACAAATGTGAACTATGTTTATTATAATTTATTACACAAGTTACAATGTTTTTGCATACACAAATATGATTTTCACTTACACAGAATTTTGATAACACCACTTGAGGAACATTGAAGATCAATTTCTTAAACATGTATAAAAATGATGATCACAGAAATTTGAATGCCTTTAAAGTCAGTTCCTGTGAGTAGAACCGGCTAAAAGCTCCTTTGTTATAAAGGCCTTTGGGGTCAGTATAGAGGTGGGTGGTGGTGGAAGTGGTTGAGAAAATGTTAAGGGATGAGGTAGTTTTGTAAGGGTTACTAGGGGAAGTGGGGGATGGAATGTTAGGGTTGCTTCCCAACAGATTTGCCATCTTAGGTAATGAAGCGAAGAACGTCAGGTCAGAAGTAGCATGCATGGAAAGGGCTAATCCCTTGAGCACCCAGGAAACTGCCATTGGTAACACATGGGTGGGCGAACTTAGGACCAGGGAGGCTAGACAGGTGGTTGTGGTAGGGTTAGGGTTATTATAGAATGGAGTCCCCTTCATGCCGAACTGTGTATTGCCTGCCAGGTGTTAGGGTTCAGAATCTGGTGGATTATGAAGACGGATTAATGGGTGGGACTGGGAGTGACCCGTCTGTCTTGGTTCACATTGGTGCCAATGACAAAGTTAGAGGATGAGGATAGGACCTTAAAAATGATTTATGAGAGCTAGGAGCCAAGATTAAAGCAAGGACCTCCAGGTTAGTATTTTCAGAAATACTACCAGTGCTACATGCTAGGCTAGGGATTCAGTGGGTGCTTATGAGAATTAATGCACAGCTATAGAAGATCCAAATACAGATAGCACAGAGTATAGTATATATGTATAATTTTATTTATAAAGCCCCCACTTGGGTACGCAGCGCTGTACATTATAACATACAGAGAATACAAACAATGTGGGTAAGTGTAAGCAATTGTACAGATAAATAAAAATTAAATAGTTTCATACATACGAACTGCCGAGTTTAAGACAGGGGAGGGGAGAGATGACAGGCATGATAACATGTAGCAGAATGTTACAGTGGTCAAGACGAGGGATTAGACAGACTAGAGAGGGTAGAGATGAAAGGTCGGGAGATCCAGTAGCACAATGGGTCAGTAGTCAAAACGGGAGATTATAAGGGCCCGCATAAGCATTTTAGTAGTGGCACGAAAAAGGAAAGGTCGGATCTTGGTACTTTGGTTAACTGCGGATATGGTGCAGAAGCAACTAAATGAGGTTAATATTAACAAAGATCCTGGACCAGATAAAATACATCCTCTAATGGGAGCCAGGCCATTGTTTCTTATTTTTGCAGATTGCATCATGTCCGGAAGTGTCGCTCTGGATTGGAAAAAAGCTGATGTAATTCAAATAATTACAGGCCTGCAAGTTTAACTTCAGTGGTAGGGGAAAATACTAGAAAGTTTAATAAGGGAACATGCTCTAGAGTATGTTTCAAGGACTGACATTATAAGTAGTAACCAGCATGGATTTAGGAGGAATAGATCTTGTCAAAAAACTTGCTTGGCTTTTATGAGGAAGTAAGTAGAAATTTAGACTCTGGCATAGCAGTAGATGTAGTTTACTTGGACCTTGCATTTGATAGTCACCCATAGGCGACTAATGTATAAGCTAAGGTCTGTTTGTCTGGGGAGTCACATTTGTACATGGATAGAAAATTGGTTAATGAATAGGATGCAGAGAGTAGTTGTAAATGGGGCTTCATCATTATGGACTAAAGTGCTAAGTGGGGGCCACAGGGTTCTGTGCTGGGGACGCTTCTATTTAATCTATTTATTAATGATTTGGAAGTAGGTAGTGTCAGCAAGGTTTCTGTGTTTGCTGACGACACAAAACTTTGTCAACCATTTAAAGCTACAGAGGATGTGCAATTGTTGCAGGGGGATCTAGATAGATTGTCACATTGGGCTGCTAAGTGGCAGATGAGATTCAATGTTGATAAATGGAAGGTGATGCATTTTGGACTCAAAAGTCCTTGTGCTGCTTATACTATAAATGGCTCTGTGTTAAGTGCATCCCTGTTGGAAAGGGATCTTGGAGTTTTGGTGAATATTTTGATTGTCATTTAAAAACAATAATATGCTACATATATTAAAAACATATGGTTTTAAAGTGAGCAAACATATTTATGAAAATTAGGCGCTTATTTTAGTAACATTTTTAATAGATCGCTGTATTTCATAACAATATAATGTGTAGTAGAGAATTGTACCGTGTCTAACAATATAACAATTAAATTAGTTTTATTTATTCATTTTATTTTTAAATATTGGACAAATACATCATTTC
This sequence comes from Hymenochirus boettgeri, assembly GCA_019447015.1. Classification (NCBI taxonomy): domain Eukaryota; kingdom Metazoa; phylum Chordata; class Amphibia; order Anura; family Pipidae; genus Hymenochirus; species Hymenochirus boettgeri. Next base: position 126,464,418 of record CM033472.1, on the reverse strand, counting down.
CACACTATAGACTTCTGTGTGTGTGTGTGTGTTTTTATTTTATAGTACAATAAGATGATTTGCTGTTACATCTTAAACTATTTGACAAATGTTAAATATTTTACTATAAATTAATACATTAAGTTACATAAATAAAAATAGTTACAATGTCATTTTGGCTTCTTGAACATGTATTATCATCTCTTCAGGCAAGGTTACAATCTGGACCTGGACACTTCTACCCCTCTTACTGACCCATCGCAGGCCCGCTAGTTATACTGCACTGACAACTGAGTTACAGCTACTGATCTCCTTCACCTTATGTCTCATCCCCATCTCCTCTAGACTGTAAGCTCTCGGGCAGGGCCCTCCATCCTATTGTACCACAGTAATGCTGTAACTTACCACACTGAATTCTGCTGGATCAGCACTTAAATTATTTGCACTTTGTATTACTTGCTCTACCCTTGTATGTAACATGTATGTTTTCCGTATGTATATTAATACAACTGTAAAGCGCCACGGAAGATGTTAATCCACAATAATAATATTAATAATAAAATGTTAAATATTTTATTATAAATTATTACAGAGAAAAATGGTGTAATTTTTATCTGTTCACACCAAGTTTGCTATTACTTCTTACAATATTTGACAAATGTTAAATAGTTTACTATAATTTATTACAAGAAAGTTCCATGTGTATTTATTTTGTAAAACAATAATAAGACAAATTTCTGTTTTTTTTATTATATTATTTTATAATATTTTGCTATACATTTTTACATAGAAAAAATTAGTGTAATTTTTATCTGTCCCCCACCAAATTAGCTGTTTATTGTTTAAAACTATTTGATAAAGGTTAAATATTTTACTTTTATTACAAGAAAGTTCCATAAAAGAAATATAATAGACTGTACTACTAACTGACCAATGGTTACACTCTAATTTGTTATCTGTACACACCATAGTAAGTGACCATGACACTCCCTGCAATTTAACCTGCCCCTAACTATGGTTAGTTTTTCTTTTTTGTTTTGTTTTTTTGCTTAGACATATATGGTTTTAAAGCGAGCAAACATGTTTATCAAAATATGGCCCTTATTTTAGTGATATATTGTTAATAGATTGCTGTATTTCATTACAATATAATGTGTAGTCGTAGAGCAGTAAACCGTGTATAACAATATAACAATGAAATAAAAACGGTATTTTTAAATATTGGACAAATACATAATTTCCATGCTATAGACTTCTATACATGCGTTTTTAGTTTTTAACACAATAATAAGATGGTTTGCTATTACTCCTTAAACTATTTAACAAATGTGAACTATGTTTATTATAATTTATTACAAAAGTTACAATGTTTTTGCATACACAAATATGATTTTCACTTACACAGAATTTTGATAACACCACTTGAGGAACATTGAAGATCAATTTCTTAAACATGTATAAAAATGATGATCACAGAAATTTGAATGCCTTTAAAGTCAGTTCCTGTGAGTAGAACCGGCTAACAGCTCCTTTGTTATAAAGGCCTTTGGGGTCAGTATAGAGGTGGGTGGTGGTGGAAGTGGTTGAGAAAATGTTAAGGGATGAGGTAGTTTTGTAAGGGTTACTAGGGGAAGTGGGGGATGGAATGTTAGGGTTGCTTCCCAACAGATTTGCCATCTTAGGTAATGAAGCGAAGAACGTCAGGTCAGAAGTAGCATGCATGGAAAGGGCTAATCCCTTGAGCACCCAGGAAACTGCCATTGGTAACACATGGGTGGGCGAACTTAGGACCAGGGAGGCTAGACAGGTGGTTGTGGTAGGGTTAGGGTTATTATAGAATGGAGTCCCCTTCATGCCGAACTGTGTATTGCCTGCCAGGTGTTAGGGTTCAGAATCTGGTGGATTATGAAGACGGATTAATGGGTGGGACTGGGAGTGACCCGTCTGTCTTGGTTCACATTGGTGCCAATGACAAAGTTAGAGGATGAGGATAGGACCTTAAAAATGATTTATGAGAGCTAGGAGCCAAGATTAAAGCAAGGACCTCCAGGTTAGTATTTTCAGAAATACTACCAGTGCTACATGCTAGGCTAGGGATTCAGTGGGTGCTTATGAGAATTAATGCACAGCTATAGAAGATCCAAATACAGATAGCACAGAGTATAGTATATATGTATAATTTTATTTATAAAGCCCCCACTTGGGTACGCAGCGCTGTACATTATAACATACAGAGAATACAAACAATGTGGGTAAGTGTAAGCAATTGTACAGATAAATAAAAATTAAATAGTTTCATACATACGAACTGCCGAGTTTAAGACAGGGGAGGGGAGAGATGACAGGCATGATAACATGTAGCAGAATGTTACAGTGGTCAAGACGAGGGATTAGACAGACTAGAGAGGGTAGAGATGAAAGGTCGGGAGATCCAGTAGCACAATGGGTCAGTAGTCAAAACGGGAGATTATAAGGGCCCGCATAAGCATTTTAGTAGTGGCACGAAAAAGGAAAGGTCGGATCTTGGTACTTTGGTTAACTGCGGATATGGTGCAGAAGCAACTAAATGAGGTTAATATTAACAAAGATCCTGGACCAGATAAAATACATCCTCTAATGGGAGCCAGGCCATTGTTTCTTATTTTTGCAGATTGCATCATGTCCGGAAGTGTCGCTCTGGATTGGAAAAAAGCTGATGTAATTCAAATAATTACAGGCCTGCAAGTTTAACTTCAGTGGTAGGGGAAAATACTAGAAAGTTTAATAAGGGAACATGCTCTAGAGTATGTTTCAAGGACTGACATTATAAGTAGTAACCAGCATGGATTTAGGAGGAATAGATCTTGTCAAAAAACTTGCTTGGCTTTTATGAGGAAGTAAGTAGAAATTTAGACTCTGGCATAGCAGTAGATGTAGTTTACTTGGACCTTGCATTTGATAGTCACCCATAGGCGACTAATGTATAAGCTAAGGTCTGTTTGTCTGGGGAGTCACATTTGTACATGGATAGAAAATTGGTTAATGAATAGGATGCAGAGAGTAGTTGTAAATGGGGCTTCATCATTATGGACTAAAGTGCTAAGTGGGGGCCACAGGGTTCTGTGCTGGGGACGCTTCTATTTAATCTATTTATTAATGATTTGGAAGTAGGTAGTGTCAGCAAGGTTTCTGTGTTTGCTGACGACACAAAACTTTGTCAACCATTTAAAGCTACAGAGGATGTGCAATTGTTGCAGGGGGATCTAGATAGATTGTCACATTGGGCTGCTAAGTGGCAGATGAGATTCAATGTTGATAAATGGAAGGTGATGCATTTTGGACTCAAAAGTCCTTGTGCTGCTTATACTATAAATGGCTCTGTGTTAAGTGCATCCCTGTTGGAAAGGGATCTTGGAGTTTTGGTGAATATTTTGATTGTCATTTAAAAACAATAATATGCTACATATATTAAAAACATATGGTTTTAAAGTGAGCAAACATATTTATGAAAATTAGGCGCTTATTTTAGTAACATTTTTAATAGATCGCTGTATTTCATAACAATATAATGTGTAGTAGAGAATTGTACCGTGTCTAACAATATAACAATTAAATTAGTTTTATTTATTCATTTTATTTTTAAATATTGGACAAATACATCATTTCCACACTATAGACTTCTGTGTGTGTGTGTGTGTTTTTATTTTATAGTACAATAAGATGATTTGCTGTTACATCTTAAACTATTTGACAAATGTTAAATATTTTACTATAAATTAATACATTAAGTTACATAAATAAAAATAGTTACAATGTCATTTTGGCTTCTTGAACATGTATTAAACAAAAATGACTTATTGTTTAAAACTTTTATTTTATAACGCAATAATAAAATGAATTGCTGTTACTTCATAAACTATTTTACAAATGTTTAATATTTTACTAAACAGCTTATACAATTAGCTGTTAAAACACATCTTGTGACATCTTTACTCCCCCAGGGTACACCTTGTAGTTACTAGAAGAATAAAGACTTGATAAGAACTTATTAAGACTTTGTCCTAAGACAATAAAGGCTTGACCGATGAATGCCTGTCTGTTAAAACACATCTTGTGACACCTTTTACCCCAGGGACATTGCTAAAGGAATGTCTTTTGAGAATGTGGAAAAATATTCTGATAGGACAGCTTATTACAAACACGAAAGGACTGTTTGGCAAAGTGAAGTGTTTCTGGTGGGACAGCTTATTACAAACACGAAAGGACTGTTTGGCATAGTGAAGTGTTTCTGGTGGGACAGCTTATTACAAACACAAGAGGACTGGCATAGTGAATTGTTTCTGGTGGGGCAGCTTATTGCAAACACAAAAATGGAGACAATGTTTCTGGTGGGATCGCTTATTGCAAACACAAAAATGGAGACAATGTTTCTGGTGGGACCGCTTATTGCAAACAAGAAAAAGACTGTAATGGAGAAAATGTTTCTGGTGGGGCAGCTTATTGCAAACACGAAAGGACTGTGATGGAGAAAGTCGGCATCTTGTTGTTTGTATATTACAGGTACGTTCGATTACAAGCTGTAAAACATTTATTGTTGTTGTAAATGCTGTCTAATTACAGAAATAATACATGTTTAGGAACCGTTATATAGTTATTAATATTAATTATAAGATAACCCGGCTTCGGGTGTAAAAGGAACGGAGTTAATAACTTGAGTAGTTCGACAGAAAAATGGCAATCTGGGGCGAAAAGTGGGTGTGTTTTGGCTTCAGAATGGCAAGGGAAACAGGATGTTGTCATACTATGGGCAAGAAAAGGATGTTGTCATACTGTGGGCAAGGAAACAGGAAACAGGATGTTGTCATAGTGAGGGCAAAAAGAGGGCGTGTTTTGGCCTCAGAAGGGACAGGAAGAGGGGGTGGGGAATGGGAGGAGAGTGGGAGGAGAAATGGGAGGAGAGTGGGAGGAGAGTGGGCGGGGCACCTGTCACTTTTGAGTTTGACGAGAAGTATAGGTGCTACACTACTTGTGTGGTTACACACGTGGACGTGGAAGCCAAAAGCCACAAAGTGAAACAATGCACAATGGCTCAGAAACAGAAAAAATATTTAGCCAAATCTGAATTTGAACAGTCTGCAATTTTCCCCCACAAAACAACCCCCACAAACCATATATTTCTCGAATCCACACACCTTTATCTACGAAATTCTGTAGTTTGTTCATTCGTACCATCAATGGTGTGGGCGCAGTTCTTCGTAGAAGTTCACAGTTTTAGCAGATTTTCTAAAAAAATTGAAAAAAAACACTCTCAAAGGTAGAAATCATGCCAAAATCCCAAGTAATGTAAAAAAAAGTTACCAAATATCAATCTCCCAAATGTCCTGAATCAAACGGTATCCCCTATGTATGGTTACACAAGCAAACGTGGAATCAACTAGCCACAAAGTGAGCCAATGAACAATGGCCCAATTACAGCAACTTTTCAGATATGTCAGACTAAACACCCCTCTATATTAGAAATACCCCCCCAAACTATATATTCTTGGAATCTACACACCTTCAGCTACACAATGGTGTGATTCCTTTATGCATACCACCAATGGTGTGGGCGCAGTTTCATGTAAAATTTCGATTTTTTACCAGATTTTCAGGAAAAATTTATAAAAATACAATTCAAAGTTAAAAATCATGGCAAATTTCCATGTCATGTAAAAAAAACTTGTCAATTATCAATCTTCCAAATGCCCTGAATCAAACGGTATGCCATATGCGTTGATGTACACAGAGACATGGCCACCAACTAGCTCAAATGGGACACATGCACAAGTGTAATTACAAGAAAAAAATCAAAGTGCTCTGTAATTTCAAACAGCCCCAAAACTTGGAAATGCCCCCCACAAATAAACCCCCTCACTAAATATCAGTCTCCCACATGTTCTGAATCAAACGTTATGCCATATGCGTGGATGCACACGTGGCCACCAACTAGCTCAAATGGGACGCATGCACAAATGCAATTACAAGAAAGAATCAAAGTGCTCTGTAATTTGAACAGCCTACACTTTTTCTAAGGAAACAGTCTCCAAACAGGTAAATTCCCCCCACAAACTATATATTTTTGGAATCTACACACCTTCAGCTACGTTACGATGCCATGCTTTCATGCATACATTAAGAATTCCAGACCCACTGATCCAAAGAAATCTGTGTTTTTAGGAGGTTTTGTGAAAAATAAAATAAGATGATTCAAGGGTTGAAATCCTACCTAAACCCTTTTGGCAAGCAAAAAACCCCACTAAATGTCAATCTCCCACATATCCTGCATCAAACGGTATGCCATATGTATGGGTGCACACAGAGATGTGGCCACCAACTAGCTCAAATGGGACACATGCTCAAGTGTAATTACAAGAAAAAAATCAAAGTTCTCTGTAATTTCAAACAGCCCCAAAACTTGGAAATGCCCCCCACAAATAAACCCCCCACTAAATATCACTCTCCCACATGTTCTGAATCAAACAGTATGCCATATGCGTGGATGTACACAGAGACGTGGCCACCAACTAGCTCAAATCGGACGTATGCACAAGTGTAATTACAAGAAAAAATCAAAGTGCTCTGTAATTTTAAACAGCCCCAAAACTTGGAAATTCCCCCCACAAATAAAACCCCCCACTAAATATCAATCTCCCACATGTTCTGAATCAAACGTTATGCCATATGCGTGGATGCACACAGAGACGTGGCCACCAACTAGCTCAAATGGGACACATGCACAAATGCAATTACAAGAAAGAATCAAAGTGCTCTGTAATTTGAACAGCCTACACTTTTTCTAAGGAAACAGTCTCGAAACATGGAAATTCCCCCCACAAACTATTTATTTTTGGAATCTACACACCTTCAGCTACGTTACCATGCCATGCTTTCATACATATATGAAGAATTCCAGACCCACTTGTCCAAAGAAGTCCGTGCTTTTAGTTGATTTTGTGAAAAAATAAAATAAGAGGACTCAATGGTTGAAATCCTACCTAAACCCACTTCGCAAGTAAAAAAACCCACTAAACGGCAATCTCCCACATGTCCTGAATCAAACTGTATGCCATATGGGTGGGTGCAAACAGAGACGGGGCCACCAACTAGCTCAAATGGGATCCATGCGCAATTGCAATTACAAGAAAAAATAAAAAAACGCCACAACCCACCCCCCCCACACCTATCCCCACTCCCCCTTTTAGTGGTATTTTAGTGAAAAGCAGTTAGTACGGAGAGTCCCACAAGTTTTTGCACACTTTTACTGATCCTAAAAATTAAATCCGGTCTTTTTTTGGTACCTCTGCAAAATTCCCTACTAAAATAGGCTTAGTTTCCCTTGAAATCGAACAAATAATGATCCGCGTTTACTTTAGCGATATCACCGGGGACATTGGGAAGCTTGGAGAAGACAATTTTTTTTGCTAATTTATAGTTTTTAGGTTAAAAAAAAAAAGGTGTGTGTATCACTTTAAGATTTTATTTTGTGTGCATTTCCCCTTTTTTGGGGGGATCATTCCCAAAGATGATCATCAAATCATCTTAGGGAATGATACCGAACTTGGAATATGCCCGTTTTCCAATTCGAAATCCGATCGGAAAAATCACTTCCCGGAAATCATTTTCCAGGAAGTGATTTTTCATTCATTGGCAAAGATCAATAATTTGGTGATCAGAAGTGATCACCAAATTTTGATCTCTGTCCCCATTTTTTTTCTAAGTCTTTGCTAAGTAGCAAAGATTTAGAAAAAATCCTATTTGTGAATGGAACTTTGAGTTCCATTCACAAAATGTATAGTAAAGCTGTCAAGCATGACAGCTTGTACTATACAGGTACTGCAGCGTGATCTGAATGGGTCTCCCTTTCCGCTTCTGCATGATTCTCCACGTGGGACCAGCAGCTCACCGGCGATCACAGGAAAAGAGGTACCATATCTCCCGATCCCCCCTAGGATTTGGACGAAACCGAGGGGGGATCGAGGGGGCTAGGGGGGCAGTTGAATGCTGCCCCCCGATCGCCCCTAGCAGGGGGCAAATTTTTTTTTTGGAGGGTGAAAGCCACAGATCGTATATTCACGATCTGTGGCAGTTTGTGCATTCAATGCACAGATCGTGAATATACGATCTGTGGCAGTGAAAGGGTTAATGGTCGATAAAGTTTTGTGTCGTCAGCAAACACAGAAACCTTGCTGACCATACCCACTTCCAAATCATTAATAAATAGATTAAATAGAAGAGGCCCCAACACAGAACCCTGTGGCACCCCACTTAGCACTTCAGTCCATAATGATGAAGCCCCATTAACAACTACTCTCTGCATCCTATTCATTAACCAATTTTCTTTCCATGTACAAATGTGGCTCCCCAGACCTTGGCTTATACATGTACTTATATTATAAGTAAATAGTGTAATTTTATTATATACATGTATTTAACATGTATATCTATGTAATTGTAAAGCTACACAGAAGATGTTGGTGCTACATTAATCCATAATAATAAAAATTGTAATAATAAAAATTTGACAGGGAAAATTACAATTAGGTCATGACATCAATGTTCCACTAGATGGCAGTAAATGTACTGAGAGTTAAACCCTTCTTTCCTGAAGCAGTATTCCTTTCTTTCAGAAAAGCATAGGGACTCTGCATAGGCTGGCTGGATATAAAGCAATTCATCCATAATATCTGAGTATATAGAGTATATAGAGTGCTTAGCTTTGACAAGTTTACCAGATTTGTGAAACACAAAAAAACAGCAGTTCCTTTATTGAAAATTATGTATTGTAAAAGGACCCCTTTATTGTGGGGTCATATAGTAAAGCTATGCATAAAAGTGTGTGTCAAATTTAGGCCACATTTTTAATGGGCCTAATATTAGCAAACATCCCACCCTACAAATACTCATTTCAGGGAGGTACCACCACTGGCAAATAAAGCCAGCTATATAAGAACTAACAGGGATATTCAATATCCCTAAAATAAGAGATGCACCATTTCCAAATGTTTTTGGAAATAGTGCAGGGCACAAGATACAATTTCCTATGTATTAAGTAGGTACCTTGTAGCTTAAAACTTAACACGGAGTTGCATGGGGTCTCTAAACCTTATTTTCTGTGTGGTATTGCATCACGGGATAGTGTAAAGGTTAGAAGTAGAAAGTTGTGATATTATACCTCCTCGAAAATGTCTTATACCTCTAATCAATAACAAAACCTAATCAGTATATCTGCTCAGTGTCGGACTGGCCCACAGGGTTACAGGGGAAATCCCTGGTGGGCCCACAGGCTACTCATTTAAGAAATTAGAGAAATCTGCCTAAATTTAAATACAGAGTCATAGGGACAGTAAAAAATGCATTAAATTAAACAAAACAATACAGTAGGAGTAAGATAGATATGTAAACATGTGATAATAGAGATATGAAATGTTAAGTGGGCCTTTAATTTTTCCCTTTAATTTAACTTCTTTAATTACATTGACAAAGAAAAAGTTAATAGTCTAGAAATGCAGCATGATGTGAGTGATGGGGGAACTCTGTACAGTATTCCTTAGCTGTTCTGTTCTGACAATGGTATGTCACATTGAAGAAAGAAATATGATTCTCAAGTTTGACACATTCCAGCTTAGCATTGTATAGGAAGCTCACAAATGCAAGCTGAGTGGATGCATCTGAAATGGACTGATTAAGCAGACGTCTATAATTAAAAGTGCTCTCTCTGAAACATGAATACGTTTTTAGTGGTTAGAATGGTTTCCTCACAATGTATCAATCACATTACTGCTCTTGATTGCAGTGATTGCTTCAATCCTCTAGCCAGGTTTTACATTTGTAAATGTCTTTTACTGCATTTCCTTGTGTAAGTTTTTTATTGCCTTCTAGAATTTTTATATAGTGGGTGATCTATAACAACATTTAAATATATACATAAGGGCATATACAAATATACTAGACATTAAGCCCGTTACATAAACGGGCGCTAGAATACATGTGTAGAAACATTTATTTTTCCAGAGCAAGAGACGTGGACTATTTTGCACTATATTCCTCAAATTGTTTATTCATTTTCCATACACTTTGAAGGGACTTTTTTTTCCCCTCAGCCCGTCCATACACTTTGGAGGGACCTTTTCCCCTCAGCCCGCCCATACACTTTGAAGGGACCTTTTTCCCTCAGCCCCTGTCCATACACTTTGAAGGGACTTTTTTCCCTCAGCCCATGCCCATACACTTTGGAGGGACCTTTTACCCTCAGCCCCTGTCCATATACTTTGGAGGGACCTTTTCCCCTCAGCCCCTGTCTATACACTTTGAAGGGACCTTTTTCCCTCAGCCCCTGTCCATACACTTTGAAGGGACCTTTTCCCCTCAACCCCTGTCCATACACTTTGGAGGGACCTTTTCCCCTGAGACCCTTTCCATACACTTTGAAGGGACCTTTTCCCCTCAACCCCTGTCCATACACTTTGAAGGGACCTTTTTCCCTCAGCCCCTGTCCATACAATTTGAAAGGACTTTTTTTCCCTCAAACCCTGTCAATACACTTTGGAGGGACCTTTTCCCCTCAGCCCCGTCCATACACTTTGGAGGGACCTTTTCCCCTCAGCCCCTGTCCATACACTTTGGATAGAACTGTTTTCCCTCAGCCCTCCATAAGCTAACTGTCCTTTTCCTTTAGGTGTGTTCTCTAAAGAGGTCTTCTGTCTTTAACTCTTACGCTATTACCTGGAAATAGCAGGGACTGTGCAGCCATCCATACGCTTCAGCGTCTAAACAGTTACCATGACAACGCTTTCCGCACATGCGCATAATCAACCGGCGCGTGTAAACAGTTACCATGACAACACTTTCCGCGCATGCGTATAATCAACCGGCGTTTCGCGCATGTGCATAATCAACCGGCGCGTGTGTTACTTCCACCCATGAGACGCTGATGGAGGTATGCAAAAGTAAATTATGCCGCACAGTAAAAGACTTTCCTGCACGAAAGGAAATGAAGAGGCTGAGAGGCTGCGGCGGGGGAGGCAGAGCACTGTCAATGCACTCTGCAATTGCCTGGAGGGAAATAACAGCAGCAGCCTGATGAATAGAATGCACACCAAGTGGCAAAAAGAGGTAACTGCAGGACACACACACACAGACACAGGGACGCACACTTTCATTTTATTATATAGGATGATTAGCCAAAATGTCTCTTTATTTTTACGAATTCTTGATTTTAGATTCTTGTTCTACTTAACACAGAAAGGTTCACAAAAATAGGTCTACTTTTGGAATTTGTTATTTACATATTGGTTGTATTGCATTAAAGGGCAAGTCCAGCCCCAAAATGAAAACTTACATACAGGTAAATCACCCTCCAATCCCCTAAACGGTAATAGTTTGAAATCTGAAATATATAAGTCTAACCTGAAATCATGCACAATGTCCTGTTTCCCCTGTTTCTTCTTCCTGGTTCTTCCAGTTACCAACTGTCAGTTATGGATTTGACAGTTGACATCACAGCCAAGGACTGAATGTTAATCCTCTGTCTGCCTCTTCTGAGCATGCCCAGGCTCAGTACAGGTTTCTAAATTGCTCAGTTTCCATGAGGCATCCTGAAGAATAGCAGGCATACAATAATGAATTCACAGGACAAACTATGATATATCAACATATTTTAAAGAGGCCATTCTTTGTAAAAGATGTTCTTATGAGGGTGGAGTTGTCCTTTAATGTATTATTGGAAGCTTTTTATGTGATATATATTTTTATTGGAAATGAATTAAAAGGAATATTCCGATTTAGTCATTTTTACCCCTAATTACCTATATTTATACTATATTTGGATTCAGGATTGTTCACTGTTCTGGTCCATTCTTTGCAAGGTATAGGACCCACCTTGTTGGTATTTTGGGGGAGTTTGCAGACCATTTTTGTTTATTTGTAAACATGCACTAGCCCTAGTTCTGGAATGAGCTTAGCTATGTCATCAGTCTTCCATGACTGACTTGTTTTATTTTACAACATAATTTATAAGGGCAGCATGGTAAACCATTGTTTAGCTCTGAAGTCCTGGGTTTGAATCCTCCCTTGGACATATATTTTAAGGGGTTTGGATGGTCTCCTTGTGGTTATGGGGGTTTCCTCTGGGTTCCCCCACATAGTAATAGGTTGTATGTGAGATAAAACTATTGTATTGTAAGATCTCTAGGGAAGGGTCTGATGTGAATTTAATTATGTAGTGCTATATAAGAAATGAAATACATACATACATATACTCCTTTCTTCAAATGCAGTAATTTTAGAAGTCACTTTCATTAGCCATATAATAGAACTTTGCATGCAGCCTTGTACTTTCATGGTGACAACCAATATCCTTATATTTTACTATGGGGTGGTTCTATATCCACTACATAATGGTAAAGCGTATTATTGTGGGGGAGTGTTTGTGGGTAACACACACTGGACTCTCTGGTCGAAGATTGAACTTGGACTGAGTTTGTTTCATTTATGAACCTTTTATGGTCCCCCAGATCCCTATGAGAGAGTGTGTTTTTTATGGCAAATATTCTGATAATGTTATATTAATTTGTATGTTTATCTTTTGTAGCTGATCAGGTTTTAAGAGCTCATAGGGTGTACTTCATGAACAAGGGCGCCAATTGGTGGTAATTGATGCGTTTACTATCCTATTGTAAGTATAGGATCTGACTTAGGTGAGCCTATGACTAAGAGCGTGGGTGTACGCTCGAATCACGTCAGGCATCTATGGGTTTGTAATTTTTTATGTAAGTTCTAATAAAGTTCTGTTTTTATCGAAGCCGGGTGATCGAATTATATCATTTGCTGATTAAGGAGTGCGGAGACTTTTATCCCCCTACAAGTGGAGCAGAGGAGTAGGATCTGACTTAACTATATGCTTGCACTTTAAGAGACATTAAAGGAGAACTAAAGTCCCCAGACAACATTGTCCCAATAGACAGAGCACATTCACAAACACACAACAAGCTGTGTCTCATCTCTCCATTTGCTGTGGATACTGGGGGATTTATAAAAACAACCTGTGGGTACTAGGGGTCAGCTCCTGTAATTCACCTTATCTGGGAACACCCAAGCTAAGTGTACACTTCACAGGAAACTGCAGTCTTGCTTCCTGGAAGCTGACAGCCAATCACAGAACACAGATTTCAGTGCAGTTTTTTGTGTAAACACATTACAAATGTTGCTTTCCCTAACAATGATAAATTCCTTTGCTTTTCTTACAAAAAAGAAAAGTAATCTTTGCAGTGTATGTCTTTGCTAGCATGGATGAAAGAAACAGAACATTTAATTTTTCATCAAAAAAAGTAAAGTAATAAAAGTAAGTATTGGAAATCAAACTAGCAACCTTCTATACTGTGTCTTTCTAAAAAGAAAGCTTTCTACCTCTATGCCACAAGGGCTAATGAGTAAATATCTAGTACATGTAGAGTCTTTATCTTTTGCTAGACACATAAGAAAAACAAAAAAAAAGGGAGCATGGGGAATTGAACCTGTGTCCCAATAGGCTGATTTTGTTCCTAACCCAGCACTTTAGCAGAGCATACCACCAGTGAACTTGTTATACGTTGGAGTACATTTCAGTAAATGTCAGTAAAATCAGTTCATTATTTTATTTTGCTACTGAAGACTATCAGCAATTCACGCTGGTTGGTAAATAAATAACAGAGCCGCTATATATAAAGTTTGTACATATGTAGAAACTTTATGTTTTTCTAGAAACATGGAACAAATAAACAAAAAAATTCAGGCTGTAGACTGTTATATTGTTTCATAAGTAAACTAGGAGATTAGAACTTGTGACTTCTTGGTCTTTGTTCACAGCATTTACATGGTGCGCCACCAGCAACTCATCTGTGTTCACAGGTACATTTAGAAACTTTCAGGGAGATTCAATAAAAGTTCTTATCGTTTAAAATAGTGCTAATTTTGCCCCAACCAATCAGATCTTATTTAACATTTGTAAGCTTACATATGATTGGTTGGGGCAAAGTTAGCACCATTTTAAACGATAAGAACTTTTATTGAATAACCCTGATGATCTTTCGCTGGGGTCGGGGCATGGCACTTTGAAGCCAACATGGGCTATGAGTTGTACTGGCAACAACATGGAAGCCTCGATTGTTACAGAATCTATTACATATATCTACTAAATGCAAATAGCTAGAGAGGAATCTCGGTGTTCTCGGGAGAAAAGCTTTCATATTAGGATAAAAAAAAATAAGTTTAGTTCTACTTTAAGTGGTATGTGCAATATAATATATGTATTTGATATGTGTGAACCTTACATTATTTTGGGAAGATAATAATGTATATAAATGCAAGGTGGTGGTCATATTGTGTAGATTAATAAATTGTTTTCCTTTTTGCATCAATGGAGGATCGCAGTTTCCTTAGTGGCTCAAGTGTGTAACAATTGAGCTGCTAACCCCCTAATTACTGTAAATAATTAAAAAAGAGACAAACCAAGGTCCATATTGTTGCTTTATTCCACTTCTCCTGGTGTCCACAGATTGACCTGGGTGTCAACTTTAGAAGTAGATCCTTTTATTGGCTATTAAATAAATGATTGGTATGAGGTCACCAATCTGTTTTTTAAGTGTCCATCCTCTGTGACCTCATATGTTATGTAGATCAACAAAAATGTCTGCTCAGATGTATGACATCTCCCAATGAAGTGATTGAAGACCGGGAGGTAAAGGACCTATACCTTAGCTTCTGTTCTTCAATCACTTCACCAGGATCCAGGGCAGAAGGTAAGTATATTTACCTTGTGCACGATCCACCGCGGCTCCATTGACAACTGCCTACTGCTTCCTGGTTTAGTTTACTATAGCGTGCAATATTGCACATGCGCGCTATAGTGAAACTAAATCAGGAAGCAGTCGGCAGTTGTCAATGGAGCCGCGGTGGATCGTGCGCAAGGTAAATATACTTACCTTCAGTCCTGGATTCTGGTGAAGTGATTTAAGAATGGAAGGTAAGGAATAGGTTCTTTACCTTCTGGTCTTCAATCACTGTTTGAAGTATAAGAACATTTATTGAATATCCCTGTAAGACTTTATATCTCATTTACCAATAGCCACTATCACTACCAGCTACACTCCGTGCGCCGATTCCATATAGCAAAAGTGCCTTACACCATCCCTGAGGCATGACTTTTAGTAATAACATGTATCTGTGATCATTTACAGTTCATTTGCTCTAATATAGACCAAAGAGTATTTTTTTAGGCAATGACATCAGTGTCACATATCTATGTCTACATCACTGCCTGAGCAGGTACTCGTGTCTCGATAACAAGCCTCCATTTTAAGGAGATGTTGAGAACTAGAAGGAGGTGCCCTTAACACTAGTTGACATGTGTAGTGCTGCTGATTCTGAGCTGACTGCCTGTTTGGCATTACTGTTCTAAGATGAGCGAAAAGGGCAGCAGGAATCCTTAATTGCCTCCTTGTATAAACTCAAACAGGTGCATCGGCAGCCTCTGGAAACCCATATTTGATTTCTGAATATTCATGATCCATTGCGTTAAGGTGCATATTGGCTTAGACCTTGGAACAATTTTGCATCTGCTTTATTGATGGGCTCATGGGGACATTTAAGGACTTTTAAAAATAGATCTAGACATCAACAGAAAAAACATATTTCTCTCAATTAGCCTTTATGAAGTTGTAGCCTCAAGTGGGCAAGATAGGAACAGAGAACATCTGTTTCATTATCGGTAACAATGGAACTTGAGTCAATGATGTCTGACTTTAAACTAGTGCCATGGTTTGTGTGGTTTCATTTAAAACGTTCAACTGTCAAGAAAAATGCAGATTCGCTGGGAATGAAAGGGTACATAGTAATGATGCACATTTAATGAGTTGTTTTATATACTGAGTACCCTCTGGCTGATTGTTTCATGGTTCATATGACTCCTGCATACATCACAAACCAATAGGGAGATGCAGGGAAAACTGATCTCTTGTTCATGCACTGTTTTCATTTCTTAATTTGTCAGTATTTCTTTTAGTTAAGCTCATATACTAATTTGTATTATTTCAGTATCTGGCTGATTATCAGGACACCAGGAAAAATATTGCTACTCTTTTTATTGGTCTGTAAGAGAAAAACACTCATGGTAAATGCAAGAACAGAGGGCCTTTGCTGGTCATTAGGGATGGGTTTTGGGTTCATTTTGAACCCGGTTCCGGCTTGAAACAGCAGTTTTGAATTTCCACCAAAACTTTTTGGGAACTTTGAATATTTAATATTGATTACCGAATATTCAATATGGATTACCGAATATTCAATATTGATTACCGAATATTCGATACAGATTATTGATCCAAAAATCAAATAATTTGTATTGGATATATGGCTCATTGACTTTCATTGGGTAAATTTAAAAATTTTCTAAACTATTCTAAACAATTCAAAAACTCTAATTCAAATTGAAACTCACCGGTTTCGAACATGTCTGATGGACATCTGTGAATAGGCAATTCTAAGCAGTTGTGTAAATTTCCAGTTGAATGACATCACATGAATATCCTGTCAGGTATGTGACTTTTGCCTTATATACTTATTTAATCAGATCGCAAGAATTACTTCCTTAACTAGCATTTAGTAAGTTTTAATCCTTTCTGGCAAAAGTATCTGCCACATCCCTCTGCTGTAGGAGCTTTTTATATGCCTGTGCAGAGGAGGCAGCAGGTCCAACAGCAGTCAATCATTGGTTGTGATGTAAGCAGTCACAGTCTTGATTGACTACATGAGGGAGGAGCCAGCTTACATTAATAATCCTTAAATATCTGGTTAGTAATGCAGGTAATAAAGTGCAAAATATATTAGTTAGGGTTGGGGGCAGGCAACTGACAATTGACCATTTTTATTGTTTTAAGGTTAAACATGCCCTTTAAGAAAAAAATAGTGAAAATTCTATTTCTCCAAAGCACTCTAACTTTGAGTGCAATTATAATAGGAAATATGGACTCATAGAGACACAGCCTAAACAGTATTATTTGGCAATATTAATCCACTAATAAATGTATCTGATATTCATTTTACATATTGCCTCAATTAGAAATAGTTTAACTTTAGAATTAAATTCCAGTGAAATCCATTTTATCTTTGATTTGTTTTGCTACATTGAAAAAAAAAATGAAAGGTTTATGCTTATGCAAGGAACCCTTAAGACCTTTACTGTGTTCGTTAAATGTCCCTTTGCTGCATGTGTTCAGGTAAACAGTAGAGGACAAGCTTCCACATTGCATTTGTTTATGAGGATTAATGAATTTAACCTCTGGTAAGGTAAGTCACGCAGGAGTTACCTTGCAAAATATATTCTGTTCTTAGATAAAGAGGGTTATTTAAGTGCAACTCAAGCAAGTTTCATTTATTCTACCCTGTCAAAGTGAAGGCCAAATTTATTAACCCACTGTTGATACTGGTGTTAAGCAACTAAGTGAAAAAATACCTATATAGGCCCCATTGCCTATTGGTTGTTAATAACCTTGTTTTCAGAAAATACTGATACCGATTGTTATTTTAAAACCACATTCTTATTTTATACATGAGCTATGACTATGAGGCTGTAAAATAGCAGTAGCGCTATTAAACAATCAATATCAGTATTTTGCTTTACAAATACTGTATATGACAATAATACATATTTAAAGCACAAGAGCCATGAATACACTGCTTGGTAGAATTCATGATGGTTAAGCACCATTTAGAAGCATTTAATCGGTGTTTAAAAATATATAAATGTCAAATGAGTTGATAAAACTTGTTTATTATAGGAAATAATACACTCCCTACTTATGGAATTACGCCGAATTTACCTTTAAGTTCCATGACCTGTATAAAGAGCTCAAGGCCTTGCGACTATTCACTATATGTCACCATCAGTACTATGTTCCAGTATATACAATATTCTACATGAGACATTGTGCAATTATAATAACTAAGAAAAAAAATACATAAAAGTATCTCATTGTTATTTTATCAATTGTTGTATGAATGTAATGTGTTTGATTTGGTTGTAGCTGCAAGAAGCAGAGACATCATATTAGTTTGTACTTGCTCTTGTTTGCCAGCAATCCGGTTATTCTTGTTAGCAATATCCCATACTTGCAATGGATCTTAGAAAAGACGTGGTGTGGGCTTGATTTAATGCAGCAATCTAACTCCATTATGGTATGAGGCGCCCTGTTGTTGAAGTAAATTGTTGTCAGTGTATGTGACAGGCAAAATGACAAGCTTTACAGACAGTTGATGGAATGCATTCTGGTTCAGTGTGTAACAACACGCTATTAATAGATACCCAGGTGAAGCCAGGACTTGTGATCTGAGGAAAGTAGGACATCTGTTACAAGACACTGTGTTCATGTTAGATTCATGCTGCTAGCATGATTTATCTATGAATGTTTTAGAAAAAAATACAAAAGTGCAAAAATATTAAGAAGATTTGTAATCTAATACTTTATGTCAGTGCTGTATGTGCTATTGATAAAGAAATTGTTTTTATAACAGGGGTGTCCAATCTGCAGCCCCCTTAAATGTTCACAAACTACAACTCCCAGCAGCAACCAGGTAAAGTCTGCAGACATCTGGAGGGCTGCTGGTTGGACATCCCTGATTTATATTTTAAGGTACTGAATCTGCTAACAGAGGGAAATAACAGAAACATTTAAAAGGTCGCTATACTCACTCAAACAACATTACATTATCTGAAACTACATTAAAATTGTGGTACTCAAATATTTATCTGTGCTTGCTTTGTCATTAAATTTTTACAGGGAGATTCAATAAAACTTTTTTTTGTTTAAAATGGTGCTAATTGTGCACCAGCCAATCAAATTTTGTTTAACATTTGAAAGCTAACATCTGATTGGTTGGGGCAAAATTAGCACCATTTTTAACAATAAGAACATTTATTGAATAACCCTGTTAATGTTTAGTGAGTGCTCCAAATTGCCCTCACTTCACTTACTCCATGCCTTCTTGTAGTGTCTGCCACACTAATAAGTTCTGCACAGCCTCACCATAGACACTGCTCTGTTTACACATCTCCCTTGTCCTCCCCCTTAATCATTTTTGAAAACTATCCGAATACTATGCGAACTATCCAAACTTCAAACTGTAATTTTGCAAATTAGTAACCCTGGAATGTAATGTTTGAATTCAGTAAACCTCAAATATATCGTTCGATTTAGTTAACCCTCAAATGTATCATTCAATTTTGGTAACCCTCAAACGTAGCGGTTGATTTCGGTAACCCTTGAATGTAGCATTCGTAAACCCTGTAATGTAGCGGTCGATTTCAGTAAGCCTCAAATGTCACGTTCGAGTTCGTTAACCCTCGAATATCGCGTTCAATAACCCTTGAATGTCGTGTTCGAGTTTGGTAACCCTCAAATGTCGCGTTCGAGCTCGGTAACCCTCGAATTAGCGGTCAATTTTGGTAACCCTCGAATGTGTCATTCTGTAACCCTCGAAAGTATCGTTCGGTAACCCTCGAATTGGCCATAACGAGTTTTGGCGATATGGACATGTTCCCCAGATCATTTCACAGGAGCCACAGCCACAGTACGTTACCATTGCAATTATATCTGTTTGATTGAATATCCGATATTTTCAAACTATTTCCTCCCACTGACTTTAATGGGTTCATTTCCCAACTAAACTAACCAAACTTCAGAAAGTTCGGCCATCTCTGCTAGCAAACAATGGATGCAGCTAGTATCTGACTGGACTGTTGGGGCCCACCAAGAAATCAGGGGCCCACCATACATTTCGTATGTCTATTATCACTTATTTACATTTCTATCTTAAACCTTCTGACTTCTAATGTTTATTCCAATGCATTTCTTACTGTCCCTTTGACTCTGCGTATATATTTAAGCAGTTTACTCTGATTTTTAGGTAAATGGGCTGTGGGCTCACCAGGGCCAGTCTGCCACTGGATGCAGCACCTCTGACAGTCAGCCATTGTTTGCTAAAACTTTTTGGCTGGGTACACAAGGAGGGACTTTTTGTCCCGACCGAGCACTCGCTACGAACGAGCGCTCGGCCAGGACAAATGTACGAGCCTTTAAAAAGCAATATGGCAAGATATTGGGTGTTGGATCCCACTGTTCATGTTTCATTCTCTCTTTTAAATCAACAAGAAAAGGGCATGTAACAAATAGCCAGGATTCATAATATATGTACAAACTGCACCATTGAATCGATGCACCAAACAGGCCTAGCTTACCATAAAATGAAGAAATAATTCTTTTTTACCATTCACTATCTACAAAGTAGGGAGATATCATCTTAAGGGATCACAAGATACATTTATGCTGTTGATTATCTGCTAAGGGTGAACACTCTACACCTCTCATATATTAATGTGACATTTCTTCTGATTTGATAAATAATACAAGTTGCTCTTAACATTTTCGAATTCTAATTAACCAGCCTCTCCAGTGAGTACTTTGTCTTGATTACAGCTAGGGATTTGTTTTTATCTTCACAATTACTTCTTTTTTACAACTTCATTTCAACTAATTTGAAGCATTTGCATTAAACATTTCTTTACAAATGCAATAAAAAATGTTTTTTTACGTTAAACATTTTTGTAACAATAAAAAGACTTCAGTTAAACAAATCAGGTTTTTTGCTTCCATTCTGCAGAGTACAATGTATGATGCTCCAATGTTAAACCTCCATTAAAATATTATTATTGCTATTGACAGGACAAGCTCCAGTCCTACTGGGACATTTGGGATAGCTATATCCAGCTTGGTGTAACCTGTTTAGTTCTAACTGCAGTAATGCTGACTGACGGTCCTGTCAGTTTCGTTGGCTCTGCCTGTTAAATATTGTGTGTAGTACACAGTCACATTCACGGCCCTGAAAATGGATACATCCTTTGTGCCCTGACAAACAATTATAATAATTCTTATTAAATGATATAGTAAAGTTGGATAGGGCAGTAAGTACCTGAGACTGACTTTACACACCGTACACACATACAAGGACATGTTTGTATTCGCTCAGGTATCGTTCCTTAATCTGCCACGACGAGCAGTGAATAAGCTGTCAGAAAGTAGAGACAAGGGGCCCATCTGTAATTAGATAAAATCTTTAGGGCTAGGCCACACTTGCGTGTTTTATGCGCGTTTGCGCACGCGATTACGCATGTAACATAGTAATTAAGGTTGAATAAAGATATACGTCCATCAAGTCCAACCTATTCACCCTTCTTTTTTTTTTTTTTTTTTTAACCCTACCTAACAGTTGATCCAGAGGAAGGCAAAAAAAACTCAGATAAAAAAGGGGGATAAAATTCCTTCCAAACGGCAATCGAAAAGTATCCCTGGATCAACCAGATCTATATGTATTAATACCAGTAATTCTCAATATTTTTTAGTTTTAGAAACTTATCCAGGCCTTTTTTAAAGCTATTCAATGAACTTGCCATTACCACATCTGCTGGAAGACAGTTCCACAGTTTCAGCGCTCTCACTGTAAAGAAACCTTTCCTAACCTGAAGATGAAACTTCTTTTATTCCAACCTTAAAGGATGTCCACAAGTCCTCTGATATGACCTATCCATGAACAATGCACCAGAGAATATGGCCTATTAATATATTTGTATAAAGTAATCATATCCCCATGCAAATGTCGCTTCTCCAATGTAACAACTCTCTGTTTGCGATCCAATAACCAATTCTTTATCCATGCACAAATGTTTTCTTCAAGGCCAACAGTCCTCAGTTTATACATTAGTCGCCTATGTGGCACAGTATCAAAAGCTTTCGCAAAATCCAAGCATACCACATCCACTGCTGTGCCTGAATCTAAATTCTTACTCACTTCTTCATAAAAAACCATTAAATTTGTCTGGCATGATCTATTTCTCATAAATCCATGCTGACTACTACTAATAAGATGAGCTCTGGAGACAAATTCAAGGATATGATCCCATAACAATGTTTCCAGCACCTTCCCTACCACTGATGTTAGGCTTACAGGTCTATAGTTACCAGGCTGTGAACGACTACCTTTTTTGAATATTTGTATTACATTGGCTTTTTTCCAATCCAGCGACACATCCCCAGACCAAAGTGAATCTGATAAGATGAGAAACAGTGGTCTAGATAGAACTGAACTAAGCACTTTTAAAATCCGAGAATACAATCCATGTGTTTTGGTTATAATGGAGATTGCAGGACCGCAAAAATTCCTGTGATTTTCAATGCGCATGCCATTGCGCATACGTTTCCATTTTGGTAAAGCATGCATTCACCATTTTTGGTGTGTTAACCTATTCCTTTTACATAACAGAAAACGGCAAAATCGCATGCCCAAAACACATGCACAAATGCAAAACACACAAGCATGCGATAATGCACATGGTTGCATGCGCGATTCTGGCGCATTGCAGTGTGTCCTCAGCCTTAATCAGAATTAAGCCTAAAGGATACTGGTACTAAACTGTTCTTTTAAATATATTTTTAAGTATCTTTTAAAATACAGCTTTTTCATGTTCCTTTTTTTTTTAGCTCATATGACCCTGTTTATATCATACAACAGCCTGTTAACATCTCACTTCAGAACACACAATATTTTCTCTAATTGATCATCGGCTATGTTTGCATCTACATTATACATTATATATTTTCTGTGCAGGTACAAAGACAAATATTGTATGCTAGAAACCTCATTACCTATATTCACTCAGATCTTTGTGTGTGCTTTATGTTAACCTGTGTTCTGATTTATGAGTCACACACACAAGAGAACAGTGCCATTGTGCACTTCATGCAGGTTAGCAATTTCATTTCTAGAAAAATAAGTGCAAGGTTGTGATCAATAAAGAAGGGAGGGTACATCACTCCAATTAAAAAGCTGTTTCTTGCAAAATGCAACCATAGATGTTAACTAGAGATGGCTGTACTTACTAAAGTTCAGTTCGTCTTCGAACTTCCGAACTTCAGTAAATCTTCGGAAGTTCGGTAGTTTGAAAATAAACAAATTACAGTCAACGAGGGGAAAATAGTTTGTATTAAATACAGTGAATATACCAACGGTAACTTACTGTAAATGCCTCTGGGACCTGGTCTGGGGAAACACATCCCTATGGGTAGAACAGCAAAAAAAAAGGACATAGCGCACATGCGCACTACTTCCATTTTCCGTGGGCCATTTTTGGTAATCCTTCGATGTTCAAGTATTCTCGAATTCCCACGGACGGACATTTGGGGGTCCTGTGGCTTAAATTGGGGCCCCCTCCTGGGTCCTTAGAAGGATCATTGTGGCCCTGAGATGGGCTTAAGTGGTCCCGCAGCTCGAACCCCCTCCCTGGCACTTATAAGTGCCTTTAGGGGCTTAAGGGGTTCTGCAGCTCAAACCGGGACCCCCCTCCCCTGCACTTATAAGTGCCTTTGCAGCACTTATAAGTGCCCTTGTGGCACTGACAAGTGCCTTTTGAGGCTTAAGTGGTCCCGCAGCTTGAACAGAAACTCTCCTCCCCGGGACATAGAAGTGCTCTTGTGTGACTGACAAGTGCCTTATTTGGGGACCCCTGGACCCCCATTGGCTCTTAGAAGAACCCTTGTGGCTCTAATAAAAGCATTCCTGATATTGGGGTCTTTGGCTTCTTTCTTCACCGAGATAGCCATCAATAATAACTCCGCTGATGTCACCGATTTGTGGCCACCAGTGACACTGCCGACACTGGCAACATCAAAGTCACCAGTGTTGATGACCTCTTAATCCCAGAGTCTTCTTTCTCCTGCTATCACTCCGATGACTTTTGAATTCAACAGGGGTTTGCACCTCTTAATATAGGTTTGCTGAAGAACCAAATCCAATTGTGATTGGTTAATATTTCAATGCTTGCAGTCATAAGATCACACATTAACCAATCATAAATTAATATTTTATTTAAATATTATTGGTTAATGTGTAATCTTATGATTGCTGAAAATCCTTGAATGATCGGGAATCCTCTAACGTTTGAGGATTTTCGGAAATAAGTCAGTGAGTTCGGAAAACCGAACTAGTTTATAGTTTGGGAAGTTCTGAAGAGTTTGAGTTCGTCCGAACTATTAAAATTGGGCTCAAATTCAGGTGTGAGGTTCGAGTTTGGTCCATCTCTAATGTTAAAGCGCTGCAATTTCCACTATAGTACTAAATTGAAATGCATGCGATTCACAGCAAAAATGAGACCAACTTAGTCAGTGGGGCCAGCTACATTGCCCCCATTTTTAATGGAATGTGCAAATTGTGATCTGAATTGTGGCATTGGGGCCTAGCCCTAACAGTAATTTCTATGGCAAATGCATCAACCCAGGCGCTAAGAAACCATAATACTATTAAAGGGCATCTATAACGAAAAATAAGTTATTTTAAATTGACCATAACTGGACACTATAATTCTTCCCAACCACCACTGTATCATTTTTTTGTTGATCTGCCCCCATTTCTTTAGATATCTAATCTAAAACTTATTATATTTCAGCTGTCAATCAAGTTCCTTGCTCTCAAAAACTATTCTTCTGTAGTAATAGTTTTACTGTAGCTGGAATGTGCTTGTGAAGGTTCTCATTCATCCAGGTCATGGTATATCTGTTGTATTCAATTAGATCAACTGGACTTGAAATGTAGTTCTTGAAGACGTTTCGCTAGTCATCCGACTGGCTTTCTCAATTCAGAATGACTTGTACAAGAATCTGTGGCAATTATGTACCCTGGAAAATCCCAATTAGCATATCACAGCCAGGTGTTAAGGGTGTGATTGGATAGTGGCTAAGAGGTGTTATAGGAATGCCCAGAGTAAGGTGTCAAAACAGCATTGTACATGGCAGACAGTTGGTGTCGAACCCCCCCACCTCTATTTAGGCTTGGGTTCAAGAGAGGTGTTAAGGAGGCCATTTATGTGAAAATAAAGAAACCAAGCCTAAATAGAGGTTTGGGGGTTCGACACCAACTGTCTGCCATGTACAATGCTGTTTTGACACCTTACTCTGGGCGTTCCTATAATACCTCTTAGCCACTATCCAATCACACCCTTAACACCTGGCTGTGATATGCTAATTGGGATTTTCCAGGGTACATAATTGCCACAGATTCTTGTACAAGTCATTCTGAATTGAGAAAGCCAGTCGGATGACTAGCGAAACGTCTTCAAGAACTACATTTCAAGTCCAGTTGATCTAATTGAATACAACAGATGTAGCTGGAATGGTGACAGAGTTTTGACAGTTGGAATGCTGTATGCTGTGTGCAGGCTGAGGCAGTCATTTTTTCAGTATAGTGTCCCTTTAAGTGTTCTACAAATAGAAAGTCAGTACTTTAAAAGCATTCATACCCAGACTCGCTGGGTAAATATATGGTGTTAAAGTCACGCTAACCGGTTTGCTAACGGTTAGCATGACTTTAACTCCATATTAGCGTTGGATGCACGGGTTATGCAAAAACCACCCGTGCATCTGACGCTAACGATTCAACATCGAGTTTGTGATAAAACTAATAGCTGGCATTAAAATCCTGCAGTGGGTAAATCTCTTACTGGATTTACCCACATTCGCAAACATGATATTGAATAGCGAACAGGACATTTACCCAGAACGATAGCTCTGTATGTAAATATATAATATGTACATCTATGAATGCATTTACCTAGCTGTAACCCTGGCTATTCTGCCTGTCCAATATGACATTAAAGCATCTTTTGAACTATCTGGGCCAGCAAACAGAGCAATGATTTGGGTAATTGTGCTTAAAACCTGTTTAGGTGTCTACAAAAAATATAATTTAGATTTAGGTAGAATACATGTACTGATCATCCTCAATTTTAAAATATATGGCATAAAGTAAATAGGGTATCATTATTCAAGATGACAGCAAAGAAAGTATCATCCATTAAGTCTGACACACGGAATAGTGGGAAAAACTATTATAGACTGCATGAAGAAATACATCAAAGAGAGTGCACGCAGAAATCCTACATAATAATAATTATAGTGAAGATGGTTATAAGTAGCATAAGGCATGTCAGAAAAAACTTGCCATTCGAGTGCTATACAATATTGTTAACAAAAATGTTTTTTTCCAAAACAGGATTCATCAATTCTTTACTTTTAAGGGGGAAGTTCAAAAAATACATATACTTTTCAGAAAAAAGAGCAGTATTTTTTCAACCCAATGACCTTAATCTGCCAATTCAGCATTTTGTCTGTGTATAACTAAATGCTTCCAAAATACTGACTTCCTGTTTTCAGGATCCCTAATAGAGACTGACCTGGTCTTTCCCATGACCCAGTGCCTGGGTTGATTCAGTTTCTCAGTAGAGATCTGAGCATCTTTGACCCATCCAACAGCCAATCAGTAAACATTACTGTTAGGAACATTCTAGGGAAGTAGTGCATCCTGGGAAGAAGAAAGACCATTAGAACCTGAAATGTCAGCTCACTAATGTCAACAGCAGGGAACAGCAAAGGGTATGAAATCAACTGATTTTTCAAAATGGGAGAGAATATGTAGAATAACTTAGAAGGCATTACACAAATTAACAATTTAACAAATATTGATAATTTACACTGAACTGCCCCTTTTTAAGTATATTTTAAAAAGTTTTTACAAAATGATTGTCACACCTAAGTAAAGGCTGGGTATTTAAGTTTTTTCACCTGCAGATGAAGACAAGGAGAAAATGCACAGCAACAGTACATATAGAAGAAATTAAATTCTTGTATAAATATAAAGGGTTTTTTCCATCCAGGTCATTGTAATTGAACATGTTTAGTAAATAAAGACGTTTCATCAAATGTTAGATCGCTGTAATGTATGCTGTTCCTTATTGCAGTTTTTCTGTAGTGGTGGGACCTTTTGAGACCACCTTTTGTCTACTTACATAGTTACATAGTAATTGAGGTTGAATAAAGACATGCGTCCATCAAGTCCAACCTTTTCACCCTCCTTCTTAACCCTACCTAACAGTTGATCCAGAGGAAGGTAAAAAAAAAACAGTTAAAAAGGGGGATAAATTCCTTCTTGACTCCTATTGGACTCCAATAGGAGTCAGGAAAGTATCCCTGGATCAAACAGTACTGCAGTATATGAATAACAGTAATTGATTAAGGTTTATTAATATTAAAGGGGAACTGTGGTCTTCCATTTTGTATGTGCCTTATGGAGGCAGCCATTGATCACCTGATCATCTGACCGCTGCCTTGGTTTAGGGTTGGAGCATGCTCACTGCTGTCTTTAGTGGTGGGAAATTCTAATTAACATACCAGAAATGCAAAATTAAATTATAATTCCCCAGAAGTCTCTTTTCCCTTATTTGCATAATGAGCACATAAATAGAGAATTATCCAGAAGTAGTGCTGCTTTAATACTTATTATCAAAAAATGAGGATCTAAGGCTCACCAGAGCTGAAGGGAGCTCGCTGAGCCTACCCAGCCAGAGATATATATATATATATATACAAGACCAACAGCCAACTGTTGTAGCCTTTATGCCTAAATACAAGACTACAACTTATCAGTATAGCTGCTAAGCCAAACTAAACAGCAATTTCGATCTCTTGCATTTTATAGTGTCTCCCAAACACACCTTTAAAATCTGATTGGTCTGATTTAAATCTTGAATCTGATTGGATCTTGGGTATTGGACCAATCCTATACCCCACCCCTAGATCTGATTGGTCCAATACCCTCGATCCAATCAGATTCAAGATCTCAATTAGACCAATCAGATTTTAAAGGTGTGTATGGGAGACACTATAAAATGCAAGAGATCTGAACTGCAGTCTATTGTTGGATTAGCTGCTGTACTGATAAGTTGTAGTTAGGCATAAGGGCTACAAAAGATAGCTGTTAGACTAGTATACACCTGGCTGGGTAGGCTCCATGAGCTACCTTCAGCCCTGGTGAGCCTTAGATCCTCCATATTTGGTGACAAGTATTAAAACAGCGCTACTGCAATTTGGTTCTCTATTTATGTTATATTAGAGAAGGACTAAAAAAATTTTTTTCTTAGCATTTTTTTAATTATTGGGCCAGATTTTTTTTTTTTTTCCTCTGCAAATACCTTCTAAAATAGTTCAAATATATACAGGCATATTTTATAAAAGCAATCAAATATAGTGCATACCACCGCCTTTATTTAGTTTTGGTATTCATGTGTAAACATATAGCTTTAATTCATTCTGGGCTTTGAAAAATAAGATTTACAAGGAGTCAAGTGGGTTAGGGAGAGTTTTCCCCACAACTCCCTTGCTCGTTATGCAAATAAGGGTAAAGAGACTTCTGGGGAATTATAATTTAATTTTGCATTTCTGGTATGTTAATTAGAATTTCCCAGCAGTAAAGGCAGCAGTCAGATGATCTGGTGATCAATGGCTGCCTCCATAAGGCACATACAAAATGGAAAACCACAGTTCCCCTTTAATAAATAATATAAATAATGAATAAATAAAAAATTAATTCATATTTTATAGTTTTAGAAACTTATCTAGCCCACTTTTAAAGCTATTCAATGAACTTGCCATTACCACATCTGCTGGAAGACAGCTCCACAGTTTCACTGTTCTCACTGTAAAGAAATATTTCCTAACCTGAAGGTGAAACTTCTTTTCTTCCAATCTTAAAGGATGTCCACGTATCCTCTGATATGACCGATTAGTAAACAATGCACCAGAGAGTTTATTGTATGGCCCATTAATATATTTGTATAAAATAATCATATGCCCATGCAAACGTCGCTTCTCTAATGTAAACAGCCCTAACTTCTAATCTGCCTGCATAGTCAAGCCTCTCCATTCCCTTTATTATTTTAGTTGTCCTTCTCTGAACTGCTTCCATTTCCAAGATGTCCCTTTTGTACAGTATATGGGATTGCAAAACTGCACCGCATATTCCAAATGAGGTCTTTACCAGTGCCTTGTAAAGAGGGAGTATAATGTTTTTTTCTCTTGAATCTATTCCCCTCTTTATACAAGACAATATCTTGCTAGCTCTAGCCTCTGCTGCCTAGAATTGTTTGCTACAAGTCTGTTATCTACCAGAATGCCCAAATTTTTTTCCATTACAGATGCACTTAACTTAGAGTTATTTATGGTGTAGGTGACACAGGGATTATTAAATACCAAATGCATCACCTTACATTTATCAACATTGAATCTCATCTGCCATACTGCTGCCCATTTTGGTAATCTATCTAGGTCAGCTTGCAGCAATTGGACATCATTTGAAGTTTCCAAAGCTGTGCATAGTTTAGTGTCATCAGCAAACACAGAGACCTTGCTCGCAATGCCCCCTTCTAAGCTGTTTATAAACATATTAAAAAGAAGTGGCCCCAGTATGGAACCCTGAGGCACTCCACTTAGAACTTTAGCCCACATAGATGTAGCCCCATTGACCACCACTCTGTTTGTGATCCAATAATCAATTCTCTATCCATGTACAAATGTTTTTTTCAAGGCCAACAGTCCTCAGTTTATACATTAGTCGCCTATGTGGCACAGTATCAAAAGCTTTAGCAAAATCCAAGTATACCACATCTACTGCTATGCCAGAATCTAAATTCTTACTCACTTCTTCATAAAAACCAAGTAAATTTGTCTGGCACAATCTATAACTCAAATTCATGCTGACTACTAATAATAAGATCAGTACTGGAGACAAAGTCAAGGATATGATCGTGTAACAAAGTTTCCATCACCTTCCCTACTACTGATGTTAAGCTTACAGGTCTATAGTTACCAGGTTGGGAACGACTACCTTTTTTAAATATTGGTATTACATTGGCTTTTTTCCAATCCAGAGGCACATCACCAGACAAAAGTGAATCTAAAAAGATAAGAAAGAGTGGTCTAGATAAAACTGAACTAAGCTCTCTTAAGATCCGAGGATGTATTCCATCCGGTCCTGGGGCTTTATTGATGTTAACTTTGTCTAATTGTTTCCGCACCATATCCTCTGTCAGCCAGTGTGAATATTCCTCATTTATAACCTTCATTTTATTACAGTCCCTACTATAAGGACTAGGATTCTCTAAAGTGAATACAGAGGGAAAAAAATGGTTTAGCACATTAGCCTTCTCGGCATCCTCTGTAACCATATCTGCCCTGTTATTTAATGGTTCCACATTCTCAGTCCTCATCTTTTTACTATTGATATGTTTAAAAAACATTTTGGGGTTAAACTTGCTTTGTTCTTCTATCTGTATTTCATTTTCTATTTTAGCTAGTTTAATTGCTTTCTTGCACTCATTATTATAGCTTTTATACTCCTTGTATGCCTGTTCGGTTCCCCCCAATTTTAAATTTTAAAAAGCCTTTTTCTTTTTTTCCATTTCCCTTTTTACCTAGGCATTAAGCCAGGCAAGAGAAGTCCTAATTTTTTTTATACTTGTTCCCTAAAGGTATACATTTAGAAATGTAATGGTTTAATATCTCTTTAAAAGCAGTCCACTTCTGCTCAATATCATTACCTAGGAACAAATCCCCCCAGTATATGGGCATGAGTGATTCCTTCAACAACATAAAATTAGCTTTCCTAAAGTTATAAGTTTTTGTTAACCCAGTGCACTTTTGTTTTTTGCAACCTATGTTAAATGACACTATAACATGATCACTATTCCCTAAGCTTCCCATTACCTTCATCTCTAAAATGAGCTCAGGGTTATTAGATATCACGAGATCCAACAACGCATCCTGTCAATAGGAACTTCTACCATCTGTGAAAGAAAATGCTCATAAAGGAGATTTAAGAACTTGGCACCTTTTGAGGTGCTGGCAGTTCCCTTACTCCAATCTATGGCAGGGTAATTGAAATCCCCCATAACCAGAACATGCCCCATACCAGCAGCCTTTGCCAACTGCATATGGAGATTTATTTCCACATCCTCATTGGCATTTGGCAGCTTACAACATACCCTAACAATTAATTTAGCCACTTTCTTGCTTCCTGTACATAGCTCCACTCATATTGTTTCTGCCTTATCGTCTATCTCATCACCAGGCAGGCAACACACTGTTCGGCATGTAGGGTCCTGCCAGTACCTGCAATTACCCCAGATTTGTCAAGCCCTGCAATGCTGCAAGTTTCCCTTTTAAATTCTGCACCTCAGATTCCAAATGGGAAACCCACTCACATCTGACACATACAGTGGAGCGGCTGCTCCAAGATCCCATACATGCGGCAGGATGCTCATTGTGTGGCCCCAACAAAACTGTCCATACTAAACAGCAATACACAGCAACAGAAATACACAATAGCAATACACAACACAGAAGCAGCAATACACAACAACACAGACGCAGCAATACACAACACAGAAGCAGTAATACAAAACAACAGATGACGATCTTGTTCTTAAACCATTTTTTGTTCTTAACGTTTTTCTTTCTCAATGCACACCTTTAAAACAGAAAATCCCTTTACAAGTGGATCGCACAGAGCTGAATTGCTCTGGAAGAGGAACTTTTATATGAGGTTTAAACCAAGATTCAAACCTTGTTTTAACATCTTCACCCCAGCAACTGAGGAGGCTGCTTGAATGATTGGAGAAATATTTTAAATTACTAAACAAGTCCAGTTAAAAATTGACAGAATATTTCTTTATGTGATTTTTAACCTTTTAAAATTTCTCATGTTTCTAAGTTGATAAAATTCCAGTGTACTGGGGGGGGGGGAAACGTGTTTTATCTTTAAACATTGTTCCCAGAATTCACGTGTGCACTTTGTTCTAAATCCAAGTGTTCGTGTCTGATATCTGAAAGCATTGTTCAGGCTACTGCCCCAGAGAACCATACCTGTCAAGACTTTCCAGTTCATTGACTGATGCTAACATCCTGCAGAAGAAGCTTTACATTAGACAGCATGGCATTCACTGATTGCAATGCTCAGCTCTATAGTTTCCTGTTGCATAGGGAATACTTCACCTCTTATTATCTTGAAATTAACAGCCATTATGTCATCTTCAATATACAGCGACGACATGTTCCAGCTAACATGAGGCAGCAATGTCATGTTGTATTTAACACAGCAGTGGCTGTAGGTCTTATTTTCTCTGTTCTTTCAGTATAAGAATGGTGTGTGACTAATTCTTTATTATAATGTTTTTGCTGTTTTGATTTGTAGCAACATAAATAAATTAATTACCGTACCTGACATAATCAATATAACTCATTATATTCTGGCCCATCTAAACTGTGCCTAGCACTTACATTTGCTCTTGTGATTTGTTTTCAGGAACAGTGTTTGGATATTAAAATCTTTTTTAAAACCTTAATACTCCATTTCTTTAATTCTAGTGCAATTAGGGTTGCTGTTTAATGCTCTCTCTCTATAGCTGCTTGCACTACATGTTGTTTCCATAGTAACCACAGCAAGTGCTGATGTCAGGGAACACCGGGACATTTAGTTCTTTCTTTAAAAGGAATGTTAAAGATATGGCAGTATGTTTCACGACTGATTCAAATGTCTCCTGCTTTCATGCTGAACAAATTACATTCACTAGGGGTGACCAAGTAGGACATGAATGTCTATGTGACTGGGGCATATACAGCTTATGTCGGGAAATGCCTGTTTGGAAATCAGCAAAGTAGGAACCGCAAATATAGATTCATAAAAAAAGGGTCCTTAACTCATTTATTCAATGTAACAACCGTGTGATAACGTTTCGGAGGACCTCATCCACCCTTCAACCCTTCATTGGACACCAGCACCACAGGCAAAATCTACAGCATCTGTTAGTGCTAAGGGTGGGCATTTTTTCAAATTTTGAAATGCCTGTTTGGAGCAGTAATGAATTTTATTTTCCTTTGTACTGTCTGCATGTGAAGGTTCTCATTCATGCAGGTTATGGTATATCTGTAGTATTCAGTTAGATCAACTGGACTTTGTCTAGATATTTCAGTTTTCAATATATACAGGAATTCCTTCTGTCAATGAAATCCACATGCTAATCATTAATAATTATGATAACTGACCAGGTATACTCCTGGCATAGCAACACTAAATGGAGACCAACTTGAAGAATTTGGAGTTGGAGACCACGCAGCTGGTTGCGGGATACAGAAACCATCATAAAGGTCTCCAGTGACAGCGTGATAACAGATGATTGTTCCGCAAATATGGAAAACAGTAGTGTGCCACTGACAAGGAGTCAGAGGGGTAAGTCGCCAGATAACAGTGCTTTTTTTCAAAACAGACAGCTAGCAGACAGCAACTTTTCTACATACAAAGGGCCATATTCATAAAGGTGCGGTATCATCAGGGATACCGCGCCTCTATCGATTGGTTTAACAATGGTTAATTTCTGATCATTTAAACAATCGTAAATCTACGATACCAGGATCATAGATATACGATCTCCATAGAATACCATTGCGGTAGTTTACTACCGCATGGTATTCTACGAGCGAGTATTCGTTAATTAACGAACATTCGTCATTAATGTATGACCGGGGCTGTACATTTATCGCTGCTGTCATACATTACCTTAACACGCTGTGTCGATAAATTGTGATACCGCGTGTTCTTAAATATGAATCATTTTATAAGACAGTAAGTATGTCTTAAGATCTCTAGAAGGTTCTCTATGTAATTTTTTAAATACTAGCCTACACACAGTCCCAAATGTTCTCCCTATATAAAGTATAAGTAGAAACTTTATGACATATTTTGCTTCAGCCACGGCTGACTACCGGTCCGAAACACGTAAGGCAAACTGGAATAAAGTATTGTGAACTTACAGTCTACAGCCTGCTTCTTCAATCCTTGGAACTCAGGTTGGTGCGGCCTTCTCTGTTTGATACTACCCAATCTACACCTAATCTACAGTATATACTCCATTACACGTAATATTTTGTTCCTTTTGCTATTTCAAAAATACGTCATGTGTTTTGCATACATAATTATAAGTCTGTAGACAGACTTGTGACAATCCTTTGCTTGATACTCTGTATTAGAGATGGTTGAACTCACTGAAATCTGTTCCGCTTGCAGTTTCGTGGATTTTTGAAAAAATTGGAAAATTCGAAAATCCGCAAGCGGGAGTCAATAGGCGTTAAGTCAATGGTAATAAATTTTTTTTAAATTCTGTCTAAAATAAGGCTAAAAATAGCAATGGTAACTTATGGGGTTATTCAATAAATGTTCTTATTGTTTAAAATAGTGCTAATTTTGCCCCAACCAATTAGATGTTAGCTTTCAAATGTTAAATAAGATCTGATTGGTTGAGGCAAAATTAGCACCATTTTAAACTATAAGAACTTTTATTGAATCTCCCTGTTGGTGTGAATGGCTCAGGCACCTGGGAAATGGTCTGGGGAACACATACGTATGAATGCCCAAAATCTTTCAAAAACACTGTCCCGTACCAGAAACAGCATGCGATACCTGTTCATTGAGTGTAGTAAATTTCTGAAATTTTTATAAATTTTAGAAAATTTTCAAATACTATTCCCTGGTTCAAAAATCCAAAAAAGTCAGACACCTGCAAAGTCCCAGCAGATCTGTGAAATACAGATTCGGGTTCATCTCTATTATAATGTATCTCCAGTCCTCTGGCATAAAGTGCATTTTTCTCTTAATTCACCTGAGTGCTATACACTCAGAAATTGACATAGATGAACTTAAGGTAAGTGAAAGTTAGAATAATTTAGAACATTTATAGCCCTTTGCACATTTACTTTAACCTTTATTCTTTCAAATTAAATTACCATATTATACTTTTAAATAATCTAAATATTTTAAGATAACAGTGTTTTTAATATACATATTTATTCATATAAATTGGAAGATTGTAGAAATTAGAATAAGTATAATTATTATATATTACACTGGACCAAAGTCCATTAACCAAAAAAGATACAGGTTTATATGGGCAACAAGGATTGTAGCTGCAGTTCCTACATTATTTATTAGTTCTACTTAGCTGGAAGTCACACTCCATATTACTATTCCATATTACTACGAATATGTCACTGAATATGTCAATGATTTTCTTTTTTTGCAGGAGCTCTTCCCCGAGTCATTAATTGGGAAACTCTTCAGCTAGATGGGAACACTGTCAGCAACAAATGGTCAGTAATAGACCTAGAATAAGGATCTGTGTAATCATTTTGGGAAAGAAGAGGTTCAGTTATTAATTATGAGACAATGAGAAATAGCTTAGCCCAAATGAGAAGAGGAGAATGTTAAAAAGTCATAGGAATAATCAGAACATCACTCTTATGGACCCAAGGGACTTTGCAGGAAAGTTCAGGATTTCAGGTCACTTTGCACATTTGTGAGTATGTATGTATATATATGTATATATATATATATATATATATATGATAAAGAATACTACCGCACTCCTTCCTTAGGTAAGGTAACTGGATGTTAGGTGCAGGTGCTCGGCGGGTCCTTAGCCAAAAGACCCTATAACAGAAGAATAGTATAACACCGCACTCCAAAAGTTGCTGATTCAATTCTTTATTGCGTGGCTGGACTGCATATAGGGCGACGTTTCGGGAACCATCTGTCCCCTTTATCAAGCCCACGGTCCAACGGCCATTTCACATAAAGACAAAAAAAATGGTGGAAAACATTTCCAAAGTCACATGATATATGAACACTTACATAGCACCACCCACTCATACACCAATAGTCAATTACTCAATATAATTAACATCTGATTATCACAAATTGTCACAAAAAGAGAAAATAGACAGCCGGAAACACTAAGGAGGACACAAATGCTTGTATAAATCCCTATAACTTACAAATTTCCATATATATATATATATATATATATATATATATATATCTACAAAGACTGGCCATGATTTATAAGTAAACATGAAGATCATAATCATAATTTAGGCCTGTTGGATGCAAGGTGTTTAACCTATGAACCCACCAGACCTCTCTTTTTCTTAACATGAGTTCCCTGTCGCCCCCACGTCTTGGCCTTGACACACATTCTAGAACCAAGAAACGTAAGTCCGACTCCTTGTGTCGAGCCTCATGGAAATGGACTGGTACTGGTACTTTAGAATTATGTCATTTGATGCTAGATCTATGCTGCGAAATCCTACTTTTAATCGGTTGGGTGGTCTCACCAATGTAAATCTTGTCACAAGGACAAAGTAACGCATAGACAACATATTTAGAATTGCAATTGAAGTACCCTCTTAGAGGAAATACCTCCTTGGTATGGGGATGTATAAACTCTCTAGTTTTGATCACATGGTGGCACTGTTTACAACCCCTACAGGGAAACATACCCCGGATATCTAGACCCATTTTATGATCCATCCGGATGTCTGAGCCCACCAGATGATTATACAATGATTTACCCCTCCTATAAGAAACAAGGGGGTACAGAAAATTCTCCAACAGTGGGGAAGCCCTCTTTGAGCAAATCCCAGTGCCTCCTCACACAACTGTTAATCTCTTGACTTTGAAGAGCGTATTGAGTAACAAAAGGGATCTGCAACCCCTTAGTCCTAGGGCAATCAGATCTGTCTTTATGTACTTTAATTAATGCCTGATTCAAAATTTTGGGGGTATATCCCCTCTGCCTGAACTTGCGATATATATCGCCTAGTTGTTGAGACATGCGAACCGGATGGGAGACAATTTTATTTACTCTCCCAAACTGACTAATAGGTAATGACTTAATAGTGTTACCAGGGTGGAAACTAGTATACATTAAAAGTTGGTTACGGTCTGTGGGTTTGGAGTAAAGCTCAGTTTGAAAACCTGCTTCCTGAACCACCATGACATCCAGAAACGAGATATGTTCTGTGCTATATTCTAGAGTGTATTGAATATTGGGATGTAGTGAGTTTAAAGTATGACGGAACTCCATGAGAGTTGCAATGTCGCCACGCCACAGCACAAAGATGTCGTCTATGTACCTCCACCAGGCACAACAGTGGGTGGGGCTATGTAAGTGTTCATATATCATGGGACTTTGGAAATGTTTTCCACCATTTTTTTGTCTTTATGTGATATGGCCGTTGGACCGTGGGTTTGATAAAGGGGACAGATGGTTCCCGAAAAACTTTTGGAGTGCGGTGTATATATATATATATATATATATATATATATATATATACACACAATCATATCCTCAGGAGGCACTCCAGCTTCATAATCACCTGCCCGGTTGCTTATCCCTCAATATAAATCTCCATCTCTCCATACGATATGCAAAAATTTATTCTTAGAAACAAAGTGTTTGACGCGTTTCCGCTCTCACAGGAGCCGTCTTCAGAAAACACAAACAGTGACAAACCCCTCCCCCTATTTAAAACCTCCCCCATCACAACCACCTATATATATATATGTGTATGTGTATATATACATATATAGGAAGCTGTAGATAATGATGTACTCACAGGTCTTCCATTGTATAATAAACCAACATTTATACTTGAGCCAACATGTTTCAACCCTTACAGGTCGTCATCAGGACTGATTGAGTCCTGATAATGACCTGTAGGGTTGAAACAAGTTGGCTCAAGTATAAATGTTGGTTTGTTTTACAATGGAAGACCTGTGATTACGTCATTATCTACGGCTTCTTGTGTTTTTGGGACAGCACATGGGCAAGTATATATTTCAGATGGAGTGCAATCATCTTGTGTGACATATATATATATATATATATATATATTTGCTGTGTAGAGACAAGTAAAATGGAGTGCATAAGTAAGCAATTATTATAACTGATGACATTACTGTTTATGGCTTTGCTACTGTCTTCTGTGATTCATTACAATGAATAGTATGGAATGTGGAGCCAGACATTGTTTATTTCAACACACATTTTATTTAGAATTCATTACATTGTTCTTAACAGCTTTTTATTTAAAACACAGTAGGATTTAGTATGTTAGAGTTGCAATTGTGCCCATTTTTAGATTCCCACCTCAAATCTCCTCTTATAGCCACTAAATGGGTATGCCATATTTATATAAACACACATACAGGGAGATTCAATAAAAGTTCTTATTGTTTAAAATGGTGCTAATTTTGCCCCAACCAATCAGATCTTATTTAACATTTGAAAGTTAACATCTGATTGGTTGGGGCAAAATTAGCACCTGTTTAAACAATAACAACTTATATTAAATTACCCTGATTGTACCTCACCTCTAAATTTATTTGTACCAGTATTATTTCTTTTACATCTCAAATGACAACAGTTTGCCCTGGTCACCATTTATTTCACCAATTTTAGATAAAAATACTACTGACTAAACTTCATATATAAACACCTTCTGATTCTTAGGTTTGACTACTTATAGCCCATTAATTGCTATTAGATGCATTACATAAAGTAGACTGTCATGCAGGTACCTTAGACCAACAAATACAGGAAAACTGGTGATACTGGATATTTGTCA
This sequence comes from Hymenochirus boettgeri, assembly GCA_019447015.1. Classification (NCBI taxonomy): domain Eukaryota; kingdom Metazoa; phylum Chordata; class Amphibia; order Anura; family Pipidae; genus Hymenochirus; species Hymenochirus boettgeri. The sequence goes on along the minus strand of CM033472.1, from coordinate 126,426,004 downwards.
TAATATAACCTTTAAAGGGAAAGTTCAGTGGAAAATATCAATATTTTAAAAATTCTTGGTTTGTATTATGCATACCTAGCTATTCTATATATTCTCTCCCATTTTGAAAAATCAGTTGATTTCATACCGTTTACTGTTCCCTGATGTTGACATTAGCGAGCTGCCATTTCAGGTTCCAACAGTCCTTCTTCTTCCCAGGATGCACCACTTCCTTGAAATGTTCTTAACAGTAATTTATACTGATTGGCTGTTGGATGGGTCAAACATGCTCAGATCTCTACTGAGCAACTGAATCAACCCAGGTGTTGGGTCAAGGGCAAAACCATAACAGTCTCTATTAAGGGTCCTGCAAACAGGAAGTCAGTATTTCGTTTTGCATTTCTTTTAACAAAATTAGACAAAATGTTGAATTGGCAGGTTAAGCTCATTGGGATTGAAAATTACTGCTCTTTTTTCTTAAAAGAATATGCATTTGCACTGAACTTCCCCTTTAAGGTTGAGGCCACACTATGCCGATAGGCAACGCATGATAAAAGCAACACGTTTCACAAGCATTACCATCTGTTTGCCCATAGATCAACACAATAGTCCATTATCGGAGATCACAAGCTCAATCGTTATTGCATAAGTAATTGTGCCAGTGTGCCTTACACCTAAAAAAACACATTTTCCCAAATCCCTGCCTTGCTAGGTCTTAACTAGAAAGCACAAGTCCAAACACAACAACAGAATATGGTTAATTATAATGGAACATTATTCAACATTAAAAGGCATGTCCACTCCCAAAACTAGAATTTAACCCACTACTGGCCCCACTGTGTAGTGTAATAAACTCCTTACCTCACATCCCTGCTCCAAATGGTTCTCCTGTAATGTCCCTGTAAATTCCCAAAAACTGGCCACCAGGAGCACTGCATAAGGGAAATCGTTTCCACCTCTGAGGTGTCCTCTCAGAGGTTTTTGGCTTGCTCAGAGCAGCCCTCCACCCCTCCCTCTCTCTCCCGTTTTCCTCTCCCTCCCCTAGCATAAAACCCCTTTGGGGAACTGTAGGGCTTCCTCCCCCAGCCCCAACCGCTATATTAATATGTGCAGAAACTCCCCTGATCAATACTTTACCTCTCTCCCCCAGCGTTCTCCACTGCTGGCAGCCGCATCCGTGATTGTCTGCCTCTCATACAATCACAGCAGAAACTCCCCCGAACATTACTTACCTTACCTCTCTCCCCCGGCGTTCTCCACTGCCGACAGTTACGTCCGTGATTGGCTGGCTCTCAGCCAATCATGGATGCGGCTGCCGGTCCGGCCCCCTGCTTGCAGTTTTATGTTGTGTCTGAGAGCTAGGCCACACTAGTCCTTTTTTTTTTTTGCATTTTTGTAATGGATATCGCGGGAACGCAAAAGTTCCTGCGATCTCTGATGCAATTACGATTGTGCATTCGATCACCATTTTTTCAGTGCGTTTTCATAATGGAAATGGAGCAATCGCATGCACAATCGACCGAAAATCGCACCGGAATGCGATTGCGTGTGCGATTCTGGTGCGATACAGTGTGACCTAGCCCTGAATGTAAGTAAATCTACAAAAGCTATATCCCATAAAAGCATTAAGCCATCTAAGAACTAGGGTTGCACCTCAACCAAAAAAAACAAAACAAAAGATGACACGAGAATCTCGAGTGAAGCTTTATGTCAATCATTTATGTCAATCATAAATATTTTTGCATCAGCCACAATGAGAGCAATCCTTTTGTGAACCCATTTGTCATATCTTGTATCTATGCTCATGATCATGTAACTTCCTTTTCTGCAGTATGTTTTATTTTTCTACACGCTTACAGAACATTGACAAATTTCAAAACACATTTGTAATGTTTAACATCTATTAAAGGTTACCTTCCTGACAGATATTTCCCTAATTGCCAAGTACAATGTTTGAACTGTTGCATTAATTACATAATGTTTAGAATATATGATTTGAAAGCTTAAATAATTATTATCATCTTCCATCAAACACAGATTGAGTTATTACTAATTGTATTGCAAAGCACAAACTATTCTAGAATTTCAGCACATATTTATATTATATTTAATTTTCCTGACTGGCTCTCTCCTGGTTAATTTAATTTATTTTGTACTGCAATTCTGCCTGGTTGCGTGTCCTTATGCTGGGTTGTTGTAGACCCAGAGAAGAACAGTAATAGTTTCCCATTAAATGAACAGGTAATTACATTTCAAGTAAAATAACTGGAATCCTTGATACATTTCCCCCAAAAGCAGTTCTATTCATTCTTAACAATGACAAGAGGAGACTGTGTTTTTGTGAGTAGAAATGATGAGACTAGTGCTCTAAAACTGCTACTTGCTTAGGTTTGATTTTATGGCTCTTCCTATTTTCTTGTACTCAGTAGTTCCCGTTTCGTAGTTCATTTTTCTTTTCAAACTGCCTCGTATTTAATTTTTCCTTCAATAAATCATTTTAAAAATTGCTGTAGAAGACGTTTCTGGTACAGGAAGTACTCTGTCCATAGAAGTTAAAGAAAACCTCTGGACTGAAAGCATTGAGCAGAAAGCATTAAAAAGGATAGCAAGCTTAATGCATTTGATTTTCAACCCTAAAAAAAAAAGGCACTTCAAACATCGCCTATGATACTGACCATCTTTCTTTGTTTCAAAGCTGGAAATAGACAAAATCAGTAAAGTATAACTCTGAAACCTCATAAATGTCTGCTAGACCTTTTTATTTTTTTTTCTATTCCAAACCTTCTGTAACTTTGGTCTGAATTGTCACAGTTAGAAAAATGAGATAAACAGAAATAATATCCAATTCTGGGTACACAAAGCGTTTCTATTCCATATTCTCCCACATTCATATTAGGCAAAATGCTGAAAACGTTAAAATGAAAATATCCCCCTTTAACTTAAGATGTTATGGACAATGTGATTTAGTTTGCTTTACTGCAGTGGTATTAACTACATTCAACAGTGATCCATGAGTCCTCACCGTTATTGAGCACCAAAGGCAAAGGAACCAAGGCTACATTCCCACTACAAATGGTTTTGAACACAAACCACATGAAATAATGCTTGGTCGTTTTTCTGTGTTTTTCCTGTGCATTTGCATTCTGCATACATATCTATAGAACAGAAAAACGAAAAGCAGTGTGTTTTTGAAATATACTGATTTGCACCTCAAGTACACATAAAATGTTAGGGCTCATTCACACTGAACCAAAATATGCAGCAACATGTATTTTGCATGTTTTATAGATACCTGTTAAAGTCTTCAGAAAAGGAATCCTATGGAAGGCCTCCCTGGGCGCAGAGTCTAAGTACCTGCTGGTTTTCTCCAGAGCCTCTGATGGTGAGGATGTTGCGCGGTGGTCAGGTACCAGGCCCCAGGAAAGACAACCACAAGGCAGGCGGCAAGCTGGCGAAGGTCGGGCAATCGGGGTCGGCAACAGGTAGTCAGTCAGAAGGCGGAAGAGTGGTCAGAAAACAGGCAATAGTCCAAAGGCAGGCGGCAAGCAAGTAGAGTGGTCAGGAAACAGGCAAAAGTCCAAAATCCAGAAGAAAACAAGGTTCAAATTATGCTTGAGAACAATGCACAAACACTGATCTGGCAGCAAGAGCAAAATGGAAGAGGAGGGCTTTAAGAGGGGGGTCCCGGTTTAAGCGGCAGGACCCCTTAAGCCCCAAAGGACCCTTCCAAGGGACGCAAAGGAACTTATAAGTGGTGGGGAGGGGGGTCCCGGTTTGAGCTGCAGGACCCCTAAAGCCCCAAAGGACCCCTTGTCAGGATCCACAAAGGCACTTCTTAGTGCCGCAAAGGCCCTGATAGGGCCGGGGGTCCCGGTTCAGGCTGCTGGACCTATTAAGCCCCAAAGGGCCCTTGTAAGGGCCACAACGGCACTTATCAGTGCCGGGGGGTGTCCCGGTTTGAGCTGGGGGACTCCTTAAGCCCCAAAGGACCCTTGTCAGGGCCACAAAGGTCCTTGTAAGGACCCAGGAGGGGGTCCCAGTTTTGACCTGAGGGACCCCCCAAACGTCTGGCCTGGTTGTCGGCCTTTCGGCTATCCGCGAACGGCCGATTTCGGGAATCTGCGGGCGTTCGGGGTTTTTCGGAAATGGAACGTTTCAGGATTACCGAAAGCAGCACACGGAAACCGGAAGTAGCGTGCGTGTGCGCTATGTCCGGTTTTTATGCTGTTCCCTGTGCACGGACGTGTTCCCCAGACCATCGCCCAGGGGCCCGTAAGGTAAGTTTACACTGCAATATTTTGCAAAGTTCGAACTAATTACCCCCCATTGACTTTAACGGGTCCATTTTCGGACTTTCGAACTTTCAAAAGTTCAGCCATCTCTAGCAAGGACCTAGCTTGACTGAAGGACCTCTAAGGGGCATATTTATAAAGCTTCATTAAGTTTTCGTGGCCGATTTCCGCATAAATCGCGTTTAACACGATTTATTAATGTCCGAAAACGGCCGCGAAAAGTTAGCAAGGCATTAACTCTTCACGCTGATACTTACCTGTTACCGCTGCTTCTATTTATAAAGTGGCGGTAACTGCTAGTATCGGCTGATACTAGCCTCCCTGCGGCGGGGATGGGCAGGCAACCCGCGGTGGGTGGTCGCACCCGCCCCGGGAGGCACACCCACCCCGTCCTCAACCCCCTGCCGCCGCTTCCCAGCAGCCCCTCCCAACCCCTTCCCCGCTCGCGGCAATTTCCGAACAGGAGGCTAGGAGGGACTGCCGGGAAGGGGGACCACCCGCCGCGCACCCCCTCCCCAGCAGCCCCTCCTAGCCTCCTGTTCCGAAATTGCCGCTGGCAGGGAGGGGAAGGGCCCGCTGGGAGGGGTGGAGGCACCCTCCAGCGGGGCCCTGAGAAGGGCCTTTTGGGGCTTAAGGGGTCCCACAGCTCGAACCGGGACCCCCCTCCCCGGCCCTTATAAGGGCCCTTGCGGCACTTACAAGTGCCCTTTGGGGCTTAGGGGTCCCGCAGCTCGAACTAGGACCCCCTCCCCGGTCCTTGTAAGGGCCTTTGCGGCACTTACAAGTGCCCTTGCAGATCTGACAAGAGCCCTTTGGGGCTTAGGGGTACCGCAGCTCGAACCGGGACCCCACTCCCCGGCCCTTGCGGCACTGACAAGTGCCTTTGGCGGGGATCCCACAGCTCGAACCGGGACCCCCAGTGTGCGGCTCTTAAAAGAGCCCTTGGGCGACGTCTTTGGGCTGGCGACACCAACCCCACTTAGGTCGCCGATGCCAGGCAGACTCACTGCGGCCGCCAGTGGGCCCGCTGGCACCACCAGCCTCAGCTGAGCCGATGTTGCCAGCCGCTTCTTTCTTCTATCTTCAGCCATCTACTGCGATAGCATCTGAGTTCCGCAGCGGAGTGCACCTCTTTATATAGGTTTGCAGAAAACTCTAATCCATTTCTGATTTGTCAATTTTTTAATGCTTGGTTTACATGCTTTACATTAACCAATCAGATTTCTGGAAAGTTCTGAAATCTTGTTCCTGAGCCTGAGAAATAAAAGACTTTAATTCAACAGGTTTTTTTTTCAATGTCTTGAAAGCAAGTTTGAAGATTTGGGATAGGAATTGCTGAAGGAATGTCAGTAAGAAACGTCGGGTTATATCCGTAATTTGCATAGAATGGTGAACACTTAATAGAAGAATGAATGGTATTATTAGAAGAAAACTCAGCCAGAGGTAGGAAAGAAGTCCAATCTTCTTGTGATGCAGTAGAATAACATCAAACATATTGCTCAAGAGTTTTATTGGTTCTTTCGGTCTGCCCATTAGACTGAGGATGGTACCCAGAAGAAAAAGGATTATTGATCTGGAGCACTTTACATAATTCTTTCCAGAATTTAGTGGTGAATTGCACACCTCTGTCCAAAACAATGTCATCAGGGAGTCCGTGAAGACGAACATAATCCTTCATGAACACCTCAGTCATTGTTACTGCTGAAGGGATTCCCTTTAAAGTGTATGTCCACCCTTAAAAATAATTTTTAATATGATGTTCCCCCATGTCTCCCAGCCCCAACCCATGAATGATTTTTTCAGAAAGCCCCCCAACTCTTACTTACCTCCCCTCGTTCCTCCGCCGCACTGCCGGCCCTCGCTGCGAAATGCAAGCAGAGGGGCGGGACCGCAGTCGCGTCTGTGATTGGCTGAGCACAGCAATCATGGACGCGGCTGCCGGTCATTCAGTGCAGCGGAGGAAAGAGGAGAGGTAAGTAAGAGTTTGGGGCTTTTTAAAATAAAAAATATGCGGTTGGGGCTGGGAGACATGGGGGAACAACATATAAGGGGGATTTATGCTAGGGGGAGGATAGTAGAATGGAGGGAGAGGGAGGGAGAGGGAGGGGGAGGGAGGGGGAGGAGGGGAGAAGGGCTGCAGTACGCATGGCAAATATCTACCGGAGGCAAGGTAGCAGCAGAGCCCTGCATCCTCCTGGTGGTTAGTTTTGGGACTTTGGGGGGGGGGGGTCTACGGAGAACCTATGGATCGGGGATGTGAGGTAAGGATTAAACTACACTACATGGTGGGGCCAGTAGTTGGGGGATTATAGTTTTAAGGGTGGACATGCCCTTTAATGGAACAAAATGATCCATCTTAGTCAGTCAGTCAACCACAACACAAATTATGTTAAACCCCTCGGACTTCGGTAATTCAACAATGAAATCCATGCTAAGAATGCCCCAAGGACGTTTAAGAAGAAGCAGAGGGCATACTAATCCATAAGGCCTTTGTTTGGGAGTCTTGTTCCTAGCACAGACTACACAAGAAGAGACAAATTCTTTACAGTCCTTAGACTTACTGGGCCAGCAAAAATTCCTACTTAATAAATAAAACAGGTTTATTCAATAAAAGTTCTTATTGTTAAAAACTGTGCTAATTTTGCACCATTTTTAACGATAAGAACTTTTATTGAATCTCCCCTAAGTGTCTTGTGAAAACCAAAATGGCCAACCAAGGCGTCACAATGGCAATACTTAAGGACAGAAGGTCTCCCTGATTTAGAAACAAATATCTTGTTTTTATAATAGACAAATCCATCTTGAGAGGGAGAAGAACTGAGAATTCTTTGGCAGTTTTAGAAATATTAGTGTGTAGTAGCAAAAAATTTTGTCTTGAAAGGATTGTGTCGGGAAGATCAGATGTAGTATCCTCAGAAAATTGTCTGGACAGGGCATCGGCTTTACCATTTTTAGATCCGGGACGAAATGTAATTTGAAAGTTGACAAAGCAGTCCAGATCATACTCCAGCACACCGCTGTTGGCTTTATGCCAGACAAATCCGTAGGTGCGGTCCCCCTGCCCTCCACTCCTAGGGCCAGACAATTCTTAAGCACTAGAATATATAGGGGAGCACACTACAAATGGTGAATCCAAAATTTTATTGTGAAAATCAACGACGTTTCGGGACATCCTGTCCCTTCCTCAGGTACCTGATAAAATACATCCCTCATGTCCGGTGGTGTGCCTCTGGATTGTAAAAAGACTGATGTTTTTCCAATATTCAAAAATGGTAGTCGTTTACAGCCGGGTAATTACAGGCCTATAAGTTTAACTTCAGTGGTGGGGAAGATCCTGGAAAGTTTATTAAGGGAACATATTCTAGAGTATGTTTCAAGGACTGACATTATAAGTAGTAATCAGCATGGATTTAGGAGGAATAGATCTTGTCAAACTAACTTGCTTGGCTTTTATGAGGAAGTAAGTAGAAATTTAGACTCTGGCATAGCAGTAGATGTAGTATACTTGGATTTTGCAAAGGCTTTTGATACAGTCCCCCATAGGCGACTAATGTATAAGCTGAGGTCTATTGGTCTGGGGAGTCACATTGGTACATGGATAGAAAATTGGTTAATGAATAGGATGCAGAGAGTAGTTGTAAGGGGCTCATCATATGACTAAAGTGTTAAGTGGGGTGCCACAGGGTTCTGTGTTGGTGCCGCTTCTATTGAATATATTTATTAATGATTTGGAAGTGGGAATTGCCAGCAAGGTTTCTGTGTTTGCTGACGACCCAAAACTTTGTTGACCATAAAAAACTTCAGAGGATGTGCAATCGTTGCAGGGGGATCTAGATAGATTATCACATTGGGCTGCTAAGTGGCAGATGAGATTCAATGTTGATAAATTTAAGGTGATGCATTTTGGACTTAAAAATCCTTGTTGTAATAATGGGCCGGGAGGCCGGGGTACTTATGAGTATGCTTTAGGAGGAGGCGCTTCGATGGCAAGGAGTCTCAGGAACAGGCAAGGTAAAACACAGATGCTGGTATGGCAAGGTAAGTCTCTGGAGCAGGCTAGGTAAGTAACTGGTGCTGGTATGGCAAGGTAAGTCTCTGGAACAGGCTAGGTAAGTAACTGGTGCTGGTATGACAAGGAGTCTCTGTAAACGGCAAGGTAAGTCTCTGGAGCAGGCTAGGTAAGTAGTTGGTGCAGGTATGGCAAGGTAAGTCTCTGGAGCAGGCTAGGTAAGTAACTGGTGCTGGTGAGGTACAGAATCCAGGGCAGGTAAGTAGAAGGAGCCGGGGAGGTAGCTAACGCTACTATCAGGCACCGGGTCCAGGAGGACGCCGTTTTTTGAATTCTCGTGCCGCTTGGCTTGTCGGTGTCGTGACGTCATGACGTCTACGATGCCGCCCACCTGGAAGTGCAGCGACGTGCGGGACCGGAGCGGCAGGTAAGTTCGTGACACGTGCTACAGCCAGAGCCAGCATGGTATTGTCTTGTATAAAGATAAAGAGAGGTATGGATTCAAGGGAGAAAAATGTTATTCTCCCTCTTTACAAAGCATTGGTAAGGTCTCATTTGGAATATGCAGTGCAATTTTGGAATCCTGTGTACAAAAAGGACATCTTTGAAATGGAAAGGGTTCAGAGAAAGGCAAATAAATTAATAAGGGGATTGGGGGAGCGTGAATATGAAGAGAGACTGGAAAAGTTACAATTATGTACACTGGAGAAAAGGCGCTTGTGGGGGGTTATGATAACTGGGGCACTGTTCACCAATAGAACATGTCAGAGGACACAAGGACATCCCTTAAGACTTGAAGAAAAAAGGTTTAGGCTTCAAGTTCGGAAAGAGTTTCTCACTGTGAGAATGGTAAAGCTATAGAACTGTATTCCAGTGGACATTGTTATGGCAGGTTCATTGGTCAGTTTAAAAAAAAGATGGATGAGTTTCTGCAAACAAGGAATGTTGCAAGTTACTGGTATTGATTCATAAAGTAGAGTTGATCCAGGGAAATTTCTGATTGCCACTTGGCAAGGAATTTTTCCCCCTTCATAAATTTGGTCGGTTTTTTTTGCCTTCCTCTGGATCAACAGTTAGGCAGGAAATGAGGATATTGCTAGATGGGTTGAACTGGATGAACTTTTGTCTTTATTCAACCTCAAATACTGTACTATACTAATACAATGTTTTTCCAAGTTGGAGGAGAAAATTAATATATCCTTAAGATATACTGCCAAAAAATCATCTATAAAGTCACAAAAAATGTTGTTCACAAAATGTTGGAACGTAGCCGGGGCGCTGTACAAACCAAAAGGCATGACCATGTATTCAAAGTGGCCGTACCTAGAACGAAAAGCCATCTTCCATTCGTCTCCTTTCTTTTTCCTGATTAGGTTATAAGCTCCTCTGATATCCAGTTTGGTAAAAACTTTAGCCGACCTCAGCCGTTGGAACAATTTTGGAAAGAGAGGAAGAGGATACCTGTTTTTAACTGTGACGTTGTTTAGAGCTCTGTAATCTATACAGGGGTGAAGAGAACCATCTTTTTTTTTCTACAAAAAAAAATACCAGCCCCGGCTGGTGATGTGGAATGGTGTATGAATCCCTTTTGTAAATTTTCTTCAATATATTCTTTAAGAACCTTTTGCTCTGGCTCAGACAAAGGATAGACTCTGCCAAAGGAATCTCTGCTCCGGGTAACAGCTCAACAGGGCAATCATAGATACGATGAGGAGGTAACAAGTGTGCTGATTTTTTGTCAAAGACTTTAAAGAAGTCCTTGTAGACAAGTGGTAGAGTAGTGTTAGAATAATCTCCTCCCATCCCCAGTAATGATGAGAAAAAACAGGACTGTCAACAATATTGAGAAGGAAAAGAGATCTCTCCAGAGAACCAATTTATTAATGGATTGTATGCTTTTAACCAAGGCATACCTAAGATAACAGGAAATAATGAAAAAGGTAATACATAAAAACAAATTTATTCAGAATGCTTATTATTCTTAACTAATATAGGCAGAGTCTCTTGAAGAATGGGGCCAGAAAAGAATGTTAAGCCGTCAGCTAGATGAATAGACAGAGGAGAAGATTTGAGACGAATTGGAATACCACATTCTTTGGCAAAGGATTGCAGGATGAAACATCTACACGCATTATTGACCATTATGAGTCAATAATGGCTTGTGCCTCGAAGGTTTGGTTGGTTCCCTGTAACAAGATATTAATGGAAATATAAGGCAGGGTAGTAGAATTGAATTGAGATGATGGTCTAGGAGGACTCTTACTTATAGGTCTAATAGGACAGTTATGAAGAAGGTGGCCTGACTCCCCACAGTATAGACATAGATTCAGGTGACGTCTTCGACTATGCTCTTCAGAAGAAAGCGAAGCACGAGTGAGGCCCAACTGCATAGGCAAGCAAACAAGTCTGAGAACAGGCAGAAATCAGGGCAGGCGGCAGGCTGGCAAAGGTCAAGCAATCTGGATTGGCAACATGTAGTCAGTCAGGCAGAGGCAGAGTAGTCACAGGACAGGCAAGCAGCAAGCTGGTGAAGGTCGGACAATCCAGGTTGGCAACAGGTGGTCAGTCAGAAGGCGGAATGGTGGTCAGAAAACAGGCAAAAGTCCAAAGGCAGGTGGCAAGCAAATAGAGTGGTCAGGAAACAGGCAAAAGTCCAAAGGCAGGCGGCAAGCTGGTGAAGGTTAGGCAATCTGGGTCGGCAACAGGTGGTCAGTCAGAAGGCGGAAGAGTGGTCAGAAAACAGGCAAAAGTCCAAAGGCAGGTGGCAAGCAATAGAGTGGTCAGGAAACAGGCAAAAGTCCAAAGGCAGGCGGCAAGCAAATAGAGTGGTCAGGAAACAGGCAAAAGTCCAAAATCCAGAAGAAAACAGGATTCAAATTAAGCTTGAGAACAGGGCACAAACACTGATATGGCAGCTAGAGAAAAATGAAAGAGGAGGGCTTTAAGAAGCTCTGTTCGTGTCATCCAGCCGCGTGCACGGGAGCTCTGTTCACATCATCCAGGCACGACACTCGCGCATGCACAGGAGGCCTACCTCTAGCCCTGGGAGGAGTTTGGGACCCATGGCGTGCCTGCGGCCGATGCGGTAGCACCGGCGCACACGCACACAGAGCCACGACCGTATCATGACGCTCGTGTGTGGGCGCCGGCATGCACGTGCCCGAAGGACCCCCTGGGCCGGTAGGAACATAACAATACCATTGTAAAACACAGAAATATTACCATGTGTTATTTCCCGTGTGTGTCTGCAGTGCGAACGTAGCCTTACCAGGAACAGTGATGTCATGCAAGCACAAAAAGCGACACAAATCTTTTCCAGATTTGGGATAAGTCCTATTTCAAAGATTGTATGTATGTGTGTATGTCACGACTTGACGGTAACTGAGAAGATTGTTAACAGATGTATATTGATTAACTATAAAATTCTTTATTAACGGGCTGGCAGAGCAATAATGATATCGTTGTGCAGATTATGGCATTTTCCTATCAACATTAACTGTAATTATGATCAATAATATCAATATCCAGTTAGCAATAAACAGTTCTGCTGGAACAATAACATCAAACTATATTACTCCTTGAAAGGGTTAATATCCAGAACTTTCTATAATGTGCATGCCTGCACTATGAATTTTGGCCAGTGGAGGGGAGTATCAGTAGCACACAGGGGCTCACAGTGCACCCACAAATAAAGGTTTCCAGGTTGTAATTTGTAATCCACATAGGAAGGTAAACTGTATCACAAGGTTAATCTCTCCCAGGGTGCAGTTCCATACATACCACCAAGTCACAGACCATGATACACTGGGATGTCCCAGCAAACTCTCTTGCTGGAGGGGTCAGGGACTTTCTGTGTCACTCAGCAATGACACTGTCATTACAATCAATGTCTCTGTGTTGGGTTAGTGTCCAAAGTCTTTATGGGGCGCAGGACCAAAGCTCACTGTGCCTCCCAGTCTCTCCTGACACTTAACAACTTCCTTTCCAAACCCCCAGTCACTTCCAGGTTAAAACTTTCACCCCATTTGTCTCTGCCCCTCACTGTGATTAGCTGGATTGGAAGTATTATTTCCTGATTCCCTAGTAATGCTTTGCTTCTGTCTGATTGGCTAAAGGTCCTGGAATTATTTTACACAAGGGAACTCCACAGTGTATAATTTAGTGCCTTTAAAAAACATCACTGGAAGAATGCTAGCAAATCTGACTTTCAATATAATAGTGATAAGGTAGAAATCATAACTTTAAACCAGAGAATAATGGTTAGGAGGGAAGGATCACGTAAGAGGTACGTGAGAGAACAGACCACACAATACCAAACCACTTGAGGTAGAAACTGTCCTGCTTTATTGTTACATTACACTTTAATTTATACCATTTACAATTGCTAGCATATGTCATTGTTAAATAGTTGCATATTTAGTCATGTGATTACATTTACCCAATCAATGGTTAGAATTTAGCTCCAGATCACTGAGAGTTAAAACGCTGTTTCCCTTATTCATCAACTTAATTTTGGACTTTCCAACACTTATTTGTGCACTTTTTATGTTATTATTTAATCACCCTTTATGACAGTTATCACTTCTGACAGTAGGCATTATCATCTTTGTGCAGCTCAAAGATATCACTTAGCTGTAATTTAGAAGTCAGAATGAACTGTTTGTTATTAATTATTAGCTAACGATTGCAAGAACTACAATTTCCATGGTCTTATTCTGAATATATGTGAATTATTGCATAACCCAATTTAGCTATAAATGAGAATAAGACCACCTTAACAATAGTAGGGTATCATCCACTCACTTTCATGTAAGAAAAGGACGTAATGCACTGATTAATATGCTGTTCCAAAAAGGCTTCAATGCATTTTGTTATTTTAAAGAATATATTACTGTATTAATAATTTTCTGATTATTTGTATTTCACTCTCCATTTTGGTAACTGGAATTATTTCCGTTGCATTTTAGGCATTGATAAGATGTGAATGGAGGAGGAGGTACCACATCCTACTATCTGCCAAAGAGAAAATTATCTTTTCACCTTCTGCAAACAGTGTCAGTTACAAAAAGTGCATTGAAGAAGCAATGTTACATAGCTGTTCTGAATATTCCCCCAGTCTATGGTGTAAGTTTTCCTAGAGCTGTATTGTTAGTGTTGTCTCTTACAGCCTGATTGTAATAGGCTCTACAGCAATTACAGTTGCCCAGGAGAGGAGATTGTCCACACACAGGAAGACTGAGTTAAATGTCATTACAGAGCTGCAAAGTTCTGTATTGATATAACGTGATTAATAGAAGGCAAGCAAGCAATATGCAAAATTTCCTATAGCCCTTCTCTTCTCAACTTCTCTTCTTGGCTTTATTAACAGATACCGATTGTTCATGTCGGGCTAACATTGCTAGCTTGCTATGAATGGGTCTAATTCTAATTTGCACTAAAAGGGCCCAGCACCAAACTAAGCCTGTTTTTTCTTCCTCTCATGTCTTCTGTTCCTGTTACCTGTATTGTTCTATTTCTATGCCTTTTTCCCAGTTATTGTTATGAATAAATAAATTATTGCAGGTTTTATTTGTTCTTACTTAGTAAAGAAATTGTTTAACCCACAGTGTTTAGGATTTTTTTTAGTGTGGTAGTGAGGTTCAGCGGCAAAAAACCCCAACCAGTGACTGTTTTTGTGGTATTGGGGTTCAGCGGTAACAAGCTACTTGGCCTAAGGGAGAAAAAAGTATAAGTCCCTCACCTGGTGTTAGGGTTATTTCCCCATCAAATAATGCATTATTATTATACCCCACAATTATTAACAAAAAAAGACAGTATAGGTATTGGCAGTTTGTTATAGCTCTAAAAAAGAAACATTTTAATGTAATAATCTGTAAAATGAGCAATTACCAACAAATTCCCTAACTGCTATAAGCAATAAGAATTATTTTTATTACCATATTAATTACATTTATTGATAACTCTATTCAAACTAATGCATGCAAATCCACGCACCCTAGCTGAATTAATATGCAAAAATAAGTAGCCAGATAAAATTACAATAGCCAAAAAGAGCAGCATAGCAGTAGCAATCTACAAAACACCCCCAAAAAATACATGAACACTGGCTTCCTCTTTGCCCTTTGACTCAATAGAAATCTGAACATGTTTATTACCTGAAAACCCTTTTTTTTTCTCAATACATTTTTATTGTAGTTTTAGTTGATTATATGCAATAAAACAAAGGCAAAAAGAAATATCTTCAGTTTTGGTTACAATGATATTGTAAATCTGACATAGTTTCATATTATATTGCTACTATAAAAATTATATGCTGTAGATTGTCCAGTGCATCATCACTAAATAAAATAATATTTAAAACAAAATTGTCTCTTTCTCTTTTTTTTAACTTCATACCTGTCTGTTGAGTTTCCCTGTAGAATTGGGCTGGTGTTTCCCTTCTGTGGTGAGATTCATGGTTTGAATATTGTTAAAGATATTTTGCCGGTTAGGTCTCCTCCTCCATCCTTAGACACCAGATATCCCAAATTTTCATAAATTTATCTATTGTTCATTTAGCGGCGTGTAGCAGATATTCAGTTTGGTAGACCCATGTGATTTTGTGTATTAACTGGTGGTGAGTTGGGGCTGGAGATTTCCAGGTTGCTGCTATTGTGCATCTGGTACAGGTACATATATAATGCAGTAGTTTATTGCCTTTGTTGTTGAGGGAGGCTTCATTTTTATCGAAGAGTGCTACCCAAGGATTTTTTGGAACCTCTTTTGCAAATACTCTGTTAATGATTGAGTAACAGGTACACCATGTTTTGGACACTTCGGGGCAATCCCACCAGCAGTGGATAGTGTCCTCTTGATTCCCACAGTTACGGAAACAAAATGGGGTAGTGGTTGGGAATATTCTATGGAGCTGCTTGGGCGTCACATACCATTTGTGAAGGATTTTAAAGTTATTTTCTTGAATTAGAGTATTAACAGAGCATTTGCGCATATTTGTAAATATCTGGTTCCAATCCTCTATTGAGAGAGTTGAGCCTAGCCCGGTTTCCCATTGACATTGGACCTTAAGTTTCTCTGTTGTCCTGGTCGTTATCAAGATATCGTATAAAGTTGTGATTGCTTTGAGAACTAGGGGTGTGTGTATACTGAAATGTTCAAGTCTGGTTAGAGTGGGTGGTTGTCTTTGTGCTAGAAGGGTCTTAGCGTAGTGCATGATTTGAGTGTATCTGAACCACTCGTTCTCTGGGAGTTTCCATTTAATCTTTACTTCTTCCCATGTTAGAAGTCTGTTTGTGTGGAGTAAATGTGTTATTTTGGTGATTCCCCTGTCTCTCCAGGCCAACCACCCCTGATCCATTTTGGGGGGGAGAAAGTGTGGGTTATGGAAGATGGGTGTTAGTGGAGAATATAGGTTTGTGAGTTTGTATAGTGAGATTGTGTGTTGCCAGGTATATAGTGTATATTTTATGTATGGATTGGGGTGTTTTAGATGTTGTATTGGGAATAGCCATAGGATGGTATCTGGTGGGGTGTCTGTGATGAGTTGGTGTTCCAATTCTACCCATCTGGAAAACCCTTTTTTAAAATAGATGACATCCTGATGAAAACCCCAAGTTGATTGAAACATGTAAATGTTTGTGAATAAACTACTTACCCATTCCTGTGAGTGCATTCCGTAATATATATTTATTGCATTCCATGCTATAAATACACTGCATTCCGAAACATGTCGCTTTGTACACATTAAAATTGCTGCAGTTCACACTTGCTGCTTGTGGCTCGTCTACATTTTGTTTCTGGAAGCTGTATGGATACACTGCATTCTATGATATAAATACACTGCATCCCATGATATAAATACACTGCATTCCATGAGATAAATATACTGCATTCCATGTTATAAATAAACTGCACTACATGATATAAATACACTGCATTCCATGATAAAAATATACTGCATTCCATGATAAAAATATACTGCATTCCTTGATATAAATACACTGCATTCCATGATATAAATACACTGCATTCCATGATATAAATACACCGCATTCCATGATTTAAATACACTGCATTCTGTGATATAAATACACTGCATTCCATGAGATAAGTATA
Organism: Hymenochirus boettgeri; assembly: GCA_019447015.1. NCBI lineage: Eukaryota > Metazoa > Chordata > Amphibia > Anura > Pipidae > Hymenochirus > Hymenochirus boettgeri. Next base: position 126,409,612 of record CM033472.1, on the reverse strand, counting down.
TTGAATTCCATGAGATAAATATACTTCATTCAGTGATATAAATACACTGCATTCTATGATATTAGTACATTGCATTCCATGATATAAACACATTGCATTCCATGTTATAAATACACTGCATTACATAATACAAATATACTGCATTGAGTGATATAAATACACTGCATTTCATGGTATAAATACACTGCATTTCATGGTATAAATACACTGCATTCCATGATATTAATACACTGCATTCCATGATATAAATATACTACATTCCATGATATAAATGTTCTGTATTCCATTTTTGTCCAAATGCAGTATTTTTCCCCTCATTGACTATTGGGTTGGTTAAACATGCTCAGATTTCTATTGAGGGCAAACACGTACATGTTAGAGATGGACACAAAACCAAACTCTGGTTTGGTAACCCTCGATTATATGATTTGTGAGTTTAGTAAACCTCTAATTTGGACTCGAGGGTTCTGTAACCCTTGATTACACAATTCGGGTTCGATAACCCTCGAATCTTCTATTAGTTTGTGGGATAATTATTGGAAATCGAACATGGAAGCTCGAAAGTAGCGCACATAAGAATAAAATCTTTAAAAAAACTAAAAGTTCTGGAAATTTGTACGTGTCCCCCAGACGATTTACCAGGTCGCAGAACCATTTACATTAAGTTACCATTGTTATTTCAACTGTATTTCAGTGAATTTTTCAAACTATTTGAGTCATATTGACCTTAATGGGTCCGTTTTCGAACTTTAGAAAGTTCGGCCATCTCTAGTACATGTACAGTATATTTATTGTTTTTGTTTGTAGAATTGCTACTGCTATGTAGAAATGGGATCCGGGTCCGATGCGGACGGATCGTTTGGATTTCGGGACGAGTTTTTGATTTTTATCGAAAGTTCAAGCTCTTTTCGGAAATTCTCAAAAATAGCCGATAATACTCGAAAATACAATTGAAAACTCGAAAATAGTTTCCAAACGTATTTTCGATTATTATCAAACGTTCAAGGCTATTTTCGAGAATTTACAAAAATAGCTTGAACATTCGATAAAAATCGAAAACTCGTTGCGAAGTCCCGATTTTAAGTTCCGTTTTCGGATGAAACCAGGCAGTTTCGGCCATCTCTACTGCTATGCTGCTCTTATTGGCTATTGTGATTTTTTTTCTGGCTAATTATTTTTGCATATTAATTCAGCTAGGGTGTGTTAATTTGTATGCATTAGTTTAAACAAAGTTATCAATAAATACAATTAATATGGTAATAAAAATAACCTTTATTGCAGTTGTAAGTAATGGCTCATTTTACAGATCATTACATTAAAGTGTTTCTTTTTTTAGAGCTGCCAATGTCTATTGTAACAGAATGCCTTTCCAACGCAGCCTATTGTTGCTTACATGTACATCTATCACGTGATTTAAGTAAAACACCACAGCTGGAATTGTTCCAACAGAATTATGATACATATATAAAAGTTAATATTATTTAAAACAGTAGAGAATGACAAATAATACAAAGGTTTGTTTTCTGTTACTTTATAACTAAGTAAAAAATACATTTAAAAAAATGTAACATAAAAATGTTGTAATATTTTAGTTGCACTTGTAAAATCCCATATTGCTCAGAGACAGGAATCAAATCAAGATTCAACTTTTCTCAGTAGCTGAAGATAGTAATATCCCTAAAAATGCCTTCTGCTGCAACAACATAAACATTGTAGGAAGGAAGATGAGCCAGTTAGGCTGGGTACACACAAGGCCATTTTTTGGCCAAACCGACCGATATTTTCATATATATCGGTTGGACGGGCTAGAAAATCCCCGGCGTGTGTGCCATCGCTGGTGACCAGTGTCTGTCGTCTGTTTACCCGATCCAGGTGGACTCTGGGGTAAATCACGGGTGATCTCCCATCAACAGCACGATTGGTCATGGTGAACTATCGACCATTTCAATTTTCAACTCCCAACCGACCACTTGCTTGTGGTCAGTCGGGGCAAAAAAATTGCCATGTGTACCCAGCCTTACACACTGTTAATTTTGAGTTGAAAAAAGACAGCAGTACATCATGTTCAACCCCTCCACTAAAACATAGCAAAAAAAAAAAAAAACCCCAACCAAAAAAACCCCAACAACAACAAAAAAAGGTTCTTCGGTTTGGGTCGATAGGCTCTATGCAAGGTTCTGTCACTGATGACCAGTAAAAAAATATTTTGTTATACAGGTTACTTGGTATATTTTTGTCTTTGTTATCTGAGAAATCTCTTTTTTTCTTGGATTGTTTTTTTCGGATTTTTTTTTGTTTGTAGTAAATCTTCTGAAAAATAGGAAAAAGGCTAATGCCAGTGGAAATATAGAAGATCCAACAATAAAATTGTAAGACGGTATAACTTTCACATCTGTGTTATTCAGTTAGATCAAATTGAAGTTAAAGGGCATGTCCACCCCCAAAACTATAATCCCCCCAACTACTGGCCCCATCATGTAGTGTAGTGTAATCCTTACCTCACATCCATATGGTTCTCCTGTAGTCCCCCCCCCAAAGTCCCAAAAACTGCCCCACAGGAGGATAGCAGAGTCCATATAGGACTCTGCCTCCTACCTGGCCTCCGGGAAAAGTTTGGCATGCGTACTGCAGCCCTTCTCCCCCTCCCTCTCCCTCCCTCTCAGGATTCCCTCCCCCTAGTGTAAAACCCTTAATCTATAGTATTGCCCCTGTCCCCCAGCCCCAACCGCTATATTTATATGTTTAGAAAGCTCCCCAAACTTTACTTACCTCTCCTCTTTCCTCCGCCGAAATGAGCTCCCGGGCAGCCGCATCCGTGATTGGCTGCCGCTTAGCCAATCACAGATGCGACTGCTGGTCCCGCCCCTCTGCTTGCATTTTTTCGCAAGCAGAGGGCCGGAACCGGCGGAGGAAAGAGGGGAGGTAAGTAGAGTTTGGGGAGCTTTCTAAACATATAAATATAGCGGTTGGGGCTGGGCTGGCAGGGGGAATCTTATATTAAAAAAATCTTTTTAGGGTGGACATACCCTTTAAATCCCTAAATACCTTCCGCTAGTCATCCAACTGACTTTCTCAATTCAGAATGATTAGTAAAAGAATCTGTTGACAATAATAACCCTGCCTAGGGTAAGGTGTCTGCGATGTACAATGCTGTTTGACACCTTACCCGTTGCAACTTTAATAACACCTGTTTGTGAAGTTTGTTATTCATCCAGGTCATAGTATATCTGTTGTATTCAATTAGATCAACTGGACTTGAAGTTTAGTTCTTGAAGACGTTTCGCTAGTCATCCGACTGGCTTTCTCAATTCAGAATGACTTGTACAAGAATCTGTGGCAATTATGTACCCTGGAAAATCACAATTAGCATATCACAGCCAAGTGTTAAGGGCGTGATTAGATAGTGGCTAAGAGGTGTTATAGAAACGCCTAGAGTAAGGTGTCAAAACACAATATGTTAACATATTGGCAAAGGAACGTGACTGGTTCAAGAGAGGTGTTAAGGAGGCCATTTATGTGAAAATAAAGAAACCAAGCCTTAATAGAGGTGGGGGGGGGTTTGACACCAACTGTCTGCCATGTACAATGCTGTTTTGACACCTTACTCTGGGCGTTCCTATAACACCTCTTAGCCACTATCCAATCATGCCCTTAACACTTGGCTATGATATGCTAATTGGGATTTTCCAGGGTACATAATTGCCAAAGATTCTTGTACAAGTCATTCTGAATTGAGAAAGCCAGTCGGATGACTAGTGAAACGTCTTCAAGAACTAAACTTCAAGTCCAGTTGATCTAATTGAATACAACAGATATTTAATGACACCTCTTATCTTCAATGCAATTGACAACTTGCATTCAGGCAGACCCTAGCACCTTGCTGTTATATGCTAATTAGGTTTTATTTATTGCCCTGTTGATCAAACTGAAAACCACAGATATACCATGTCCTGGATGAATTAGAACCTTCACAAGCAGTGTACAACAACTGTTCTTGCTATGAAGAACCTCCTCTGCTCCTGAAGTCAAAACCCTTATATCAGTCGTTGTAACACTCACATTTCCTGAGATAATCTATTATAAGTCTGTGGTCTAAATACAAGTACCATTGAAATGTCACCTGTCTTTCTTATCTAATTCTAAATCTATACATTTAGGTGTTTGGTGTTGGAAAGCCTATAGAGCTGCACATGTTTTGAGAGAAACGTTCTTTTCCATACATAGTGACCTGTATCCTCATCATTTTCTTTTTCATTATGGAATATAAGTTAAAGCTAAAGATCTGTTTTATGTAGTCACCGAATAACTATATTTTGATGTGTTAGTAATTCAGACCAGCATCTCACAGTGCAGTTTATTCTTGTTGGTTTAATGGTCGTTACATTCTTTTTTTTTCTTTTCCTTAACATGGCTGAGATTTGTGAACCAGAATCTAATAATGTGTGTATCTTGATATTTTAAGATTTATTTATAAAAAAAATGTTTGTTCATTTGCTCTAATCAAATAAGGACATAGATTGATCCTTTAAACGTTATTATATCCTTGCATGGTTTGTTGTGTCTTAACTTTTAAAGGATATATCTGAAACTAGAAAGGAATTAAGTGCCTAATAGATTTGGCTGTTTTACTTTGAAATATAGAATGAATTGTCTACTGGACATGAATTTTGGCCCCTGTCCTGACAGCTTAGGATTCATAAAGCATGTGATGAATGGGTTAGTTCTGGGTTAGCATTTTTATTTTTATATCAGTCTGTATAAGCTAAAGCAAAAAGCAAGACAGAGGCTGATATGTAGCTCCTCTGACAGCATCCATTTTTCAAATGTAACTAGATAGTGACAATAAACAGGATGACATTGTACTGACTTCCACCATGACTTCCACCTGACTTGATCAAAATTCGCAAGCAGCAGGAAGCGATTGAAGCATAACATTGCAAGCCCCTGGTGGTACAAACTCCATGGGAGGTAAAGGAAGATAACATAAAATTATCACACTAAAGAAAGGCAAGGGATTCACAAAGGCTTGCAGCAAATGAAAGATTCTGAGCAATATGTATCTAAGTACTGCTGTTTATGTATAACACAGTTCTGGAAAATAATAACTTCTATCTTTTGGATGAAACACCATTAGGTACCTGACTAGTAGAGAAACTTCCCAGTGGTAGAAGTGGTAGAAATTGGATGATGACTGCAGATCTGCCACTCACAGAGGGTTTAAATCCTGATATTGAATTGGCAGTTTTTATTTTATGAAATCAGCAAGGTCTGTGAAATGCTCCGGATTCCCAAGTATTCCTTCAGTCCGAATACCCCAATCTACAACCACTATCTTCACCAATAGACAAGCCCCCATTTGCCGGAAGGCGAGATGTGCCTCACCGAACACAATTACCCCCTGGACTTAGAGTGCAAGGTATGCGAACTGAGACTGGGAATACTGGAGAAGTCCGAAGCGAAACAGACGGACAAGGCACAAGGAGAGATACAAAAGGTCAGAGACCAAAATACGAGGTACAGACTAGGAGCAGGCAAGAGCAAAGTCAAAAACAGAGCAAGAGGTCAGAACCAGTACCCAGGCCGCCAGGCACGGTACAGAGGGTAGAGCAAGAGTGTAGTCAGGAACGAGCAGAGGTCAGGACAGGCAGATACGATTCAGAGTCAAAAAACAGGCAAGGGTTGAGAAAAAGCACAAGAATAATCACTCCACGAGCAAGATATTAAACTAACCGCTACATCGGGCAGGGATACTAAGGGCTGAGGGGTATAAATAATGCAGAAGGACCAATGGGAAGTGGAAGACAGAGTCAGATGAAGGGGATAGGAGCATTTAAACTTAATTAGCCCTCCTCCGCCCAATGGCTGACCTGGAGGAGTGGAGGAGGTAGGAAACAGCGCCTGTGCGCGTCTGCACAGCACTGGATGAAGACCAGGAGGATGCACGAGCACGAACGGATGTGCCCGCACGAGAAGAGAGTGGTCGTGTGACATCACTGGAGCCGCACGCTGAGAGCTGGGAGCAAACGGAGTCCCTGCGAGATCTCGGAACAGGTAAGACTTTTGTTACAGTCTGTTTGTTTGGGTCCCTTGTTGTGAGTGAAGTGGTTCAGGTAAATGGCATGTCTACTCAAAATACTAAAATCTATTTGTACCTTCTTCACCACCAGAAACCCTAAGATTGCTATACTTAACTTCCTTCTGAGCTCCTTTTACTTGCCTCTCTCTGCTGGTGCTGGTCTTCCTGGTCCTTGCCTTCTTTACAAGCTCAATTACTGATGTCACTGCTACTGTTCCGTGCCTTTTCTATGCACAGAAGCAGCAGATAGGACCGGACAGCAGCGTCAGTGATTGGCTGAGACATCGCCTGGTGGTTATTTCATGCAAAGACAATTTTGCATGCAAATATTCTCAGGAGTTATTAAATACAGTACATAATGGCTATTCAAACATGAAAACTGAATTTCTTTAGAGTTTGATGCTAAACAGGCTAGTGCATCTTTTCTTACTTTTCAATACAATCCACGTGATTTCGATGCGCCCTGACATGGATCGTGACGAAACATGCATCTGCGTTTCATCTGGGAGTTTAGCAGAGCATAGGCCCTTTTTGAATGTAGCGGGACACCATCTACCTCATGAGACCTATTTGGAAAACATGTGATAAACATGTCCATTGAGCTTCACGGTGTTTGTGAATACAGCGGAGTGGTATCATATAAACTTATCATGTGCCTGTCAATATAGCAATACTACATGGTTACTACACAGAGCAACTTTTGGTGTTATTTGCAACATGTAAAGTTTTGCTTAGGCTGCTATTCACGGCCTTTGGATTATATCTTGGCATAGTGAGCAGTAACTTTCTGTGGAGCACAATACGTATATTTAAGATATGGATGGATAGGGACACTTGTTAAACACGATTACACCTAATTAGGGTGCAATTATAAGGAAAGCCAGTATAATGATGATAATGTGCCATTCTACACTGGTAGAACACACTGTGTAGGCACCACCCTAAAGATATTTCTATATCACCAGGGTGAGATATCGGAAATTACGAAAAATAGCATTAGTAGTTAGTGCCAGATAACTAATATATGTGTATAAACATTTCCTAACATGAAAATGAAACTTATTTTCCTCTAATTTTAAAGGATGCCTGTGTGTAATGCATTAGTGTATATTAATACATATCATTCCTATTCTAATGGCATATACTGTATGTGAGCATAAATAAGTGTATAATAGTGAGTTATACAGTATTATCTACAACAAAAAATATATTTATAATGTATAATATTTATAATAAGTTTGTAAAAGTACTTACTGAAGGACTTCCTGCAAAGTGTAACTGTTTCAGTGCTCTTGGAAAGTGCTCTCTTTGAATTATGAAAGATGACTAGTACTCTCTACAGGAGAACACAGGGGCACATATATCACGTTATACATATTAATATTAAAGGGGAACTGTAGTCCAAAAATTACTTTAGGTAAATTGATAGGAATTGCTCTCCTGAGAACTTTTGCAATTTATTTTCATTGTTTATTTTGAAGATATTTACATTTTTGTGTGTGATATGGCAGCAGCATCACCAGGTCCCCTGCACTTACTGTGTCCTGCTCTGAAACCATGTCAGTGGATGACAGTCAATCTGCCCTGTGTCTCCTCCTTCCATTGCAGCCCCCCTCCTCTTGCACGCCCCCCTGGTCCCTCCCACTCATGGGCCTCATGGACCCACCATTTGCAGGCCACCCTTGGCCCCTTCCCTTACAAACCCATGAGGCTCTGCCCACTCCCGGATGCCTTAACCCCGTCCACCCCTGGGTGACTTAGCCCTGCCCACTCATGAATGCCTTAGTCCCGCCCATTCATGGGTGCCGTGGCCCCCCCTCTCATAGATACCATGGGCCACTCAGACCCCCCTACAGAAAACTATGAAAACAGCCTTTTCAGGCAGAGTGAGAACTCTGGGGATCTTCACACAGCAGGGAAGGGGAGGGACTTCCTGTCTCCTGTCCTGTCACTGAAGTCTGAGGCTGCAGGAGCAGGAGCAGCCTAAAGGTTCATACAAACGTCCTATAATATTTGTCCGATTTTACCAGACCTACGGGTATCATCACCAGCAGATTACAACAATTACCTACAGATGTCTGATGCGTGTTTCCAGAAGTAATTACATTCAGTAATATTTCACACTTGCCCTTAACCGAAAACAAAATCTAACGATTATCTTACGACAATGTACATACACACGATAATCGTTAGAGCTGATCGCGGAAAAATCCCTACAAGAGTCGTTAATCGTTGATCGTACTTGGTGGGCGCAGCCTCCCACCCATTAACATTCTGGTCAGTAATTTCTTTATAACTTGGGCTGTGGAGAACATAGACAGGTGGTTGATGGCTCATTTTAAAGGTAGGAAACTGACCTTTCATTTAAGCTCAACTTTGGAGACCACAGTTCCCCTTTAAGAAAGACTGTCCAAATACCCACATAACCCCCATGCACACTAATCCATTAAATCTCTGGTAATTGTGTTATATGCATTAAAAGAACCATTCCCTTTCTTAAAAGTTTTTTTAAAAAATATTTTTATAATTCACTGGAGGTAGGAGCAAATGCTTCTATCTTTTTGGTACTGTCTCACAAGCTGAGATATCAGCAGCAGATCCAGGATCCTGCAGCTTTGCACTGTGGCTTCTCTAGCTACCCCTTCCATCAGAATGATGTGAACACCTATGCCTCTGCATAATGAAATGGAGTATGTTGGAGGCGTGACCAGAAAGGACAGAGTGCAAGTACAATAAAAATATTTGGTTTTGTGCAATCGTAATAGTTCAGTAATATAAATACAAGTTTAAATAATTGGTTGCAGGGTTCCAACCATCAGTACAGGCAACCAAGTGCTTTCTTTAATAATGTAGCAAAAGACACACAATTACAATGGGGCTGATTTACACAGACTCACTGGGCAAATATATGGAGTTAAAGTCACACTGACTGGTTCACTACCGGTTAACGCGACTTTAACTCCATATTAGCATTGGATGCACTGGTTACACAAAAATCACTCGTACATCCAATGCTTGTGATTCAATTTCGAGTTTGCGCTACTTTTAGCGCTGGATTTTAATGCCAGCTGGCTCGGTGGGAAAATCCCTTACTGGTATTTACCCACATTCGCAATCGCAATATTGAATCGCGAAAGCAGCATTTAACCAGAGCGATATCGGCTCTGGGTAAATGAGCCGAATGACATCAAAAACACTGTCCACATATCTACATACCCCCCACTGCCACAAACACACAGTTGCATGAATCCAAAGTTATCCCAAAGCTATATCCTTTATCCTTTATATTATATAAATATATTTTATATTATATAAAATATAATAGGGGGTATAGAACATTACTTTAGAAAAGTTGTATATGTATGTGTGTACTATCTCACTATTACCATTTAAAGGATAAGTACACTGCTTTTTGGGACTTCAGAAGGAGAACAATGAACTCATGGAGGGGCGGAGCAGACAAGAATGCAGATCCAATGCTAGTTTACATCAATGCTAGTTTACATCAGCAAAGGTAGGCTCGTGAGGGAGCTAGAAAAAAAAAAAAGGGGGGGGGGGATTAGTTAAAGCTGCTGCTTTAACTAAGGGGTCTTCATGTGGATACTGAAAGGAAGTGGTGATGTCAGTATAACATCCAATGATGTGCTGTTTGTAAAACATGTGACAGACTTAGCCAATAAAAAAATGCATGATACACAGGAAGTAATGTGTATGTAGGAAATAGGATATAAAGGATGATACTTTGCATGCTTCTCTACATAACCTGGGAGGGAGAAATATTTATATGTTAGATTACAATGGCAATGTTATTATAATAACATGAGGCAGTAAGAAACCTTCTGTTACGATAAGGCTCTCTTTCATTTTATACTCTATGGGGAGCTTAAGATAGGAAGAAAACTAGTTTCATCTTCAGGTTAAGGAAATGTTTCTTTACAGTGAGAACGGTGAAACTGTCTTCCAGCAGATGTGGTAATGGCAAGTTCATTAAATAGCTTTAAAAAAGGCCTGGATAAGTTTCTAAAATTAAAAAAAATATTGAGAATGACTGGGATTAATACATATAGATCTGGTTGATCCAGGGATACTTTCCGATTGCCGTTTAGAGTCAGGAAGGAATTTTATACCCCTTTTTTATCTGAGTTTTTTTTTGCCTTCCTCTGGATCAACTGTTAGGTAGGGTTAAAAAGGAGGGTGAAAAGGTTGATTTGACTTGATGGACATATGTCTTTATTCAACCTCAATTACTATGTTACTGTGTAGGATCAAGAGACAGGAAAGGAGAAACACACATAGATACTGCACATAGATCGCGATTCTATGCTGCCAGCCGAAGCCTCTCTTCTTAATGCCTGCTGCTAGAGTCAAAATGCTCATTCTTCCTGATGGGAAAAGAGGCCATTCAAGCCTCTCCAAACCTTATGTTATTGTCCTTCACTGAACTCTTTCCATTTCCAAGATGTCCATTTTATATAAGGGATTCCAAAACCGTATTGCATATTCCAAAGAAGGCCTTATTAGTGAAGGAGAATAATGCTGCCTGGCGCTGTTTTCTACAGCTAAGCAATTTACTAGACGCCCCAATTTTGTTCCCAACAGAGATTCACTCAGCACCCTATAGGTATGGTTGCTCATAAGTGAGATGCAGCCCATCCCAACTTAAAGCCATTAACAGACAGAAAAGTTTGCCTAGTTCTCTATAAACCCAAACCCCTCTCTTTACAAATACTACCCCTTTTAAGCAAAACTATAGGTAAATTATACATGATTCTGAATGATTCTTTAACTGTTATAATACAACACTCTGCATCTGCTGTTAACTGCTGTAGGGAGATGGTGTTATTGCTATTTTCTCATATATGTGATATTTTGCATGATTTCACATGACACGATTTCTTCAAAATGCTGCCAAATTCATTATTGAGAGACACAGCTATCTGTCAGTTGCACATTTTCAGGCTCATGTGTATTTTAGCTTTGGTTTTTATCTGCCAATGCAATTTAAAAGTTGCTGATTGTTGATCATTAATATTCTTTTTTTTCAAGTTGGCAAAGATTTTAAAGAGTATCTTTACTCTAAAAAATTGAATTATCAAAAATAGTACCTTTAGATACAGCAAGACTCCACTTTTTCAGATTTTAAATCTGAGCTGTAGATTCTGAGAAATACTCATTTTAAATCACAGCATTAACAGGGAAAGACCTGTCACTCCAGAAGCTGAAATTGTAATATGTGACCCATGCGTGACCTCTTTGCCTGCCTGCTAGCAAACTTTCTGCAACATTTAAGAGAATCAGCAGAGAAAAGAAGGCAGGGGGAGGGAGGGGGAGATGTATAAGCAGAGCTGGGTCTGTGGTGAGGCTGTGCAGAACTTATATGTGTCGCAGACACTACAAGAAGGCAGTGAGTAAGGGAGGGTCGGGGGAATTAGAAGTATTCACTAAATATTAATAATTTAACGACAAAGCAAACACTGATAAATATGTGAGTACCACCATTTTACTTCTCTCAAATTGTATTTTCAGAAAATGTAAAGTTGTTTCAGTGAGTATAGTGACCCTTTAATCAGTTTTTCGATGACTGATTAAAATACTCCAGATATTTTAATATCACAAACCATTCAATGTGAAATTCGAAATACAATGAAAACCTTCTCTTACATTAAATTGATTATATTGGCAAGGAGTTTGCATGTTCTCCCCCTGCTTGTGTGGGTTTCCTCAGGGCACTTCAGTTTCCCCCACAATCATAAAGATATACTGAGTATGAGATAAAGTTATCAGATTGTAAACTCTTTGGTGCAGGGCTGATGTGAATAGATTAAATAATAATAAAGCGCTGTGGAATATGCAGCATTATATAAGAAAAAATACATACATACATCATCTCAGAGAAGAAAATGTAAAACTGTTGAGAGGTTTACTGTTTATTTTAGTGTCCTAGACCACCAAAAATAACAGTTTGTCGCCATTAGATGTCAGTGTTGAGTATTCTATTGACTGCACATTGATCATAAGGCTGGAAAACATGCAAAGATATTATATCAAACAAAGCTGGCAAATAAAGGAACACCATTACTGCCTGAAGAGTAGGTGCATTCGTATATGTGTTTTTAAATACTGCGAATAATAGAGAACAGAATTGTGCTGTTTAGCCCTCCATGTTTATCTGTATGGAAGTTAAAAATAAATTCCTCTCAGAAAAAAAGGCTATTGCAGGGCAATTTATGCAATGAAGTGTTTGGATTCATAAACATCAACACCCTAAGGCATTTTGTACATTTTGCCAATGAGGGTAGCAAACCTTAACCTCGTTAGAAACCTTTCTTAAAGCAGAAACAGATTGTGACTTAGGAAAAAAGGTGAAATGGAGGTTTCTCCAGCAGGTTTAATCTGTAATAATAACTGTATACAAATCTCAAAGAGCAGCGCTAAATACAAATATACTAGATGTTTTCACTGTAAGAAAATTCATCTTTTTGTAGAAAACGTTTGTACCTCTTGCCGAGACAATTCACACAGAGAGGAATAATACCTCGCCACCTGGGTAGTAAAAGGAAACAATCCTAGCATGGAATGAAAACATTTGTAACCCTTTAGCGGACTTTAGTGCTAACAATAAGGGGTATGTGGTGCCACCAGATACAGTACCCTCAAATGTGTGTTTGTCAGCCCTCCAATTCACCTCCACAAGCCACACTTACTTTTTTCTTTGTGCACCACAGGGAAATTCTAGTATTGCTTTATATACTAGTTTCTGGTGACAAAATGTCTAGGAACACCACTGCTTACAGTCAGACACAGTCCAAACATTTCCACTGTTCAATTGGATCAGGATGGGGCATGAATAGTAAGTTATGCTTCTATAAGTTGTCTTTACTGTATATAGCTAGGCAATGCTCTTCAACTAATATAGTAGTTTAATTCTTTAAACTTAAAATTCTTAAATAAAAACACATACAGTTTAACTGTAAGATTAGCTGTTGGGTACACCTTACATTATACTGACATAGTTTATTGGTATTTTTTTCATGTGCCCCATTTGTTAGCCATTGTGCCGCCCAAATACTTCTGTGAAAAGCTGAGCCTCTGTTATTACTGGGAGTGTAGGACCAATGGAATTATAAGTTCAGTGCCTCCATTCAATCAGGTCTTGTAAATAACAAATGCAGTCCCAACTGAGAATATATATTGCAACTGAGATAACTAAGTCACTCATTTTTGGTTTTAACAGTCCATGTATTAAATGATAATGTATGTTCAGCAATAAACATATAAAATGAACAAGTTTCATAATAACACAGTAACTGGCTATACTGGCAAACCTTAAAATTCTCTAAATGTCGTGTTATGTAATTTCACACAGTGTGCAGTTCCTTTAAATCAGTGAAAGTGCAGGCCAGACTTGGGTCTTTTTTGTCTGTCCTAGGTGTAATGATTGATTTGCTAACTGAACATAGCTGTCCCTGATGGAATAGTTAATTTAATAACACAATTAAAGATTTTATTTGTTATTGCTAAATCATTATTGTATTAATCGGATGATGATCTCGTCATTGATTTTCTTTTTGTTAAACGAACCTTCATCCTAGATCCTAGACAAGCTTCTTAATTAAGATAGAGTAAAAATATTTATTCAGCAGCTTTAGTTTCATCTACAGGAACAAAAAAAGCAGAACATATACTGTATTAAACATGAGCTAGAAATAACTGATTTGTTGACAGATGGTAATGTGTTTTGTTGGCTAAAGACAAAAAAGAATCTGAACTTAAAAATAAAAATGTTAGTTTATTGGAAACTCACTAAAGAAATAGGGCTGCAGAATGTAAGAATAAATTAGTTAAAGGAGAATTATCGTGTGTATAAAGTTTTCTTTAAAAACATTTAAAATGAGAAGTACTTTGGGCAGGGATATACTGTAGGACTGGTAATTCCTACCTCCCTATTTTTGGAGCACCAGCCCAAAGAAAATTGATTCTGCCAGTCTTCCTCCTTGCTTCAGCTCTATCTTTAATACAGGACTAGTCCAGGACTAACCTGGCAAATGAAAACTGTACGTGCTGTAGCTCCTTTATTAAACTATATATATATATGTGAGTTAGGAAGAATCAATCCTACCTCCCTGCCTCCGGTACTTTACATTTTTTAAAAGTCAGTTTTTACAGTAAAGTTTTCCTTTAAAGGGCATGTCCACCCCAAAAATTAACAATCTCCCCCACTTCTGGACCCAATGTGTCGAGTTTAAAAATCCTTACCTCTCTGCTCCAAATGATTCTCTTGTAATGTCTGTCCAAAGTTCTAGAAAGTGAACACCAGGAGACTGCAAGGGAGGAAAACGTTTTTGCCTCTGAGGCATCCTCTGAAGCATCCTCTGAGAGGTTTTTGGCTTGCTCAGTGCAGCCCTCTCCCCCCCTTCCCTCCCTCCCGATCTCTGTTAGGTTCACTGTGCCCATAGTGTTAAATCCTTTTGCTATAGTGTAGGGCTCCCTCTCCCACCCCCAACCGCTCTATTACTTTGTCAAAAAACTCTTTTGATCTGTACTTACACTGCCTTGTTCCAGCGGTGTTCTGTACTTCCGGAAGCTGCTTCCGTGATTGTCTGCCTCTCAGCCAATCACGGACGCGGATGCTAGTCCGGTCCCCTGCTTGCAGTTTCATTCAAGCAGTGGGCTGTGTCAGTTCGCTGGTAGAATAATGCAGTGTAAGTACCGTTTTTTAACAAATTAATAGAGCGGTTGGGGGTGGGAGAGGGAGACCTACACTACTGCAAATTCTTAAAAAAGAGGTGGACATGCCCTTTAAAGTAAAACCCAGTGAAACCCGTTCACACCCAACAGAGACTAAACAAATTCCTGTAGTAGATCAGTTCGTACACAACAAAATTAAATTAGGTGCAAGAAACCCAACAGGAATGGAAATATAGATGTGCAGCAGTATATAGAAATAATTGTCATGACTACTGTATTTTTTATTTAGGAAAGTATGCTAATCTGACATCTGAGTAAGTGCTGATTTTGCCTAATTTTCTTTACATTGAAGTAGTATGTGTATATATGATTTCCACGAGGGACGCCAATTGTAAACATGCTGAGTGGAGAAGGATGAGGATGGCAGCAGAACTGTAAAAAAGGGAAGTTCCTCAATGGAGGTGGGGGTAGACTAATGAGAGCAGAGAAGCTTCTGTTTGCTCCAGCTCCCTTGTGCCAAGAAATAAGCAGATAATATTAAACCTTGTTTTTGCCTCCAAGCACTAATACATTAATTTGAAAAAATTAAAGAAAGGTATAAATGTGTCCTTAATGAAGCATTATTTAATATGAATAAGATGAAAACCTCTTACAGAGATAGGATGCTTCCCATCAGATCCATCAAAGTGATATAACATTAGCTCTAAAATATCAGTAAATATTTGGTGTGGCTACAGACCATCACCACCATTATAAATGTACATGAAAAGCTCTCCAGAAAAAATGGCAAGTTCACACAAAGGATTACTTGATGGTAAAGCGCAACGCTTGTTGCCATCATTAACCATAAACGCTTTTCCTACCATTTTATTAATGTTTTTTTTCCTGTTTATTTGAGGTTTTGCCCTAGTTTCTTCAGCCTATTAAACATTATTTAAATCCTGTATATACAGTACTTAAGTTTGCTGAAACTCCAAAATACTAGAAAACATTACAGGAACGTGGTATACTTTGATGAAGCATTCATTAAGCATTTACATAATGTTTGCCACTGACAAATCGTTACATGCAGCATTTCTTTTGCTGCTCCCAAAATGCAATGTTGCATTAACAACAACAAAAATGCCACTTAAACTGGCCATTTTCTCAAACATGACATTTACATAGACTATAATGGATGGACACTTAAAAATAATTTTTTGCCGGGTACAGTTTGATCATGGTGCACGACCCATTGGCTGGAACAATATGTTGGCATCCATGCTCTCTCCCTTTCTTATAGGTTTTATGGGGTATTTTAAGATATCCAGAATACATCTTGGATTAGGGTTTATTATATTTGTATTGGTGGGATTTATAACTGCATTGCACTTTATTTGGGATTATTTAGGAGATATGCAGTTAAAGGTGTAGAATAAAAGTGTTTCATGAATTTATAAGTATGTCATTGATTAATTGATTTTAGTCGGTGTACTGTGGATGGGGCTGTGGGTTCTTTCTGGGTCTATTCAGGGCACACTAAGTTTGAATTTGTTAAGTTAACCCACAAGTCACTGCACCCTAAAGGTACAAAACTAAATGATGCAAGGATGAATTATTCAAAGGGGGTGCAGAGTATGTATGTTTAGTAAAGTTTTATTTTACAGGCTTGCTGTGGCAGTGCTGGTTTAATGTAATGGGATGCCGACTATTAAAATAAAATCAATTAATCTAAGAAATTATAGACCATTAAACATATTCATAGTCTGGAAAATTATTTTATATTATATATTTTGGTAGTACAGTTAATATAGGTTAATGAAATATTGCTCTTGCCAAGCAAATCTGCTTAACTTCTGTATGTTGAAAACTAGAGTAGAGCAAGGTACAGTGTGATTAAATTATGCTAATTTAGTGTGTAATGTTCCATGTGACAGATTAGTGCACAAAAATAGGGCACAAATGCTAAGGGAAAAGATTTTTTCTGCAACAGCTAATTTGTTGATTGGCATAGAAAAGATTTGATATAATTGGAATGTAAAGCAGAATCTCAGTTTTGCAAAGGCTGGGTAAAATATTTGCAGTTAATGTTATATCAGTTTAAATATAGTGTTCTAGGGCTTATGCAGGGCTGTTTTTAGGCATAGGCCACCTAGATAAAGTGCTAGCGTGCCTATGTTAAACCAGGGCACCCAGTGTTCTCCCTACCATGTCCCTGTCAACTTTTACTTGCTGTGTTAGATCTGCTCTCCTTGTTCTGCTGTAATTTGTAACATTGTAGTGAGTAGAGAGCCTGAACTCAGCTCCCTCTACTTGGATACAATGTTACAAATGAACTGAAGGTAAAGGAAGGAGGGGGGAGGATGTGCTTATAGAGGAGAACAATTTCAAAATGCCAGATAAAAGCTGCTGCAGAGTAGGTGAGGAGTGAACAAATAATGGAGGAGACATGGAAAGCAGGTACGTACTGTATATCATGTCAATGCTGGCAGCTAAAAGGATTAAAGGTAAAAATTTGGCTGGCACAGCAAGTGTCAATTGCAATAACCACACTGGGAAGGTGCTGGCACAAAAATTATTAATAGGAAAATCTGCTGGCAGGGTTAATAGTAATACTCTGCTGGCACTGAAAGTGGTAATGGCAACACGCAGGGAAAGTCTGCTGGCACTGAAGTGTTAATAGCAATACTCTGGGAAAGTGCTGGCACTGAAAGTGTTCAGTGTTAATGCCAATACTCTTGGAGCACTACTGTGCTTTTAAGCGTGAAGGGATTACGATCTGTTCATGCTAGGCAGGGGCGTAACTGCAGGGGCCTGGACCCCCTGTGAGATTGGAGGCTAGGCCCCTCACCAACCCCGCTGATTGCGCATATGAATTAATCATACATGCAATCGGCTGTTTAAAAGCCTGGACCCAAACTTCCGGGTCTAGTTTTTTAAACAGCTGTCACGGAAGTGGCGGGGGCAGTAGTTAAGCCACTGATGCTAGGGCAACAAGATGGCCGACCCTAGGCTTATGTTATCTAAAAGTAACGTTGAAATGTACAACAAAATAGTAAATAAAATGTAAATTTATTGTTAAAAATTGCTTAGATAGGGAGATTTCCAAGCAATGGTACTTAGGAAATATTTATCAATGGCATGACAAGAACTAAATCTCGAACCCCAGTTCTAATCGTTTTTTTTTGAGTTTGAACAAACTTTTTGGATTCCAGGCTTTTGAAGATTTTTTAAATTTTATTGAATTTGTGGAAACAATCCAGCCACATGTCCCATATTCACCAAATGACAGATATTTTTATTAGTGACTAGGTTGCCTTGTGATGTGCATTGAGAAAGCCTCGTGTAGAGGCGTAACGCGTATAGCGTTCTCTTTTTGCTTTTTCTCCCCCATTGTAGAACCTACTTACCTTACACTGGGCTTGGATGAGTATCCCCATGATGTTACCTTAATTGCACCTGCGACTGGACAGATAAGTCTATGACTGTTCTTAGGATTTGCAAAGGGACTTATAGGTTGAGTAAGGGTTGTACTTACAACTAATTTCTACATATGGAGGTTTTAGTAATTTTGTATATATGGTTTTAATGTTTTATATGCTATCACTGTCTATCCCCTGGGTATTACCTTATTAAAGGGAGTGTATATACACTTTTGGTATACTTAATAGTGTGCTGTGTATCTTTGCTCTTTGTTGATATTTTTAGGTTGCCTTGTGAAGCGCTACCCTTTTGCCCGCTTTCTACTATATGATGCAACTTGCAAAAATAAAAATTAAAGGGTAAGTTCAGTGCAAATACATGTACTCTTAAGAAAAAAAGAGCAATCTTTTTCCATCATAATGACCTTACCCTGCCCATTCAGCATTGTGTCTGTGTATATATAAATGCTTCTGAAATACTGACTTTCTGTTTACAGGACCCCTAATAGAGACCGTTATGGTCTTGCCCTTGACCCAGTGCCTGGGTTGATTCAGTTGCTCAGCAGAGATCGGAGCATGTTTGACCCATCCAACAGCCAATCAGTAAAAATTAAGGTGGCCCTACACATTTAAAATAATCGGTAAATCCCATCAGGGGCCAAGGGGATTTACCCAGTTTTGGCAGTGTGTAAAATGGTTGTAGCCGTATTAGTCCAGTAATATAAACTAAGAGATGAGTACTGTAGGATAAGGTGATACCTTTTTATTATGGACTAAACAGTTCATTTTTATAGACAAGCTTTCAAAAGATACACTTCTCTTTTCCTCAGGTCAAGCAGCTTGACCTGAGGAAGAGAGAAGTGTATCTCTCGAAAGCTTGTCTGTAAAAATGAACTGTTAAGTCCATAATAAAAAGGTATCACCTTTTCTTACAGTACTCATCTCTTAGTATTGGCAGTGTGTAGGGACCAAAACTGACTAACCGCAATGCAGATGAATGACCGTAGTCGGCAGTTGGAAAAGATGGGAAATTTCTGTCGGTCGGTATCGACCTTTACTTTGTCTCCCATCTCCCATTTGCTTCTAAACTACTCTAAAGATATGTCTATGCTGAACTGGTCAGTCACCTGTCTGCTAACTCTCTCTTTGACCACTTCCAGTCAGGCATCTGCCCTAACCACTCCACGGAAACTGCCTTCACTAAAGTGACCAATGATCTGCTTAGTGCTAAATCTAAAGGTCACTACTCTTTGCTCATTCTTCTTGATCTGTCCTCTGCTTTTGATACTGTTGATCACCCTCTACTTCTTCAGATCCTAGACTCCTTGGGTATCCACACTGCACTGCACTTTCTTGGCTATCCTCTTATCTCTCTGGTAGGACCTTTAGTGTTTTCCACTCTGGAATTAGCTCCATCCATCGCCCCCTCCCTGTGAGGGTACCACAAGGCTTGGGACTCTGCCCCCTTCTTTTCTCCATCTACACCTATGGGCTTGGACAACTCATTAGTTCATTTGGATTCCAGTATCACCTGTATGCGTATGATACCCAAATTTACATCTCTGCCCCAGATCTCCCTACACTGACATCCCAGGTCCCCGACTGCCTTAATGCCATCTCTGCCTTTATGTCCTCCCGCTTCCTCAAACTCAACATGGACAATTATGAACTTGTCCTTTCCCCACCCTCATGATCTGTTCCCCTCCCTAGTCTTACTATTAATATTAACAATACACCTATATCCCCATCTCCTCATGTCCGCTGCTGTGAACAACGCTAGATTCTGATTTTTCCTTCAAATCAATTCGCTTGCCAACTCCTGTCGGCTCCAACTCAAAAACATCTCCCGAATTTGACCCTTCCTATTGAATGAAGCTACAAAAATCATAGTCCATGCCCTAATCATATTCCAGCTAGACTACTACCAAACAACTGCCTGGCACTACTTCAATCCACCCTCAACTCTGCTACCCGGCTCATTCTTTTCTCTTCTTGCTTCTATAATGCCTCTCCTCTCTGTCAGTCCCTCCACTGGTTGTCCATCATGCAAAGGATCCAGTTCAAACTGCTTACCCTATCACCTTATCCACCCTTGTCACCTCTTCCCATGCCCATATTCAGGATTTTGTTTGTGGTGCCCCTGCTCTGGAACTCCCTTACTCCTTCTGTCCGTCACTCACTGTCTCTTAATACCTTCAAATGTAACCTTAAAACCCACCTCTTCAGGCAAGCATATAACCTGGTCTAGACATTACCCATGTGACTACCCAATATGATCCAACCCGCCTTTTACACTCCACTGCCATTGACACCTTATTTCTCACCCCCATATCCTGTAGACTGCAAGCACTTTGGGCTCTATCACGATATTGTGGTAAGAAACTCATCAATCTGTTTAGTTATATTATGTATTACCTGTGTATGTAATATGTATGACTTTGTATAACCTGTATTACCCTGTATGTAATGTATGACTATGTAATTGTAAAGCACCACTGAAGATGTTGGCGCTATATAAATTCATAATAATAATAATAAAGGGAGATAATACTATCGGCCCGTGTATGGCCACATGGCTGACCAATCCCCATACCGCATATGGGCCATCAGGGTTCATGTGTGCCCCACATTGTGATCTGTCGGCCACAATGTGATAGGGATTACATGTTTATGGCCACCTTTACTGTTAGGAACATTTCAAGGTAGTAGTTACAGGAAGAAAAAGCACCATTACAGAACTTTAAATATCAGCTCACTAGCAGAGAACAGCAAGAGGTATAAATTCAACTGATTTTTTCAAAATCGAAGAGAATATTTAGAATAATTAGGTATGCATATTCTAAACTAAGAATTTAAAAAATAATGATATTTTATACAAAATTTTCCCTTTAAAGATAGAATTTTGTATTTTTTTATTTTTACCCCCTTTTGTTGAGGTATGCAACAAGGAAGCGTTGCTACTTCATGTTGGGCATGATTCCTCTTGTATAATAATGAACACCCCTTTTTAAGAGATTCAGAGACAGATTCTAGAAATTGAAAATTATCTAGAAATATAGAATTATATAGAACAATATCTAATTTTCTGGATAATTATTGAATGTTGAATGCAGAAGCTCAAAAGTAGCATGAAGTATGAAGAAAGTTTATTTCAAATTCTGGATATTTGTATGTGTTCCCCAGATCAAGAGTTATGTACAGTAAGTTATCATTGAATTTTTGACCTTATTTTAATTTTAGCTTTCAAACTATTTTTTCCCCATTGACTTTAATGGGTTTCGGATTTTTTTACTTTTTCAGAAATTGGACTGGATTTTCAGAAGTATTTATTCCTTCATTTAAAAACAAGTAGGTATACAAAACTTAACTATCTCCCAAATGGAGGACACCCATGTTTCAGCGTACCCACTTCATTAGAGGCTGGGTGTGATCCACCTCTATGTGTATTTAAATGTCCAAAGGGGAGTGACTAATACTAACCAACATAGGTAAGTGTTAAAGGTAACAGTAAGATTAAAGGGAAGGGGAAGAGGGGAAAAAACAAAAAGGGAAAATGTTTTAAAACCAATGATGTCATAAATAATATGATATGTATATGATGAAACCATAATATACCTGGACAAGCACATATAGTTATATTGTATAAAATATAAGAGCTAACAATGTTATATAGCAGGATGGTAATGTTATAATATAATAGTCACGACTGAGCTAAATTTAAGATCTATATGATGAATGTACATACAGTAAGTACATGTAAGAATATCTTTTGTATTCAATTAGATCAACTGGACTTGAAGACGTTTCGCTATTCATCCGACTGGCTTTCTCAATTCAGAATGACTTGTACAAGAATCTGTGGCAATTATGTACCCTGGAAAATCCCAATTAGCATATCACAGCCAGGTCTTAAGGGCGTGATTGCATAGTGGCTAAGAGGTGTTATAGGAACACCCAGGGTAAGGTGTCAAAACAGCATATTTGACAATTAAGAAGAATTTTCAAAAAACACCGTATCCCTGTCTGCTTTAAAACGAACAACACACTGAGGCAGCAATTGGTACATCCGAAAGACCCAATACCGAAACACAAGATAAGCAACATCATATACGCAGTGCAGTGCAGTGAAGAATGCTCTGATTTGTATGTGGGGGAGACCAAACAGCAACTGCATCAACGTATGGCCCAGCACAAAAGAGCCAATTCCTCGGGTCAGGACTCAGGCGTGTACCTGCATCTTAAGGATAAAGGACATACCTTTGAAGATTGTAATCTTAACATATTGGCAAAGGAACGTGACTGGTTCAAGAGAGGTGTTAAGGAGGCCATTTGTGTGAAAATAAAGAAACCAAGCCTAAATAGAGGTAGGGGGTTCAACATCAACTGTCTGCCATGTACAATGCTATTTTGACACCTTACTCTGGGCGTTCCTATAACACCTCTTAGCCACTATCCAATCACTCCCTTAACACTTGGCTGTGATATGCTAATTGGAATTTTCCAGGGTACATAATTGTACAAGTCATTCTGAATTGAGAAAGCCAGTTTGATGACTAGCGAAACGTCTTCAAGAACTAAACTTCAAGTCCAGTTGATCTAATTGAATACAACAGATAAAGTATGAGGATTCTTATAATTTTTTTTCTTAAAGATTACTGGCATGTCCACTCCTTTTTGTAATTTTTTCTGTAGTGTAGGGCTCCCTCCCCAGCCCCAACCGCTATAGTAATATTTGCAGAAACTTCCATGATCATTACTTACCTTGCCTCTCTCCTCCAACGTTCTGTCACAGCCCTCTGCTTGCATGAAGCTGCAAACAGGGGGCCGGCCCGGCAGCCACGTTTGTGACTGGCTGAGAGGCAGCCAATCACGGACGCGGCTTCTGGCTATCCAGAACATTGGAGGAGAGAGGTTAAGTAAGTAGAGTTACTATAGTGGTTGGGGCTCGGGGAGGGAGCACTACACTACAGAAAAGGGGATTCACAATAGGGGGAGGTAGAGGAAAAAAGGTGGGAGAGGGAGGGGGGAGGGCTGCAGTGCGCCTGGCAAATTTCTCCCAGAGGAGAGACAGGAGTCAGAGTCCTATATGGACTCTGCCAGGCTCCTGGTGGTCAGTTTTTGGGACTTTACAGGGACATTACAGGAGAACCATTTGGAGCTGGGATGTAAGGAAAAGATTTTATTACACTACACAGTGGGGCCAGTAGTGGGTTAAATTATAGTTTTGGGGGTGGACATGCCCTTTAAAGATCAAAAATGCAATTTAGCTCAAAGTCCTTATTAAGACCTTCTGGATCAATAGTATGTAACTTATGCATCCAAAACGCCTCCAGAAGCAAAAGTCTCTTATGTTTGTACCCTTTCCTCTGTTATATATTTTAACAAATGAAAATGTGAATGAGCCATTATGTGCCGCTAGGGCATGCTTGGAAATGGCTGATGTGCTATCTTTTCTATTAAATGTATAAATATGCTCTGATATGCATTTATAAGCAGGTTTTATAGTCTTGCCTATATATCGAATACCACATATACAAGTAGTCAGATATATGATATATGTGGTACAACATTTAGCATATGTTTGATATTATATGTCTCACCAGTATTGTGGCAAGCTAAACATTTGTTTGGTTTTATCAATTTACATATTGTACATCGTGCACCATTACATGGATAACTACCCATATATGTAAGCCAGCTGTTTTTAGCTTGTAATCCTTTGTCTCTAAACATAATCGGGGATATGATAGAAGCTATAGTTTTACCCCTGTGAAACCAAAATTGGGGGTTTTGAGTTAGCATATTACACAGAATGGGATCATGTATTAATAAATGCCAGTACTTTTTAACAATTCAACATATTTTCTCCACCCCTTTTGTGTAGATAAGGGTAAGATAGAGGTGGATCACACCCAGCCTCTGATGAACTGGGAATGCCCATGAAAGCGTAAGGCGGGTGTCCTCCGTTTGGGAGATTGTTAAGTATTTAATACCTACTTGTTTTTAAATGAAGGAATAAACTGAGATTTTTTTATACTACCTACGTGAGTGGCGCTGTCTAAATTGCAAATTGTGAATAAGTACCTGGAGCAGGAGGGAGATTTCAGACATGCACGCACTTCTTGGAGGGTCACAGAGTTGTCGGTGTGCTGCCATATTTGTATCCTATTGTTTCTCCGTTAACTGTTTTGTTTACAAAATGTATGTCTGTGCATTAATTTCCCACCCACTTGGCCTTAGGAGCATCACACTGAAGTATGCAAATGTAAAATACATAATACATGTCATATTTACATAAATAAACACAGCCTTCTGCATAAAGTATAGGATTTCTAGCCTTCAAGTCAATTGAAAAATTGTTCATTTGACATTTATTTTCTCTTAACTAGAGAGGTTTGAAACTGTCGATCATTACTTTCGAGGGTTATTTTTGTGGTTTCGATTTCGATTATAGTCTATTTTCGATTTTTGATAATCGTCTACTTTCGATTTTTGATAGTCTACTTTCGATAAAAATTGAAAATTCGGAAAATCCAGGTTCCGTGAAATCCGTGAGTTCCGAAAGTTTTGTCAAGACTTTGAAACCCTAAGATTCGATTAAAAACTGGGTTCTATTCGAACCCACATTATATCTCTACTCTTAACCCCAACTGCTATTTCTAGCATTTTATTACACGCATTCCTACCCAAAAGTTTAGTAGAATATGCTAAGCTATAACTAAACGGACAATTACAGTCAGAACATTTAGTCAAACAGTTTCTAGTTCATGGAGCAGTGATGGGGGAATTAATATTAATCTCATTCTTTGGTCCAAAGCTGCTAACAACTGAGATGTAGAATACTGAATGTTCTCAAAGCAAGAATTTAAACTTGCTTTATTTCTATAGAACTGTTAATGTCATAAAAAGCTACATCTCTTGCTTGATCTAAAGCTTTTGCCTAAGAATTTTCCTGTTCCACTAAAAATGTTATTATAATCACATTGTTCCACTTTGTAGGACTTAATGATTGCTATAATACTGT
Source organism: Hymenochirus boettgeri (assembly GCA_019447015.1). Classification (NCBI taxonomy): domain Eukaryota; kingdom Metazoa; phylum Chordata; class Amphibia; order Anura; family Pipidae; genus Hymenochirus; species Hymenochirus boettgeri. The sequence continues at coordinate 126,384,423 of CM033472.1, read as the reverse complement.
TTCCCAGACCAATTATTTTCCATTTTGACAGATGGTAACATTTTTTTTAGGAATGTCGGCTTACTCAGGCATTTTATAAATCATATAGGAAAGTAAAAAATCCATGTTTTCACTCAATGGATTTCTGTTTCATGTCTTCAGTCTTTATACCAGGGTTTTAGCTTCTTTACACTGTAATGAGAACTGTAATGTGTGGTTTGTTACCATACAGGGTAATAGTTTTGATATCAAGCATAACAAAATGGGCATCCCTTTATTGGCTAAGTGAAATTATATTTCCAAATCAAGGTTTCTGAACATGTAGTTCCTTTTGCATGTTGGAAACAGTATTTCCACTAAATATTGTTTTAACAAAATATTTGCAAAAAACCAAATGTCTAAGTTTTATGTTTTTTTTCTTAAAAGGCATGTGCAGAAGTAGAGTGTCTGTCAGTGCAGATTCTCTCTGCTCCTGCTTTTGCTGGAAACGAGCTTGAAACAGGAGCAGGGGGAGCTACCCAGGCGGCGAGGGACCGGGTCAGATAAGTCCCTTCAGGGGCAAGTCTGGCATTTCTGTATAATGTGAAACTGGGGTTGTGGGGTACGGGTGTTCTGCGTTTTTTTGCCTGGACAAGCTTTTCTAATTTGTTTTTTCTGTCATTGCCTTGCACGGGATTTATCTGGATAAACCAATCTAGCCATTTCCCTTACAGAAATGCCTACTTGTTCTTTTAGGAAGTTTTAAACACATCTGAAATACAGTATCTCTGTTTATGGATCACATCTCTCTTTTTGGATCAAACAAATGTTTATTACAGTAACAGGCAGTATTTTTTAAAGATGCACTAAAATCTAAACAATGATTTGCCACTAATGCAGGGTATTTCCATGATTTTGTTTGTGTATATACAGTATTTAAACACTTTCAGCATTCATTCAGATTTCATATCATTGTGAGTGTGACCATTAGAGATGTTTGAAACCGGCGAGTTTTGTTTCTTTCAGAATTCGGGGGGGGGGGGGGGGAAGAAAATTGAAAATTGACCCATAAAAGTCAATGGGGGGAAAATATTTAAAAGTTCAGAGTAAAGTAAGGTTAAATAAAGCATGGTAACTTACTGTAGATCACTCAGGTACCTGGGAAATGGTCAGGGGAACACGTATGAATCACTAAAACTAATAAAATCACATTTCCCCCCCCAAGCTATTTTCGAGCTTCCGCGTGTATGTTCGAGGCTTTAAAAGTAGCCTTGTATTTTTGGTAGCCCTCCAAAGAAGCGCCAAATAAGTGTTACCGTATATACGAAGCTCTGTAGTTTTGAGGGTTATCAAAAATATGGAAAGTTCCACAATCTAATAAGTTCCGATCCATTCTGTTCCTCATTATGTAAACTTCATTTATTTTAAAGGGAATGTCCACACCTCTATACAAAAAACGTTACCTGCTTCAAAAAACCCCAAAAGTTGAAAATTAGCAATTCCGCTTCCAGACACAGCTATTATACTTACATGCTCCTCCTCGCTCCACCACCGCGGCTCTCCACATGCGGGTAAGGCAGTCAGTGTCGGCCATGACAGTGATGTCACGGCCAATCACTGACTGTCATTCCCGGAGCAGTCTCCACTGCGGCTGCGCAAGAACAGAAAAAGAACAGAGCAGCCACAGTGGAGAGGGAGTGAGCAGACTGGAAGCGGCGGTGGAGCGAGGAGGAGCATGTAAGTATAATAGCTGTGACTGGATGAATTGCTCATTTTCAACTTAACAAAGCCCTGCTATTGGGGGGGTTTGAAGCAGGTAATGTTTTTTGTATAGAGGGGTGGACATTCCCTTTAAGGTTATTTTTTTAGTTCTTTAAATAAAAAAAACAGTTGCCTCTTTTCAGAGTACTTTTATATCTGTAAGAAATCCTTCTTACACCTTATTTTCTCCCAGAGATCTCCTTCTACCCATTGAGCAGGAAAAATTCTTGTTTCAAGATTAGTCTGCTCTGCTCAGAGAGCTTTGTTACCTATTTACATCACAGGGCTTCACGTGGCTGATCTCAGCAGCAACCAAGATCAGATGCATAATGTAAGTTAAGGATTTTGGAACTTGAAATAGGTCTAAAAAGTTGTCTTTCATTTCTTTGTACACAACAAATGTTCCCGTTGAAGTGCTCCATGGGTTCCTGGGCTTGCAAATGGAAGCCTACCATAGACTGTTTTTTTAAACCAATCAGTTTATTCATTTATTTAATTAATTAAATTATTAATGTGTTTTTGAACTCATTTTCCCTGGACTGTAGTAGGACCCATAATAAGTATGTGGAACGCAGTCTCCAAGGCAGATTGCAGTGCAGAAATCAATATTTATTGCAACATGTTTTAGACCAAGCAGGGGCCATGCAGAGAAAGGATCCAGTGTGATCAGAAAAATGGGACAAAGTGTTTATTAAATATATTTTTGGGGGCAGGAGAAGGGAATGTGAGACCGGAAGTTTTCATCATCAGGAGGAGCGTCTTCTTTGGTGTTTACTGTAGTATGACATTTGTAAGTTACATTTTAGTAGCCAGTGAGATATCATGTGAAATAAAAAAAAACATAGCAAAATAATAATTTGTGCTTTATTTTCTGCTAGATTTGCTTATTGATATCTCATACAACATTTGTGCCTCTAGGTGAAATTCCTTTTTTAGTTATTCTGCTTTAAGCAACTTCCTATCAGCAATAATCATAGCAAGGCATAAAAGGATTTCCACAAACACTGTATAAATACTGTATATCAAAACAAACAAACTTGGTATACACATACGGTAGTTTAATACAAATTCAGTTAAAAAGAAATAACCTAATGTTTGCTAAGTGTTGTGCCTTGAGATCAACAATTCTTCATACTTTGTGAACCTTAATAAGATCTACTATATCCCTGATCCTCATTTAAATAACACACAGCTCAGCAGGTGAATCAGGCTTTTTGCTGTCTGAATACATATGTTTCCTCAAGCTAGTGCAGCTTTAGTTGCTAAAAACATTTCTCCAGAGACTTTTGCAGTGCTTAGTTCAAAACAATGTTTTGTGCTTAATATCATTTCCAAATACAAAATGCAATATGTTAGAGAATTGCTGCAAATGATGACTGGTGAAAGCAGAATAGGAAATTAATTCTGAACATCATTAACTAGCATCTGCCTGCCTGTTCTAAAAATAATGGGTTATAAAACTAAGGAGCTACTGTATGCAAAATCAGAGGTCCAAATATTAAAAGAGCACAAGCTCAGCCAAAAGTAATACCTTATTTTTTAAATATCATAGTGGGAAAGTGACAGAAAATATGTTCCCAATCTAATTTTTATCACTTATTACAAGTTTGCAACACAGTTTAAATATACTCAGTACAGTCATTGATTATTGTAGAATGTGTGCCGTAAAAACAACTTGCACTGCCAAGTGTGCCACAGTCTAAATAAATAAATATTTTTTTTACATTTTTGAGTTTTCTGAAACCTTTAATCACATGAAAGCTTTTTTATAAGTTTTTTTTTTTTATATAATTTTGGATAACATAACAAAATGTATTAAAAACAAAAACACATGGTAGAGAGGAAAAAAAGATTCCAATGGTTTACAAATCGTTGTTGGAATTTGTGTAGCAAGTTTAGAATGTGAATTCTAATTTCTTATTCATATGCCTCTATGCCTCGTCTTCTGTGCTGAGAAATGGGAAAGTATTGCCTGGGTGTAGCATTTCTTATGGAAAAGTTTGAAAAAAATGAGGAACTTATAAGTCTTATTTCTCCTACAATTCCCTGACCCAGCTAGAAAAAACTATGGTTTGGTCGGCCCATAAATACTAATTATCGCCTTCTTGTCCATGGTTGAAGATCACTGGGTACATAGGTAGCGGATATAGCAAAAAGGAAAAGGTATTTATAAAACTTAATTACTGTATATTACTTCATGTGCAGCATAAAATGAGGATGGGCTGACATTACATTAGCAGTTTGGATTATAGAAAATAGACCCGTATTTTGTATACCTAAACACAGAAACAATTGAATAAAAAATTTATCTAACCGTAAGATATTAAAACTGAAAAGTTTTTAAAAAGAAAAAATGAATACATTATACAATTTAGCTGATACAGAATGAAATGCTGAACTGCAGAAAACACATACGAAATATCTAATGATGCTCTAGAATATGGAGAAAGTTCAGGAATGCCAGTTGAGGTTGGCAGTGGGCCATGCAAGACAGAAAATGAATAGACTGCATGTAGTTTTCCTTGTGATATGGTGTTCTTTTGTGTTCTATTTGTACTCAGTATTTACTACATTGTTAGAAATGTTTGATTCACGGTGGATTTCAGGTTAATTAAATCTCCATAAATATAAATATTGGCTGCATAGTTTCATAGTATTGGAGGCATACGTCCATCTAGTCCAACCTTTTTATCCTACCCCTTAACTCTACTTAGTTGATCCAGAGGAAAGCAAAAAAAAAAAGAAATATACTGCATGCTCCTGTTATCCAGTTAACTTGCCATTACCACATCTGCTGGTAGACAGTTCCACAGTTTTACTGTTCTCACTGTAAAAAAACATTTCCGCATGTCCTCTGAAATGATCTAATGGTGAAAAATTAGATTAAATAAATCATACAATAAATTATTGTATAGCCCGTTAATAAATTTGTAAAAAATGATCACATCCCATGCAAGTGCGACTTCTCCAGTGTAAACAGCCTTAACTAATCGCCTGCATAGTCAAGCCCCTCCATTCCTCTTCCTAATTTAGTTGTCCCTCTCTGAACGATTTCCATTTCGAAAATTTTCAAAATGACGAGGATTTCATGTATTTTCGAAAATGCGTATTTTGGTAAATTTTCAAAAATTTTCGAAATTACAAGAATTTTACGTATTTTCGAAAATGCGGGAAAATACATATTTTCGAAAATTTCCGAAATTACGAGGATTTCTCGTATTTTTGAGGATTTTTCCATTTTAATGGGTCTGCTCGCGGATTTTCAAATTTTTTCAAAAATTCACGGATCCTCGAGCGGACCGGATTTTGCGAAGTTCGGACATATCTAGTAAAGAGGAAGAATAATATTTCCTGACCTTGAATCTAAACCCTTTTTTTATAGAATACAATATCTTGCTATCTCTAGCCATTGCTTTCTGGCACTGATTGCTACATCTGAGTCTTATCTACAGGAACCCCTCTTTTCCAACAGAGATTAGATTAGCACAGAGGCATTTATGGTATTCAACATTGAATCTTATCTGCCACTTTTGCTGCCCATTTTGATAATCTATCTAGGTCTGCCTGCAGCAATTGCATATCATTTGAAGTTTACAATGCTCTGCATATTTTGTGTCATCAGCAAACACAGAGAGCTTGCCATCAATACTCACTTCTAAGTTCTTTATAAACAAATGTGCAGTACATAACTCTGATGCACCCCACAAAAACTTTAGTCCACATAGATAGTTTCATCATACATTTATCATATTTATAACGCTATATAAATTATTCCTTGTTATATATATGTAAAAAAGAGTGTTATTTATAATGTTCTAATGTTAGTTTACTTGTAATGTTCTTTGTAGATTATCTTTCACTTCCCCCCCTTTTCCTTATCAGTTCAGTAGTGAGAACTTTATTGTATGCCACTTAGTTCTTCTTGTTGTTCATATATTGTTGTTTGGAGGGACAGTGTCCAATGATCTTTATTTGTTCCTTCGTGACCAGTCTTTGTCCAATGTTTTTTTTTTTTTTTTTAGGTGGAATGTTAGGATTAGTTGTGAGTTGTGGTGAAGGTTTCCAAATCCCCCATCTTTGAAGTTAGTTGATTGCTTCTTCTCCTGAGGTAACTTAATGAAATGCATTGTCATAGGCCATGTTAAGGTGTATTGGAAATCCCCATGAGTATAGGATCTTCCTTGCTCTCTCGTGCTTGTTACTTCTGTAAATTCTGTAAATTGTCTCCTTTGAGCAATAGTGGAGGGGGCTAAATCTGCCAAGAATTGCAGTTTTTGATATTCCAAAAGCGTAGTTACTCGGAGTTTCCCATTTCTTGAATAAGTCTATCTTTTATGGAGTAAAAGTGAATTTTATAATATCATGTCACAAGAAATATTACTTGGATTTAGGGAGTCTATGTATCCGATCTACCACTAAATCCAATCCTGTAGCATCTGGTAGTAAGGTCTTTTGAGTGAATTCCATAAGTTGGTTGCCTTTAATGAGTTCTATTTTGAAATAATTCCTGCCGAGATTTTATTTTGCAGGTTGGTTACTGTGTCTGATAGGTTATTATGTGAGTTGACTAACCCACCCTCTCGATGTGTGTAACATGGTGATTGTTAGCGTTCTATGGACCGAATCCAATTTGATTTTAATTGAAGAAATAAAGGATCTTGATTTTAATTCTTGCGTGCTGCCTACTCCTACTTATAACCTTGGATGGTTTTCTGCTTGCTGTAGCAGCCTGTGGGGAGTATCGAGCACCGTGACTTCCATTATGGGGTGTGCTCCTGTGTAGTGAGGGTGAGGCCACACTGCAACGCACAGGATTTTGCGCATTTTGCGCATGCGTTTTCGCCTTTTTGTGTTATGGAAACGCATGCGTTAACGCACCAAAAATAGTGAATTTTGGCGTTCCCGTGATTTCCATTTTAGCGAAAATCGCGGGCACAAATGCGAACGAATAAGTGGATATTTTCTCTTTCTCATTGTATGAATGCACATATTGTTCAAATTTATTTTCAATATGAGTTGTCCTTTTACTAATGCCTGTAATGACTTTTTTTTTAAGGAGAACTAAACCCAAAAAATCAAAGTTTAAGTTAGAAAGTACTTCCCTCAACATCCTTCTCAGCATGGAAGGTTCCACTCAGGGGCCTTTTCTTTACCTCTATGAGCTCATTTTAGGTTCTGTTTGTTCCCCAATCTGAAGCTGACATTTTCCCTTGCCTGCCAGTACTTTTACCTTCATTACATGTTCAGCAACTGTGGGATTTCCACTCCCACCTCTTAACCCCTATGATGTAGGAATATATTAAATCATCAATATTCAAATTGGTTGTGCAGCTGATTAACACTTTCCTTGTAGCAGTGTTGTAGTTGATGTATATAGGTCTGGGTATCTAGTGGGTCAGGATCTGAAATAATGTATATCTCACCTACGGCTTTCACTCCACCAAATCCGATATATAAACAATAAATTGCAGGTGAAACACACAAAGACACAGGTCTGTAGCTGTGAATAGTGTAGGTTTATTGCAAAACATGTGTGATACATGTTGAAGAAGGACAAGTGGGTGAGAAACATGTAGCCCACATGGTTTGTAATAAACCTGCACTATTCACAGTTACAGACCTGCGTCATTGTATGTTTTGATAAAAAAAGGGGGTAGGTGCAAGTATATTTAACCTAAAAAAGCCATGTATCCACTAAAATAGGTGGTGGTGCGATGGGTATACAACTATAAAATACTACAACAAGAAGAGAGGAGTCGGAAGAAGAGAGGAGTGGCCTCTCGAAACGTGCGTCGGTCCTAGACCAGATTAAGGAGGTGAGCGGTGGATCGGATGTTCCTTGTACCCGATAGTAGAATATGGTGTCCACACAGCAGGAACCTTGTATTTGATAGCCGAACACGGCGTTCACCCAGCAGGGATACATCTCAATTTATGGAGAGGAAGATTAGCGAGCGGACCATCCTTACAAGGGACTACCTTCAGGAAACTTAAGTATTCCGTTTATGTTGCTTGCACCTGCATTATATATACTTACCTATTCATCCCGCTTTTTGGCTTCTGCTTATTTTGCTTTTCAGGACGGGCTACCCCGACCACATGGACGTATAGTGGTTGCGCGGAGGGCCCGTATCGTTGCTGCACACATATAATATTACTACTAACTTACCAACCTTGCTTTTGCTTTTTGCTTACAGCTTTGATGTGCTATTATATGTAGTCATTTTGTATCTCTTTTACATAGAAGTCCACCACTACCTACCTGTATCTTGGTTGTTAGTTTTTAGTATTTTTTAGCACCTAGGGACGCCTAGGGAGCTAACACATTTTTTGTATAGTTTTTTATCTGGTGTTAGGAGTCTTTTTGTATAGATCTTTGTGAAGTATTACTGTTTTGACCTATATGAGGCATAATAAAGTATTTATATATTTTTGCATTTGTTGGCTGGACGATTCATTTTGTGCTATATGCTATTTGAGCCTCGTATGTTTTCCGAGGCTGTTTACTTCCTATAGTTATGCCATCAGAGTGCCCCTGTGGCTTTTCTACAGGGTAGAATGGGTTTCTCAGGGTTTGGGTTATCCCTAACCACTCTTTCTTGTTGTAGTCATTGTATGTTTTACCTGCAATGTATTAATTAAGTGTTGGAGGGCCATATTTAAAAACTTGCGATACCGTGGGTTTTCATTACTGTACGACTGTGGCAGTAGTATACCATGCTGTAAACTACCATAATGATATTATATGGGCAGTCATAGATTTACGTTCGCTATCATACATTTACAAGATTTCCAATAGTGATCATAAATTAACGATCGCCATAATGATCCCTAAAGAAGGCGATACCATACCTTTATAAATATGGCCCGTAGTGTAAAGGTCTCTCCCTGTCAGCTGCAGTAATATTAGTGGAAAGTGTAGCTTCTTAAAGGGGAATGTTGGAGGGTAGAAAGTGTGTGTTTTTATTGATACCACATGGTGCAGAACTGTAGGGGGAGGATAGTGAAGTGAACCTGATTTTAGCACAGCTCTGTGCAATGCTTTTCTCATCAGTATACCTTATTAAAGGGAATGTTGGAGGATAGGAAAAGTGTGTTTTTAATTCAGCTGTCCGTATAAAAACAACAAACTGTAGTACAGAGCTAAGCTAAGAAATGCATTACACAGAGCTGATGCAATATAATCTATCTAGGTCTGCCTGCAAGATCATGATATTATCCCCCACTTGCAGCACTGCACCATGTTCAATAAGTGTACGTATTAAAGGGGAATGTTGGAGGTTATGCCACTTGCAGCTCTGCACCATGTTGTTTCTATAAATGTAAATATTAATAGGAATTATTGGAGGGAATGCCAATTAAAGGGGTACTGTTAGATTAGATTTTAAGAACTTTTATTACATACGCCTGATAATATCTACACAACAAAAGGTTGTTAAAGGCAAAGGTGGCCTATAAAATGCATTGCACAGAGCTGTGTTGAGACCATGTTCAAGTAAATATGCTGCACCTACAGCTCTTGAGCTGTTTTGTTTTTATAAGTGTACCTTGTAAAGTGGTTGGTTTAATTCTACTGGGGTTGCTACCTTTCCCTTTAAGACTCAAACTCTTAGGGCTACTCCCTCTAGCACATTTTGGATTGCGGTTTGTGATCCGATTGTGCTAGTGGAAGTGCAGGCATGTAATAGCCTATGGGACTGGCCCCACTACATGCGATGCATTTCAGTGTGCTATTGCGATCACCATTTTTGGTCTGTATTGCATGCACTCTGCTAGAGTACAATTGTGGAAGTGCAATACCCATGCATGAAAACGAGCATGATCACGCATTATTGCGAATGTGCGTCCTCCCTATCGCTGTGGGTAAATGTCCTGTTCGCGATTCAATATCACGTTTGAGAATCCCGGTCAGGGATTTACCCTCTGCGGGATTTTAATGCCAGCTATATACTGGCGTTCAAATCCTGCGCTAAAACTAGCACTTGCGAGCGTCAGATGTGCAGGTGATTTTTGCATAACCCCCGCATCCAACGCTAATATGGAGTTAAAGTCACGCTAACCGAAGTTATATGGAGTTAAAGTCGCGCTAAATTTGTACTACCAAACCGGCAGCGCTACTTTAACTCCATTTATCTGCCCAATGAGTCTGGGTATATGAACCTGACGGCCTCTTGCAGAAATGCTCACAAATATAAAGGCTTAACAAGTTGCTTCCTTAATACATATGAAAAGGGTTAACACCTTCCCACACTCTGTTTGAGCAGGAAAATATGCTAATAATATTCATTGCTATCTCTGATGATTGGCTGGGAGACACTGGCAGGTGGGGACTCTGAGTTTAACTGTTACATGCAGCTTAGCGTAAGCGGAGTGGGAAACAAACACAAGGTAGCTAGTTAGCATGTGCAGAAGGAGTTTTGGTACCTGGACCACCAGGAAGAGGAACACTAGAAGCCAGCCATGACATCTTAGATTGTCAGTACTTAGAAATGTACTATAAATGATTTCTACACTAAGAGGCTGAATTCAGAGGTGAGAGACAAATGGTTTTACTAAGTGACAGTTATAAAGTCTGTAGAGCTGCCTTTGTATTTTGGGTTAGTTCTCCTTTAAATATGCCATTAGTATGGAGAAATCAGAGATCAGAGCTTTGTGCTGTGAGGTAAACAAATCCTTTAGAGTTGTTAGAGTTATTAGTTCCTCAGGTTTAGGACATGTATTAAAGCATTCAAAGACATATTCCTCTTTCCCCCTGGGTTAGTTGTTGTTGTATATTGTTCATCAATAATTATATCTTCAGATAATGAAGATTGTGACCTTTCAGGTGTGTGTGTTATGTTCCTTTGGTGTATTTGTGCTTCCACTTCTATATATTATTATTGGGCTTTTTGTTATAAGTTGTTTGTGCAGTGCAACTGACCTGTGGGGATTTTCCTTGTTTTTCAGCTTTTTGCAGAAATGTTCCAGTGTCCCCTGGAGTTTTGCAGGTATTACTCAGCTGGCCCGCGCCATCTTTCTTCCATTGTAAAGTAGCAGGTAAGTTTTTTTAGCTTTGTTCCCCATTTCCGGCTCCCCCTTTGGCTATTTCGTTTCCCCTACAGTTGGTTGGCACGATTTATAAGTAGGGAAGACACAAAAATCACAGAGGTTGCATATGCTCTTGCCCAATACTTCCATGTATCAATCAGTTGGGCTGAAAAATTAGCAGTGTTTTTTTGGCGTGACCGAGCTCAGTCGTCCATTCATCTGAATCGGACGAACGGGCGATCAGGCCTGTTGGTAAATCACGAACAATCATGTTGTTCCCTATGGGACCACATGATCGGTTGTGTGAACTGTTTGCAGCGCCGCTCCTACCATGAAGCAGCGTGAAACAACTGCTCTGGGCGCGTGCCGCTGACAAATCAAGAAAGGCGGCAACTTGTCAGATATATTTTTTTTTAATTTTCCCTTACCGAAGATCGTGCCTCGCGGGCAGGCGCAGGGGCAGCTTCAGCTTAAGGTCCACAAAGAAGGCACTTCATTGGCTGGACAATCCATCAATCAGGGCATGCCTCGGGATATCTGCAGCGTGATTGGTCCTGCAGCCGCGCCGGTACGCCCCTCTGTGCGTAAGTTACGTGACATACACACAGAGGGGCAGTACCAGCGCGGCTGCAGGACCAATCAGGAGGCATCCTGAGGCTTGCCCTAATTGGCGCTTAGTCCTGCCAATGAAGCGCCTTCTTTCTGGACTGGATCTTAAGCTGAAGACAGTGCCACTTCGTCGCGATCGGTAAGGGAAAGTTTGTAAAATTATTTATCTGACAACTGTTGCCGCCTAAATTGTTTTGGGACTAGGAGTGCTCGGTGCTCCACTGAAACTCCTTCCTGGCAGGGTCTGGCCTGCGGAGGGGGGAGGGGGGGGGTTACGGACAGATGCTGCTGCCTGCAGGACCTGGATTCTGGGGAAGTTCTTAAAGTTGCAGACCTGCAGTTCAGCTGCTTCTAATTGTGCCCCAACCAATAGATAGATAGATAGGTAGGTAGACTGGACTGACAGAGATAGGTAGGTAGGTAGGTAGACAGACAGAGATAGATAGGTAGTAAGGTAGGTAGGTAGACAGAGATAGGTAGGTAGGTAGGTAGGTAGACAGACAGAGATAGATAGGTAGGTAGACAGGTAGACAGACATAGATAGATAGATAGGTAGGCAGAAAGAGATAGGTAGGTAGGCAGACAGACAGGTAGGTAGACAGACAGACAGACAGAGAAAGATAGATAGGTAGGCAGACAGACAGAGATAGATAGATGGAGGGATAGATAGATAGATAGATAGACAGACTGACAGACAGAGATAGATAGATTCATAGATAGATATGTAGGTAGGCAGACAGACAGAGATAGATAGATAGATGGAGAGATAGATAGATGGATAGATAGACAAACAGACAGACAGAGATAGATAGATAAATAGATAGATAGATAGGTGAATAGAGAGATAGATAGATAGACGGATAGATAAATGGATGGATAGATGGATAGATAGATAGAAAGGAAGGTAGATAGATAGATATAGTGATAGATAGATAGATAGATAGATAGATAGATAGATAGATGGATAGATAGATAGATAGATAGGTGATAGATAGATAGACAGACAGATAGTTAATAGATAGATATAAAGGTAGATAGATAGATAGATGGAGTGATAGATTAAATATAGATAGATAGAAAGATAGATGGAGTGATAGACTGACAGACAGATAGATAGATAGATAGATAGATAGATAGATACACAGATAGATTGATAGATAGACACACAGATAGACAGACAGACAGACAGATATATTAATAGATAGATAGACAGAGATAGATAAATAGATAGCAGAGATAGATAGATGGATAGATAGATAGATAGATAGCAGAGAGAGAGATAGATAGATAGATAAATATCAGAGATAGTTACATAGCAGAGATAGATAGATAATAGAGATAGATAGATAATAGTGATAGACAGAAAGATAGCAGAGATAGATCAATAGCAGAGATAGATAGATAGACAGATAGAAGAGATAGATAGATAGCAGAGATAGAAGGGAGATAGAGGTGGATCACACCCAGCCTCTGATGAACTGGGAATGCCCATGAAAGCGTAAGGGGGTGTCCTCCGTTTGGGAGATTGTTAAGTTATTAATACCTACTTGTTTTTAAATGAAGGAATAAACTGAGATTTTTTTATACTACCTACGTGAGTGGCGCTGTCTAAATTGCAAATTGTGAATAAGTACCTGGAGCAGGAGGGAGATTTCAGACATGCACGCATTCTTGGAGGGTCACAGAGTTGTCGGTGTGCTGCCATATTTGTATCCTATTGTTTCTCGTTAACTGTTTTGTTTACAAAATGTATGTCTGTGCATTAATTTCCCACCCTGGCCTTAGGAGCATCACACTGAAGTAGCAAATGTAAAATACATAATACATGTCATATTTACATAATAAACACAGCCTTCTGCATAAAGTATAGGATTTCTAGCCTTCAGTCAATTGAAAAATTGTATTTGACATTTATTTTCTCTAACTAGAGAGGTTTGAAACTGTCGATCATTACTTTCGAGGGTTATTTTTGTGGTTTCGATTTCGATTATAGTCTATTTTCGATTTTTGATAATCGTCTACTTTCGATTTTTGATAGTCTACTTTCGATAAAATTGAAAATTCGGAAATCCAGGTTCCGTGAAATCCGTGAGTTCCGAAAGTTTTGTCAGACTTTGAAACCTAGAGATTCGATTAAAACTGGGTTCTATTCGAACCCACATTATATCTCTACTCTTAACCCAACTGCTATTTCTAGCATTTTATTACACGCATTCCTACCCAAAGTTTAGTGAATATGCTAAGCTAAACTAAACGGACAATTACAGTCAGACATTTAGTCAAACAGTTTCTTAGTTCATGGAGCAGTGATGGGGAATTAATATTAATCTCATTCTTTGGTCCAAAGCTGCTAACAACTGAGATGTAGAAATACTGAATGTTCTCAAAGCAAGAATTTAAACTTGCTTTATTCTATAGAACTGTTAATGTCATAAAAAGCTACATCTCTGCTTGATCTAAAGCTTTTGCCTAAGAATTTTCCTGTTCCACTAAAATGTTATTATAATCACATTGTTCCACTTTGTAGGACTTAATGATTGCTATAATACTGTTCCAGACCAATTATTTTCCATTTTGACAGATGGTAACATTTTTTTTAGGAATGTCGGCTTACTCAGGCATTTTATAATCATATAGGAAAGTAAAAAATCCATGTTTTCACTCAATGGATTTCTGTTTCATGTCTTCAGTCTTTATACCAGGGTTTTAGCTTCTTTACACTGTAATGAGAACTGTAATGTGTGGTTTGTTACCATACAGGGTAATAGTTTTGATATCAAGCATAACAAAATGGGCATCCCTTTATTGGCTAAGTGAATTATATTTCCAAATCAAGGTTTCTGAACATGTAGTTCCTTTTGCATGTTGGAAACAGTATTTCCACTAAATATTTTTAACAAAATTTGCAAAAAACCAAATGTCTAAGTTTTTATGTTTTTTTTCTTAAAAGGCATGTGCAGAAGTAGAGTGTCTGTCAGTGCAGATTCTCTCTGCTCCTGCTTTTGCTGAAACGAGCTTGAAACAGGAGCAGGGGGAGCTACCCATGGCGGCGAGGGACCGGGTCAGATAAGTCCCTTCAGGGGCAAGTCTGGCTTTCTGGATAATGTGAAACTGGGGTTGTGGGGTACGGGTGTCTGCGTTTTTTTGCCTGGACAAGCTTTTCTAATTTGTTTTTTCTGTCATTGCCTTGCACGGATTTTCTGGATAAACACAATCTAGCCATTTCCCTTACGAAATGCCTACTTGTCTTTTAGGAAGTTTTAAACACATCTGAAATACAGTATCTCTGTTTATGGATCTCAATCTCTCTTTTTGGATCAAACAAATGTTATTACAGTAACAGGCAGTATTTTTAAAGATGCACTAAAATCTAAACAATGATTTGCCACTAATGCAGGGTATTTCCATGATTTTGTTGTGTATATACAGTATTTAAACACTTTCAGCATTCATTCAGATTTCATATCATTGTGAGTGTGACCATTAGAGATGTTTGAAACGGCGAGTTTTGTTTCTTTCAGAATTCGGGGGGGGGGGGGGGGGAAGAAAATTGAAAATTGACCCATAAAAGTCAATGGGGGGAAAATATTTAAAAGTTCACGAGTAAAGTAAGGTTAAATAAAGCATGGTAACTTACTGTAGATCACTCAGGTACCTGGGAAATGGTCAGGGGAACAGTATGAATCACTAAAACTAATAAATCCATTTCCCCCCCCAAGCTATTTTCGAGCTTCCGCGTGTATGTTCGAGGCTTTAAAAGTAGCTTGTATTTTTGGTAGCCCTCCAAAGAAGCGCCAAATAAGTGTTACCGTATATACGAAGCTCTGTAGTTTTGAGGGTTATCAAAAATATGGAAAGTTCCACATCTAATAAGTTCCGATCCATTCTGTTCCTCATTATGTAAACTTCATTATTTTAAAGGGAATGTCCACACCTCTATACAAAAAACGTTACCTGCTTCAAAAAAACCCCAAAAGTTGAAAATTAGCAATTCCGCTTCCAGACACAGCTATTATACTTACATGCTCCTCCTCGCTCCACCACCGCGGCTCTCCACATGCGGGTAAGGCAGTCAGTGTCGGCCATGACAGTGATGTCACGGCCAATCACTGACTGTCATTCCGGAGCAGTCTCCACTGCGGCTGCGCAAGAACAGAAAAAGAACAGAGCAGCCACAGTGGAGAGGGAGTGAGCAGACTGGAAGCGGCGGTGGAGCGAGGAGGAGCATGTAAGTATAATAGCTGTGACTGAGGAATTGCTCATTTTCAACTAACAAAGCCCTGCTATGGGGGGGTTGAAGCAGGTAATGTTTTTTGTATAGAGGGGTGGACATTCCTTAAGGTTTTTTTTTAGTTCTTTAAATAAAAAAAACAGTTGCCTCTTTTCAGAGTACTTTTATATCTGTGAAATCCTTCTTCACACCTTATTTTCTCCCAGAGATCTCCTTCTACCCATTGAGCAGGAAAAATTCTTGTTTCAAGATTAGTCTGCTCTGCTCAGAGAGCTTTGTTACCATTTACATCACAGGGTTCACGTGGCTGATCTCAGCAGCAACCAAGATCAGATGCATAATGAAGTTAAGGATTTTGAAATTGAAATAGGTCTAAAAAGTTGTCTTCATTTCTTTGTACACAACAAATGTTCCCGTTGAAGTGCTCATGGGTTCCTGGGCTTGCAAATGGAACAAGCTACCATAGACTGTTTTTTTAAACCAATCAGTTATTCATTTTTAATTAATTAAATTATTAATGTGTTTTTGAACTCATTTTCCCTGGACTGTAGTAGGACCCATAATAAGTATGTGGAACGCAGTCTCCAAGGCAGATTGCAGTGGCAGAAATCAATATTTATTGCAACATGTTTTAGACCAAGCAGGGGCCATGCAGAGAAAGGATCCAGTGTGATCAGAAAAATGGGACAAGGGTTTATTAATAAATTTTGGGGGCAGGAGAAGGAATGTGAGACCGGAAGTTTTCATCATCAGGAGGAGCGTCTTCTTTGGTGTTTACTGTAGTATTGACATTGTAAGTTACATTTTAGTAGCCAGTGAGATATCATGTGAAATAAAAAAAAACATAGCAAAATAAAATTTGTGCTTTATTTTCGCTAGATTTGCTTATTGATATCTCATACAACATTGTGCCTCTAGGTGAAATTCCTTTTTTAGTTATTCTGCTTTAAGCAACTTCCTATCAGCAATAATCATAGCAAGGCATAAAGGATTTCCACAAACACTGTATAAATACTGTATATCAAAAAAAACAAACTTGGTATACACATACGGTAGTTTAATACAAATTCAGTTAAAAAAGAATAACCTAATGTTTGCTAAGTGTTGTGCCTTGAGATCAACAATTCTTCATACTTTGTGAACCTTAATAAGATCTACTATATCCCTGATCCTCATTTAAAAACACACAGTCAGCAGGTGAATCAGGCTTTTTGCTGTCTCTGAATACATATGTTTCCTCAAGCTAGTGCAGCTTTAGTTGCTAAAAACATTTCTCCAGAGACTTTTGCAGTGCTTAGTTCAAAACAATGTTTTGTGCTTAATATCATTTCCAAATACAAAATGCAATATGTTAGAGAATTGCTGCAAATGATGACTGGTGAAAGCAGAATAGGAAATTAATTCTGAACATATTAACTAGCATCTGCCTGCCTGTTCAAAAATAATGGGTTATAAAACTAAGGAGCTACTGTATGCAAAATCAGAGGTCCAAATATTAAAAGAGCAAAAGCTCAGCCAAAAGTAATACCTTATTTTTTAAATATCATAGTGGGAAAGTGACAGAAAATATGTTCCCAATCTAATTTTTATCACTTATTACAAGTTTGCAACACAGTTTAAATTACTCAGTACAGTCATGATTATTGTAGAATGTGTGCCGTAAAAACAACTTGCACTGCCAAGTGTGCCACAGTCAAATAAATAAATATTTTTTTACATTTTTGAGTTTTCTGAAACCTTTAATCATGAAAGCTTTTTTATAAGTTTTTTTTTTTATATAATTTTGGATACATAACAAATGTATTAAAAACAAAAACACATGGTAGAGAGGAAAAAAAGATTCAATGGTTTACAAATCGTTGTTGGAATTTTGTGTAGCAAGTTTAGAATGTGAATTCTAATTTCTTATTCATATGCCTTATGCCTCGTCTTCTGTGCTGAGAAATGGGAAAGTATTGCCTGGGTGTAGCATTTCTTATGGAAAAGTTTGAAAAAAATGAGGAACTTATAAGTCTTATTTCTCTACATTCCCTGACCAGCTAGAAAAAACTATGGTTTGGTCGGCCCATAAATACTAATTATCGCCTTCTTGTCCATGGTTGAAGAAACTGGGTACATAGGTAGCGGATATAGCAAAAGGAAAAGGTATTTATAAAACTTAATTACTGTAATTACTTATGTGCAGCATAAAATGAGGATGGCTGACATTACATTAGCAGTTTGGATTATAGAAATAGACCCGTATTGTATACCTAAACACAGAAACAATTGATAAAAAATTTATCTAACCGTAAGATATAAAACTGAAAAGTTTTTAAAAGAAAAATGAATACATTAACAATTTAGCTGATACAGAATGAAATGCTGAACTGCAGAAAAAACATACGAAATATCTAATGATGCTCTAGAATATGGAGAAAGTTCAGGAATGCAGTTGAGGTTGGCAGTGGGCCATGCAAGAAGAAAATGAATAGACTGCATGTAGTTTTCCTTGTGATTGGTGTTCTTTTGTGTTCATTTGTACTCAGTATTTACTACATTGTGAAATGTTTGATTCACGGTGGATTTCAGGTTAATTAAATCTCCATAAATATAAATTGGCTGCATAGTTTCATAGTATTGGAGGCATACGTCCATCTAGTCCAACCTTTTTATCCTACCCCTTAACTCTACTTGTTGATCCAGAGGAAAGCAAAAAAAAAAAGAAATATACTGCATGCTCCTGTTATCCAGTAATTGCCATTACCACATCTGTGGTAGACGTTCCACAGTTTTACTGTTCTCACTGTAAAAAAACATTTCGCATGTCCTCTGAAATGATCTAATGGTGAAAAATTGATTAAATAAATCATACAATAAATTATTGTATAGCCCGTTAATAATTTGTAAAAAATGATCACATCCCATGCAGTGCGACTTCTCCAAACAGGATAGACAAATCAGTCGTTACTATATCGCTGCATAGTCAAGCCCCTCCATCCTCTTCCTAATTAGTTGTCCCTCTTGAACGATTTCCATTTCGAAAATTTTCAAAATGACGAGGATTTCATGTATTTTCGAAAATGCGTATTTTGGTAAATTTTCAAAAATTTTCGAAATTACAAGAATTTAGTATTCGAAAATGCGGGAAAATACATATTTTCGAAAATTCCGAAATTACGAGGATTTCTCGTATTTTTGAGGATTTTTCCATTTTAATGGTCTGCTCGCGGATTTTCAAATTTTTTCAAAAATTCACGGTCTCGAGCGGACCGGATTTTGGAAGTTCGGACATATCTAGTAAAGAGGAAGAATAATATTTCCTGACCTTGAATCTAAACCCTTTTTTTATAGAATACAATATCTTGCTATCTCTAGCCATTGCTTTCTGGCACTGATTGTACATCTGAGTCTTATCTACAGGAACCCCTCTTTTCCAACAGAGATTAGATTAGCACAGAGGCATTTATGGTATTCAACATTGAATCTCTCGCCACTTTTGCTGCCCATTTTGATATCTATCTAGGTCTGCCTGCAGCAATGCATATCATGAAGTTTACAATGCTTGCATATTTTGTGTCATCAGCAAACACAGAGAGCTTGCCATCATACTCACTTCTAAGTTCTTTATAAACAAATGTGCAGTACATAACTCTGATGCACCCCACAAAAACTTTAGTCCACATAGATAGTTTCATCATACATTATCAATTATAACGCTATATAAATTATTCCTTGTATATATATGTAAAAAAGAGTGTTATTTATATGTTCTAATGTTAGTTTACTTGTAATGTTCTTTGTAGATATCTTTCACTTCCCCCCTTTTCCTATCAGTCAGTAGTGAGAAACTTTATTGTATGCCACTTGTTCTTCTTGTTGTTCATATATTGTTGTTTGGAGGGACAGTGTCCAATGATCTTTATTTGTTCCTTCGTGACCAGTCTTTGTCCAATGTTTTTTTTTTTTTTTTAGGTGGAATGTTAGGATTAGTTGTGAGTTGTGGTGAAGGTTTCCAAATCCCCCATCTTTGAAGTTAGTTGATTGCTTCTTCTCCTGAGGTAACTTAATGAAATGCATGTCATAGGCCATGTTAAGGTGTATTGGAAATCCCCATGAGTATAGGATCTTCCTTGTCTCTCGTGCTTGTTACTTCTGTAAATTCTGTAAATGTCTCTTTGAGCAATAGTGGAGGGGGCCAAATCTGCCAAGAATTGCAGTTTTTGATTTTTGATTCCAAAAGCGTAGTTACTCGGAGTTTCCCATTTTTGAATAAGTCTATCTTTTATGGAGTAAAAGTGAATTTATAATATATGTCACAAGAAATATTACTTGGATTAGGGAGTCTATGTATCCGATCTACCACTAAATCCAATCCGTAGCATCTGTGAGTAAGGTCTTTGAGTGAATTCCAATAAGTTGGTTGCCTTTAATGAGTTCTATTTTGAAATAATTCCTGCCGAGATTTTATTTTGCAGGTTGGTACTGTGTTGATAGGTTATTATGTGAGTTGACTAACCCACCCTCTCGATGTGTGTAACATGGTGATTGTTAGCGTTCTATGGACCGAATCCAATTTGATTTTAATTGAAGAAATAAAGGATCTTGATTTAATTCTGCGTGCTGCACTACTTATAACCTTGGATGGTTTTCTGCTTGCTGTAGCAGCCTGTGGGGAGTATCGAGCACCGTGACTTCCCTTATGGGTGTGCTCCTGTGTAGTGAGGGTGAGGCCACACTGCAACGCACAGGATTTTGCGCATTTTGCATGCGTTTTCGCCTTTTTGTGTTATGGAAACGCATGCGTTAACGCACCAAAAATAGTGAATTTTGGCGTTCCCGTGATTTCCATTTTAGCGAAAATCGCGGGCACAAATGCGAACGAATAAGTGGATATTTTCTCTTTCTCATGTATGAATGACATATTGTTCAAATTTATTTTCAATATGAGTTGTCCTTTTACTAATGCCGTAATGACTTTTTTTTTAAGGAGAACTAAACAAAAAATCAAAGTTTAAGTTAGAAAGTACTTCCCTCAACATCCTTCTCAGCATGGAAGGTTCCACTCAGGGGCCTTTTCTTTACCTCTATGAGCTCATTTTAGGTTCTGTTTGTTCCCCAATCTGAAGCTGACATTTCCCTTGCTGCCAGTAACTTTTACTTCATTACATGTTCAGCAACTGTGGGATTTCCACTCCCACCTCTTAACCCCTATGATGTAGGAATATATTAAATCATCAATATTCAAATTGGTTGTGCAGCTGATAACACTTTCTTGTAGCAGTGTTGTGTTGATGTATATAGGTCTGGGTATCTAGTGGGTCAGGACTGAAATAATGTATATCTCACCTACGGCTTTCACTCCACCAAATCCGATATATAAACAATAAATTGCAGGTGAAACACACAAAGACACAGGTCTGTAGCTGTGAATAGTGTAGGTTATTGCAAAACATGTGTGATACATGTTGAAGAAGGACAAGTGGGTGGAGAAACATGTAGCCCACATGGTTTGTAATAAACCTGCACTATTCACAGTTACAGACCTGCGTCATGTATGTTTTGATAAAAAAAGGGGGTAGGTGCAAGTATATTTAACCTAAAAAAGCCATGTATCCACTAAAATAGGTGGTGGTGCGATGGGTATACAACTTAAAATACTACAACAAGAAGAGAGGACGGAAGAAGAGAGGAGTGGCCTTCGAAACGTGCGTCGGTCCTAGACCAGATTAAGGAGGTGAGCGGTGGATCGGATGTTCCTTTACCCGATAGTAGAATATGGTGTCCACACAAGCAGGAACCTTGTATTTGATAGCCGAACACGGCGTTCACCCAGCAGGGATACATCTCAATTTATGGAGAGGAAGATTAGCGAGCGGACCATCCTTACAGGACTACCTTAGGAAACTTAAGTATTCCGTTTATGTTGTTGCACCTGCATTATATATACTTACCTATTCATCCGCTTTTTGGCTTCTGCTTATTTGCTTTTCAGGACGGGCTACCCCGCACATGGACGTATAGTGGTTGCGCGGAGGGCCGTATCGTTGCTGCAACATATAATATTACTACTAACTTACCAACCTTGCTTTTGCTTTTGCTTACAGCTTTGATGTGCTATTATATGTAGTCATTTTGTATCTCTTTTACATAGAAGTCCACCACTACCTACCTGTATCTTGGTTGTTAGTTTTTAGTTTTTTTAGCACCTAGGAGCCTAGGGAGCTAACACATTTTTTGTATAGTTTTTTATCTGGTGTTAGGAGTCTTTTTGTATAGATCTTTGTGAAGTATTACTGTTTTGACCTATATGAGGCATAATAAAGTATTTATATATTTTTGCATTTGTTGGCTGGCGATTCATTTTGTGCTATATGCTATTTGAGCCGTATGTTTTCCGAGGCTGTTACTTCCTATAGTTATGCCATCAGAGTGCCCCTGTGGCTTTTCTACAGGGTAGAATGGGTTTCTCAGGGTTTGGGTTATCCCTAACCACTCTTTCTTGTTGTAGTCATTGTATGTTTTACCTGCAATGTATTAATTAAGTGTTGGAGGGCCATATTTAAAAACTTGCGATACCGTGGGTTTTCATTACTGTACGACTGTGGCAGTAGATACCATGCTGTAAACTACCCTAATGATATTATATGGGCAGTCATAGATTTACGTTCGCTATCATACATTTACAAGATTTCCAATAGTGATCATAAATTAACGATCGCCATAATGATCCCTAAAGAAGGCGATACCATACCTTTATAATATGGCCCGTAGTGTAAAGGTCTCTCCCTGTCGCTGCAGTAATATTAGTGGAAAGTGTAGCTTCTTAAAGGGGAATGTGGGGGGTAGAAAGTGTGTGTTTTATTGATACCACATGGTGCAGAACTGTAGGGGGAGGATAGTGAAGTGAACTGATTTTAGCACAGCTCTGTGCAATGCTTTTCTCATCAGTATACCTTATTAAAGGGAATGTTGGAGGATAGGAAAAGTGTGTTTTTAATTCAGCTGTCCGTATAAAAACAACAAACTGTAGTACAGAGCTAAGCTAAGAAATGCATTACACAGAGCTGATGCAATATAATCTATCTAGTCTGCCTGCAAGACATGATTTATCCCCCACTTGCAGCACTGCACCATGTTCAATAAGTGGACGTATTAAAGGGGAATGTTGGAGGTTATGCCACTTGCAGCTCTGACCATGTTGTTTCTATAAATGTAAATATTAATAGGATATTGGAGGGAATGCCAATTAAAGGGGTACTGTTAGATTAGATTTTAAGAACTTTTATTACATACGCCTGATAATATCTACACAACAAAAGGTTGTTAAAGGCAAAGGTGGCCTATAAAATGCATTGCACAGAGCTGTGTTGAGACCATGTTCAAGTAAATATGCTGCACCTACAGCTCTTGAGCTGTTTTGTTTTTATAAGTGTACCTTGTAAGTGGTTGGTTTATTCTACTGGGGTTGCTACCTTTCCCTTTAAGACTCAAACTCTTAGGGCTACTCCCTCTAGCACATTTTGGATTGCGGTTTGTGATCCGATTGTGCTAGGGAAGTGCAGGCATGTAATAGCCTATGGGACTGGCCCCACTACATGCGATGCATTTCAGTGTGCTATTGCGATCACCATTTTTGGTCTGTATTGCATGCACTCTGCTAGAGACAATGTGGAAGTGCAATACCCATGCATGAAAACGAGCATGATCACGCATTATTGCGAATGTGCGTCCTCCCTATCGCTGTGGGTAAATGTCCTGTTCGGATTCAATATCACGTTTGAGAATCCCGGTCAGGGATTTACCCTCTGCGGGATTTTAATGCCAGCTATATACTGGCGTTCAAATCCTGCGCTAAAACTAGCATTGCGAGCGTCAGATGTGCAGGTGATTTTTGCATAACCCCCGCATCCAACGCTAATATGGAGTTAAAGTCACGCACCGAAGTTATAGGAGTTAAAGTCGCGCTAAATTTGTACTACCAAACCGGCAGCGCTACTTTAACTCCATTTATCTGCCCAATGAGTCTGGGTATATGAACCTGACGGCCTCTTGCAGAAATGCTCACAATTAAAGGCTTAACAAGTTGCTTCCTTAATACATATGAAAAGGGTAACATTCCACACTCTGTTTGAGCAGGAAAATATGCTAATAATATTCATTGCTATCTCTGATGATTGGCTGGGAGACACTGGCAGGTGGGGACTCTGAGTAACTGTTACATGCAGCTTAGCGTAAGGGAGTGGGAAACAAACACAAGGTAGCTAGTTAGCATGGCGAAGGAGTTTGGTACCTGGACCACCAGGAAGGAACACTAGAAGCCAGCCATGACATCTTAGATGTCAGTACTTAGAAATGTACTATAAATGATTCTACACTAAGAGGCTGATCAGAGGTGAGAGACAAATGGTTTTACTAAGTGACAGTTATAAAGTCTGTAGAGCTGCTTGTATTTGGGTTAGTTCTCCTTTAAATATGCCATTAGTTATGGAGAAATCAGAGATCAGAGCTTTGTGCTGTGAGGTAAACAAATCCTTTAGAGTTGTTAGAGTTATTAGTTCCTCAGGTTTAGGACATGTATTAAAGCATTCAAAGACATATTCCTCTTTCCCCCTGGGTTAGTTGTTGTTGTATATTGTTCATCAAAATTATATCTTCAGATAATGAAGATTGTGACCTTTCAGTGTGTGTGTTATGTTCCTTTGGTGTATTTGTGCTTCCATTCTATTATTATTATGGGCTTTTTGTTATAGTTGTTTGTGCAGTGCAACTGACCTGTGGGGATTTTCCTGTTTTTCAGCTTTTGCAGAAATGTTCCAGTGTCCCCTGGAGTTTTGCAGGTATTACTCAGCTGGCCCGCGCCATCTTTCTTCATTGTAAAGTAGCAGGTAAGTTTTTTTAGCTTTGTTCCCCATTTCCGGCTCCCCCTTTGGCTATTCGTTTCCCTACAGTTGGTTGGCACGATTTATAAGTAGGGAAGACACAAAAATCACAGAGGTTGCATATGCTTTGCCCAATACTTCCATGTATCAATCAGTTGGGCTGAAAATTAGCAGTTTTTTTTTGGCGTGACCGAGCTCAGTCGTCCATTCATCTGAATCGGACGAACGGGCGATCAGGCCTGTTGGTAAATCACGAACAATCATGTTGTTCCCTATGGGACCACATGATCGGGTGTGAACTGTTTGCAGCGCCGCTCCTACCATGAAGCAGCGTGAAAAACTGCTCTGGGCGCGTGCCGCTGACAAATCAAGAAAGGGGCAACTTGTCAGATATATTTTTTTTTAATTTTCCCTTACCGAAGATCGTGCCTCGCGGGCAGGCGCAGGGGCAGCTTCAGTTAGGTCCAAAGAAGGCACTCATTGGCTGGACCATCCATCAATCAGGGCATGCCTCGGGATTCTGAGCGTGATTGGTCCTGCAGCCGCGCCGGTACGCCCTCTGTGCGTAAGTTACGTGACATACACACAGAGGGGCAGTACCAGCGCGGCTGCAGGACCAATCAGGAGGCATCCTGAGGCTTGCCAATTGGCGCTTAGTCCTGCCAATAAGCGCCTTCTTTCTGGACTGGATCTTAAGCTGAAGACAGTGCCACTTCGTCGCGATCGGTAAGGGAAAGTTTGTAAAATTATTTATCTGACAACTGTTGCCGCCTAAATTGTTTTGGGACTAGGAGTGCTCGGTGCTCCACTGAAACTCCTTCCTGGCAGGGTCTGGCCTGCGGAGGGGGGAGGGGGGGGGGTTACGGACAGATGCTGCTGCCTGCAGGACTGGATTCTGGGGAAGTTCTTAAAGTTGCAGACCTGCAGTTCAGCTGCTTCTAATTGTGCCCCAACCAATAGATAGATAGATAGGTAGGTAGACTGGACTGAACAGAGATAGGTAGGTAGGTAGGTAGACAGACAGAGATAGATGGTAGTAAGGTAGGTAGGTAGACAGAGATAGGTAGGTAGGTAGGTAGGTAGACAGACAGAGATAGATAGGTAGGTAGACAGTAGACAGACATATAGATAGATAGGTAGGCAGAAAGAGATGGTAGGTAGGCAGACAGACAGGTAGGTAGACAGAACAGACAGACAGAGAAAGATGATAGGTAGGCAGACAGACAGAGATAGATAGATGGAGGGAAGATAGATAGATAGATAGACGACTGACAGACAGAGATAGATAGATTCATAGATAGATAGGTAGGTAAGCAGACAGACAGAGATAGATAGATAGATGGAGAGATGATAGATGGATAGATAGACAAACAGACAGACGAGAGATAGATAGATAAATAGATAGATAGATAGGTGAATAGAGAGATAGATAGATAGACGGATAGATAAATGGATGGTAGATGGAAGATAGATAGAAGGAAGGTAGATAGATAGATATAGTGAAGATAGATAGATAGATAGATAGATAGATAGATAGATGGATAGATAGATAGATAGATAGGTGAAGATAGATAGACGACAGATAGTTAATAGATAGATATAAGGTAGATAGATAGATAGATGGAGTGATAGATTAAATATAGATGATAGAAAGATAGATGGAGTGATAGACTGACAGACAGATAGATAGATAGATAGATAGATAGATAGATACACAGATAGATTGATAGATAGACACACAGATAGACAGACAGACAGACAGATATATTAATAGATAGATAGACAGAGATAGATAAATAGATAGCAGAGATAGATAGATGGATAGATAGATAGATAGATAGCAGAGAGAGAGATAGATAGATAGATAAATATCAGAGATAGTTACATAGCAGAGATAGATAGATAATAGAGATAGATAGATAATAGTGATAGACAGAAAGATAGCAGAGATAGATCAATAGCAGAGATAGATAGATAGACAGATAGAAGAGATAGATAGATAGCAGAGATAGATAGATAATATAGATAGATAGACAGATAGAAGAGATAGATAGATAGATAGATAGATAGAAATATAGATAGATGGCAGAGATAGGTAGCTAGATAGATAGATGGAGTGATAGCTAGATGGACAGACATACAGAGATAGATAGATGGATAGCAGAGATAGTTGGACAGACAGATAAATAGAAGGATAGATAGATATATAGCGAGATAGATGGATAGCAGAGATAGATTAGATAGATAGATTGCAGAGATAGTAGATAATATAGATAGATAGACAGATAGAAGAGATAGATAGATAGCAGAGAGATAGATAGATATATAGATAGATAAATATCAGAGATAGATAGATAGATAGCAGAGATAGATAGATAGATAATATAGATCGACAGAGCAGAGATAGATAGACGACAGATAGAGGAGATAGATAGATAGCAGAGATAGATAGATAGATAGATAGATAGATAGATAGATAGATAGATAGATAGATAGATAGATAGATAGATAGCAGAGATAGATAAATATCCGAGATAGATAGATATATAGATAGCAGAGGTAGATAGATAGATAGATACATAGCAGAGATAGATAGATAATCGAGATAGATAGATATAGATAAATAGCAGAGACAAATCGATGAAGAGATAGATAGATAGCAGAGATAGATAGATAATATAGATAGATAAATATCAGAGATAGATAGATAGATAGCAGAGATAGATAGATAGATAATATAGATCGACAGAGCAGAGATAGATAGACAGACAGATAGAGGAGATAGATAGATAGCAGAGATAGATAGATAGATAGCAGAGATAGATAAATATCAGAGATAGATAGATATATAGATAGCAGAGGTAGATAGATAGATAGATACATAGCAGAGATAGATAGATAATCGAGATAGATAGATATAGATAAATAGCAGAGATCGATAGATAGATAATATAGATAGATAGCAGAGATAGATAGATGGATAGATAGATAGCAGAGATAGATAGATAGATGGATAGATAGATAGCATAGATAGATAGATGGATAGATAGATAGATAGATAGATAGATAGATAGATAGATAGATAGATAGATAGATAGATAGATAGATAGATAATATAGATAGATAAATAGCAGAGATAGATAGATAGATAGATAGATAGATAGATAGATAGATGGATAGATAGATAGCAGAGATAGATAGATGGATAGATAGATAGCAGAGATAGATAGATAGATAATATAGATAGATAAATAGCAGAGATAGATAGATAGATAGCAGAGATAGATAGATAGATAGATAGATAGATAGATAGATAGCAGAGATAGATAAATAATCTATATAATTATATATAATCTATATATAAAATATATAGTCTAGATAATAGTTAGGGCCCTGCTGAAAGAGTCTACCTTGACGTGGTAGCAGGGCTTACAAATCTTTTGGCCAACATCTTTTATTCTACAGAGTATGGTAGGGCTTTCTAATGTAATGTACCAGTTGCACCAACATGTTTTTAGTGTTTTCTAAAAATAGAGAAGCGTATAAATAACCATTTTTAAAAAAAAGTATGAAATTTGGCACGCCCACGTGCTAAACCACACCCACACATTAAGCCACGCCCACACACAAACCACGCCCACTTTGCCGCAGCGGCGGCGCACTACTTGCGCCGCTTGGTCTAGGGGCGGCATTCAAATGTATTTTCAGGTGCCAAAAACCCTAGGGACACCCCTGACTGTTTGCTGTGGCCAATATTGCCGCAACCGCAGGATTTGTCCCAGCTGAGCGATCGTTAGTAGTGATTGCTCAGTCGGGACAAACTGTCCCCTCATATGTACTCAGTATAACTCAATAGTTCTGTTGCTGTGAAGCATTACCCTTTCATGTACACTTTACCCTATAGGATGACTGTGGGGGAGAAAAGCCATTTTAGTAGGGGGTATGTCCAGTGGGGCCACACCTGCCTAGTTTCTTAAAATGGTGGTCAACTACAGTGAGCCTAATGTAATTCAAAGGTTCTGTTGTTGTGAAGTGTTACCCTTTTGCCCACTTTCCCTTGGATTATGCATATTCTGAGGGAGAGAAGCCAACGTAGTGTCAGGTATGTCCAGAGGGGCCAAGCCTGCCTGACTCCTCAACAGATAGCAAACTACAGTGGGCCTACTCTCATCTCAGTCCTCAGTCCTACCAGCTCAGCCCTCAGCTAGTTAGGATTAATATATGATGGCTCTTCTTGTAGTGTATGGGGGGGTTTAGAGGTGGGCTATTAATTCTGTGTAGTGGAGCTGTGGGTGGGGAAAGTGGGTGGGGCACAGTGGATAAA
Source organism: Hymenochirus boettgeri (assembly GCA_019447015.1). Taxonomy (NCBI): domain Eukaryota; kingdom Metazoa; phylum Chordata; class Amphibia; order Anura; family Pipidae; genus Hymenochirus; species Hymenochirus boettgeri. The sequence goes on along the minus strand of CM033472.1, from coordinate 126,355,652 downwards.
TACATTTTATTATGTGGTGTGATACTGTATTATTTTATTATGGGGGACAAATGAATAATTGTACTGTAGGGAGCATTAGTGTTGAAACTTGCCACTCCAGATATTTAGAAACTACGACTCCTAGCAACCAAAGCATGCTGGGAGTTGTAGTTTGCAAACATCTGGCATGCCATGGAATAGCTGGCTACTGGATTCTGCTACTCATGTTTATTTTCTAATCACTTTTACTAATTACAGGTTTGCAGTAGTATTCATGTTTTCTACCCTTGGTTCATACTCAAGTTGATTAATGCAACAAGGAAGCATGATGGGCATGATTGATTTTGTATAATAATGATTTTGTATAATAATGAGCACCCCCTTTTAAAAGGCAAGTCCAAGCTAAAATAAATTTTTCATAGAAATGCTCACCACCACCCCCAAACCCAGGTTTTGCATCATCCATACGTTCCAAAGATGCCCCTAAAGTGAACCTAACCTGGTCCCTTGCCGCTCCAACTCTTCTCTGCTGGTGACAGACGCTCTACTTCCTGGTTGGGGCTGTCAGTTAAGGAGCGATGTGACATCACAGGCAATTAGCGGCTGTCAGCACAGAGCTGCACTGCTCCTGTTTTTGCTCAAAACAAGCTTGAAACAGGAGCAGGGGTCACATTATGGGCATCTTTGGAATGTATGGATATTGCAAAACCGGGGTTTGTTGTGGTGGTGAACATTTCTATGAAAAGTTTATTTTTAGGCTGGACATGCCCTTCAGAGATAGATTAATATCGATTAATATCGAATACTCGAAAAACATAACATTTTCGATGCACCATTAAAGAAATAGTTTTAATAAACTATCAGGGAGATTTAATAAAAGTTCTTATTGTTTAAAATGGTGCTAATTTTGCCCCAACCAATCAGATCTTATTTAACATTTGATTGTTTGTAGAAAAATTAACACCATTTTTAACGATAAGAGATTTTATTGAATAACCCCGAAAATGCTTTATTCAGGTTTACTTGACACCAGGTTTTGATGAATATTCCTTCTTAACTCTGAAATAATGACTGTTTTCTAATTATTGCTCCATCAATAAAAATCTGAAGTGTAGCTTTGAAATAATAATCCCAGGAGGTCATTTCACTTGTATTATACCATCTAAATCATGAGTGAATATTATCCATTATATGTCTAGGCCCTTTTGTTGTGTATTGAATAGTGAAAAATATTGTTCTTACTATCTCATGGTCATCTTCTTTAGATATTCCTTTTTACTTTTCTATGACAATGTGATTTATAAGTGAAACAACTAGGTAATTATGCTACTTATCTATAGAATCTCTCTTAAAAAGCTGTAGTTTTTCAAACAGGAAAATAATTGTAACCAATTGCCTTCAGCAATTAAATTGACAAAATAATCAAGTGATCTTTGTAATTGTACATGTGTAGGATATAGCACAATGCAGTTTATCGTTTTCTTTCTAAAAGACTTTTATGACTAAAACGTCTTTGAAATAACACAAAGCTAATTCCATAATGGTATAAAGTTCTTCAGAGATCTAAAAGGAGAGAAAGAAAAAAAATCTTGTTATATGTATTGTATGTGTCTATTTATTTTCTTATTTATATAGGGCTTAGCTTTACAATTCATTCACATTAGGCCTTGGCTAAGGAACTTACAATCTAAGCACTTTATCTCACACAAAAAAGCATCAAACTTAAATTAAGATTAAAACTAATTATCCTACCAACCTAGACCCAGCAATATTTAAATCTATGTGCGAGGCATCCACACATAATTAACAGCACAGGTTTACCTTGGCTCTCTGCAGCTGCTGTCCCATGCCTTTTCCGTGCATGGCAGTAGCAGATGGGGCTGGGCCAGCAGCTGCTTCAGTGATTGGCTGAGACTATATGCCCAGCCTCTAAAAGACACGAAGCAGCATCAGAAGACAGCTGAGGGAACAAGTTCTGGTACCGTAAGTATATTTTGAAGCCTCGCATATAAATGTATACAGTATATTGCTAGGTCTACGTTTGGAGAGGTAATTAGCTTGAATCTTAATTTAACTGTAGTTTGATGCTTGTCCTTGGCAAATTATGTACTGTATGCTTGATGATATTTTGAACAGGAATCTTTACCAGTTTTGTTTGCCCTATTTGTACTTTTACCAGCACAGGTGATGGTTCTAATCCTTCAGGACACTGGCTGATTTGAACAGTACTGTCTCTACTTAACTATGTCTACTTAATTTGGGTTGACAGTACAAGTCCTACCAAAGCATCGGTCTTAAATTTTCTTATACCCAGTGCCTTTTATATTGGTTTGATCAATGTTCATTTTATCAGAATGTTTTACATTTAGTTCTTCAATTGCATTGAACCCTATAACAGGACTGAAAGTACAAGTCTGGTTTACTAATATTGGTACAATTAGTGATAAACTGTTGACACAATCAGAGATTCAATAAAAGTTCTTATCGTTTAAAGTGGTGCTAATATTGCCCCAACCATTCAGATATTAGCTTTCAAATGTTAAATATGTTCTGATTGGTTGGGGCAAAATTAGCACCATTTTAAACGATAAGAACTTTTATTGAATAACCCTGAATGACTTTAAATTTTCAGTTTCAGTGCCACCCACCCTTATATGAAACAAGAGAACAACATGCAGCATTCATTGTTCAAGGGGAACCAAAGTCTCCAGACAACATTGTCTCAATCAGGGGAAGACTGGCCCAGTAGGCTGAGGGGCAAATGCCCCCCCCCCGGACTGCCCTGCAACGAAAAATTTGGGCCACCAATACAGAGAAAAGTGTGGTCAAGCCACGGCATGTGTCTGAGCATAATGATGTTGCGGCCACACGCATTGAGGTAATGGCATCACACTGCTACAGTGCCACTAGCCTTTGCAAACAGTCTAGTCAGGGGCTCACGTGCTATTAAGCAACATGAAATATTTGCTCGTGGCAAGCCCCTTTTACATTAGAAAGGCGGAATGGTTTGAAATAAAGAAGCAGCACTGCTCTCAGCGGTCAGCGCCTGTGAAGACAGTGTGCACGTGGGTATGCAGAAGACCACACAGCTGTAGCTCTGGCTAGCCTGGATCCCAACCACAAAAAAATGTTGACATGGCGCAGGCAGCACAAAACCGTTACTAACATGTTAGTACATAGGTTAGGGTGAATTTAGCGGTTATTTTCCTGCATCTCCATGTTAGTGTTTGCCAGCTTACATGCACACCCTGCATCCCCTCTCTATTTTATCCCTTTTTTGCATTTCAAAATATTGCCCTGCTGTTCCGCACCCAAACAGTGTCAGAGCACAGACAAATGCATGCAACGGGGCCAAAGGTATCACTCCTTCTCTGGTCCCAATAGGCAGCACAGTCAGTAAAATACAACAAGCTGTATCTTAACCTTTGGGTACTATGGGGTCATCTCCCATAATCCACCTTGGCTGGGAAAAATCCAGCTAAGTGTACTCAGTACAATTCACATGCTCTGTAGTGTTCAACAGATCAAAACAAGGTTGCAGCCTTACTTCCTAGAAGCTGACAGCCAATCATATAACAGCATAGAGATCCTCCCTCTACCTGACACAGAACAGGGATTTCAGGTTTTTTTTGTCAAACACAATCAATGCTCCTACATAGTAACATAGTAATTGAGGTTGACTAAAGACATACGTCGATCTTGTCCAACCTTTATACCCTTCTATTTAACCTTACCTAATAGTTGATCCAGAGGAAGGCTAAAAAGGGGGTAAAAAATGGCAATCGGAAGGTATCCCTGGATCAAACAGAACTGCAGTATATGTATTAAAACCAGTAATTCTCAATATTATTTAGTTTTAGAAATTTATCCAGGCCATTTTTAAAGCAATTCAATGAACTTGCCATTACCACATCTGCTGGAAGTCAGTTCCACAGTTTCACCGTTCTCACTGTAAAGAAACCTTTCCTAACCTGAAGATGAAACTTCTTTTCTGCTAATCTTGAAGGATGTTCATGTGTCCTCTGATATGACCTATTAGTGAACAATGCACCAGAGAGTTTATTAAATGGCCCATTAATTTATTTCTATATAAAGGAATAATACGCTACCTACAGTGTAATATAAGGAGATTACACCACCGAGGAGTTCCTTGACCATATAAAAGCATGAGGCCGTTAGGTCCATTGCTTTTATAGAGGTCAGGAAACTCCTAGGTGAAGTAATATCTGTATATTATTCTGTAGGTAGCGTATTATTCCAGGTAAAAAAAAGAATATAAATCCAGCACAGACACTCTGTTTCTCCCTCCCTCTCTCTCCCTCCCTGTATTAGTAATGTAGATAACAAGCCCGTTTTTGTACATACAAATAGTTAACTGCTGTTTCTATCCCAAACTAAAACAAAAGAATAAACATTGGCTCTCACCAGTGCAGTTCTGGTTCATTACACTGACTGACTGAATTTTTGTACTGATAAGGAGAAGCGAGCACATTCCTGTGAGTCATAATGGACTCGGCCGCTCGCTCCTCCTTATCAGCACAGTAATTCAGTCAGTCAGTCAGTCAATGTACAAAAACGGCTTGTTATCTACATTACTAATACAGGCAGGGAGAAATGGGGAGGGGCAGTGGAACACAGAAAGTCACTCATTGACATCAATGAGTGACTGATTATATAGATTCTCGCCATTGCACCTCCCCATTGAAATGCCAGAGCCTTATGTATTATAAAGTAATTAAACCCCCTGCGGAAACAACAATGAAAACAGCCCTAACATGTCTAATCTGCCTGCATAGTCAAGCCCCTCCATTCCCTTTATTATTTTTGTTGCTCGCATACAAATGAGGCCTTACCAGTGCCTTATTTCTCTCTTAAATCTATTCCTCTCTTTATACAAGACAATATCTTGCTAGCTCTAGCCGTGGCTGCAGTGTAACTGGGAATCTCTACACCCCCCCAGCAAAACTATGATGGGGCCCCTATCTGTGCTTCATCCACAGTTTTCTGGGTGAAGGCTATTTCCATCATAGAAAAAATAAGAAGATGGGGGCCTCCTTGGCTTTCGGGCACCCCTGTGGTTGCTCCCCCTGCTTTCCTTGTGGTTACGCACCTGTATGGCTGTCTGGCATTGTTTTCTACAGCTTAGTCTGTTATCCTGTTGTAACAATGATATAATCCTAATTTTTACATTGTATTTCTTAGCTAGCCTGGATGCAAGAAACAGAATATGAACATTAATTCTGGGAAATTGAACCTGCAACCTCATGTATTCTGTCTTGCTAAAAGCAATGTTTTGGTTTGTTACCCCTAAACCACCAGACATACTAGGTGGAGCACTTACTAGGTGGAGCACTACTACATGTAGAATCTTTATCTTTTGCTAGGAACTTAATGGAAATCTTATGACCATGCGGAATGTGTGTTTTAAAACAAAGGCTTTAACAGGTGAGCCACCACAGCACATGTACAACACATCACATTGCCTCAGAAAGGTTGCAATTCACTCTGGTTGGTAAATAAACTACAGGATAACAAGCAGATTTCAAATTCTTGTCTTTCATATTGGTGTGGAATATCTGAAAAGAAAACACTCTGCAACATGGAAGCCTTCTTAGTTACAGAATCTATTACTTGTGTTATGTAGAGATGGGCAAACTGCTAAAATCCATTTTGCCTGTGGATTCATGGATTTTCGAAAAAATTTGAAAATTTGTGGAAAAACCCATTAGCCGTAGGGTGGGAAAGGGCTCCCCTGCTCATGGATCCCCTGTTCACTGCTAGATTACCATTCCTGCTAGAGGTCACCCAGAGAGGATTGAATAGTTTTTCCTACCTCTACGGAAAATGGACGTTTTATAAGTCCATTTTTAGACTATAGATGCCCTTTAAACTCACAATTACACAGACACTAATTTCAAAATACAGACAGACAGACATATGAATGTTGTACAGATAGATTGATAGAAAATATAAATCAGACAGACAAAAAAAATTAGACTGGGAAACATGGAGATACAGAGATTCAATATACAATGCATATTACCAAAACAATTAGTAGAATATGCTTGTGAAGGTTCTCATTCATCCAAGTCATGGTATATCTGTTGTATTCAATTAGATCAACTGGACTTGAAATGTAGTTCTTGAAGACGTTTCGCTAGTCATCCGACTGGCTTTCTCAATTCAGAATGACTTGTACAAGAATCTGTGGCAATTATGTACCCTGGAAAATCCCAATTAGCATATCACAGCCAGGTGTTAAGGGTGTGATTGGATAGTGGCTAAGAGGTGTTATAGGAACGCCCAGAGTAAGGTGTTAAAACAGCATTGTACATGGCAGGCAGTTGGTGTCGAACCCCCCCACCTGTTCGGTGAAAGCCAAAACATTAATGAAGGGTAAAATAGCAGAATGTTTCTAAATTTTCTTTAAAACGCTCTGCTATTTTGCATGCATGTCAATTCCATTCCGGTGGACATCCTGTAATTGACATGTCTACTACCACTTTTCTTTTATTCTAATGCTCTCTTTGTAAGCTTTGTACTCAGGGCACTGTCTCCATTTATGCAAGCTGTTATTTGTATACATTTAAATATGCTTGTGAAGGTTCTCATTCATCCATGTTTATCTGATGTATTCAATTGATCAACTGGACTTGAGTTTAGTTCTTGAAGACGTTTGCTAGTCATCCGACTGGCTTTCTCAATTCAGAATGACTTGTAAAAGAATCTGTGGCAATTAGTACCCTGGAAAAACAATAGCATATCACAGCCAGGTGTTAGGGAGTTGATTGCATAGTGGCTAAGAGGTGTTATAGGAATGCCCAGGGTAAGGTGTCAAAACAGTATTGTACATGGCAGACAGTTGGTGTCGTACTCCCCACCTCTATTTAGGCTTGGTTTCTTTATTTTTACATAAATGGTCCTTAACACCTGTCTGAACCAGTACGTTCCTTTGCCAATATGTTAACATTACAATCTTCAAAGGTAGTCCTTTATCTAAGATGCAGGTACAGGCTGAGTCTGACCCAAGGAATTGGTCTTCTGTGCTGGGCCATACGTTGATACAGTTGCTGTTTGGTCTCCCCCACATACAAATCAGAGAGTCTTTATTTGCTGCATGAATACAACAGATATAATTAGTAGAATAATTTAATTAAATTGATTCCATCAGTATTTCTGAATTTTTCCGACACATTTACACTGGAAAAATCCTTGGCAAATTGGCACCGTTAGATGGTTGGCACATAGACATTGGAAAACTCATTGGCACCTAGACACTTGTAAAATATTTGGCAATGTGGCACTGTTAAATGGATGGCAAATAGACATTAGTAAAATTATTGGCAGCCAGACTCTGGTAACATGTTTGGCAGCATGGCAATGATAAATGGTTTGCACAGACATTAGCAAAATAATTGTCAACCAGATATTGGTAAAATATTTGGCAATATTCCACTGTTAAATGGTTGGCACATAGATATTGGTTAAAATCATTGCTACCCAGACACTGTTAAAATGTTCGGCAATGTGACATTTGTCAAATAATTGTCACCCAGATTCTGGTAACATGTTTGGTAGTGTAGCAATGTTAAATAGTTGTCACAGGCATTAGTAAAATCATTGGCACAAAGATTTTGGTAAAACATTTGACAACATGGTACTGTTAAATGGTTGGTACATAAATATTGGTTAAATTAACTGGCACCCAGACACTGTTGAAATGTATGACGAATAGAGATGGTCGAACTATTGAAAGTTCCATCCGTTTTCGAACTTTCGAACTATTGTAAAAGTTCGAAAGTTCGAAAACGGACCCATTAAAGTCTATGGGAGGCAAATAGTTCGAAAAGTTCGAATCAAATACAACTAAAATATTAATGGTAACTTAATGTAAATGGCTGTGGGACCTGGCAAATGGTCTGGGGAGCATGTTCCAATATCCAGGACTTTCGTAAAATCGATTTTACTCTCACGCGCGCTACTTTCGAGCTTTCACGTTCGAACATTCGAGGTAACATGGACATTTTACTCGCAGATTCGATGCTCGCCTATAGGCTTTAATGGAGACTTTACTCGCAGATTCGATGTTCGCGCCTAGATACCATGTACATTTTACTCGTGGATTCGAACGTTCGAACATTCGATAAATCATCGAAAGTCCGGGAAATATCGAAAGTTCGCGTCCGAGATAGTTCGAGAAGTCCGGGTCCGTTCGAACTCGAACAGTTCGGCTCGAACTCGGGTTCGAGTTCGAGTTCTATGCCATCCCTAATGACGAAGTGACAACTCACACATATTGGAAACATTTGGCAAAGTGGCACTGTTAAATGAATGGCAAATAGACATTAGTAAAATCATTGACATTCCAGACACTGGTAATATGTTTGGCAAAGTGGCACAGTTAAATTGTTGGCCCATAGATTGGTAAACTCATTGCCACACAGAGATGGGTAAAATGTTTATGTTAATGTTGAGAAACGGCAATGTTTAATGGTTTGCACATCATTGGTACCTAGACACTGGTTAAATGTTTGGCAAAGTGACACTGCTAAATTATTGGCATACAGATATTTGTAAAACCATTGGCACCCAGACACTGGTTAAGTTTGGCAAAGTGGCACTGTTAAATGATTGGCACATAGACATTGGTAAAATCATTGGCATCCAGATACTGGTAAAGTTTGGTAAAGTGGGACTGTTACATGGTTGACACATAGCTATTGGTAAAAATTATTGGCATCCAAACACTGGTAAAGCTTGACAAAGTGGCACTGTTAAATAATTGGCACATATACATTGGTTAAATCCTTGGCATACACACACTGGTTAAGTTTGGCAAAGTTTCACTGTTACATGGTTGGCACATAGACATTGGTAGAACCACTAGCACCCAGACACTGGTTACATTTTGCAATGTGGCATTGTTAAATGGTTGTCACATGGGCATTGTTTAAATCATGGACACCCAGACATTGGTAAAATGTCTGGCAAATTGGCACAAAGACATTGATAAAATCATTAGCACATAGACATTGGAAAAATCATTGGCACATAGACACTGATTACATCTTACCTTTTCCTTCTATTCAGCCATGGTGGGTGTCAGGGAAAAGTAATCCTTCCTATTTTGTCACAAGTTATGTTTAAAAAAAAAAGTGTACCGGAAGACATGAGGAAGAGGTCAGCACTTTGCTAAAACACTAGCAGTTACATTGAGTAACCATGGGGTGCAAGCTTAAGATCCTCTCATTACTATCGCAGAAGGTACTTAGCAACATACTCCTCTTTCAGCCAGCCAACCAACAAAAGGGGAAGCATGCTAGTGTTGCGTTTGGAGGATCTTAAGCTTGCGCAAGTTGCGATCAATCACTGTTACTGCTAGGACTTTAACAAAGTAGTGTCTCCTATTCCCTAAGACTCTTCCAGTTAACTTGCAAAGCCAGAGGCCAGAAAGCAGCTATGGCAGGGCCCCCAGCTTCTGGGCCCCATACTGGAGTCCCTTTTCTCCCCTATGAAGGTAACCCTGCAGACAGGAAATTACTGCTTGCTATATAACATATTTTCTTTAAAGTACTGTATAATTGTGTAGGCAAGCTACAAAGTATTAATCAACTGTTTCTGTGCAAGCCAAAACATTAATGAAGGGTAAAATAGCAGAATGTTTCTAAATTTTCTTTAAAACGCTCTGCTATTTTGCATGCATGTCAATTCCATTCCGGTGGACATCCTGTAATTGACTATGTCTACTACCACTTTTCTTTTATTCTAATGCTCTCTTTGTAAGCTTTGTACTCAGGGCACTGTCTTCCATTTATGCAAGCTGTTATTTGTATACATTTAAATATGCTTGTGAAGGTTCTCATTCATCCATGTATATCTGATGTATTCAATTAGATCAACTGGACTTGAAGTTTAGTTCTTGAAGACGTTTCGCTAGTCATCCGACTGGCTTTCTCAATTCAGAATGACTTGTAAAAGAATCTGTGGCAATTACGTACCCTGGAAAATCACAATTAGCATATCACAGCCAGGTGTTAAGGGAGTTGATTGCATAGTGGCTAAGAGGTGTTATAGGAATGCCCAGGGTAAGGTGTCAAAACAGTATTGTACATGGCAGACAGTTGGTGTCGTACTCCCCACCTCTATTTAGGCTTGGTTTCTTTATTTTTACATAAATGGCCTCCTTAACACCTGTCTTGAACCAGTCACGTTCCTTTGCCAATATGTTAACATTACAATCTTCAAAGGTATGTCCTTTATCCTTAAGATGCAGGTACACGGCTGAGTCCTGACCCAAGGAATTGGCTCTTCTGTGCTGGGCCATACGTTGATACAGTTGCTGTTTGGTCTCCCCCACATACAAATCAGAGCATTCTTCTCTGCATGTGAAGGTTCTCATTCATCCAAGTCATGGTATATCTGTTGTATTCAATTAGATCAACTGGACTTGAAATGTAGTTCTTGAAGACGTTTCGCTAGTCATCCGACTGGCTTTCTCAATTCAGAATGACTTGTACAAGAATCTGTGGCAATTATGTACCCTGGAAAATCCCAATTAGCATATCACAGCCAGGTGTTAAGGGTGTGATTGGATAGTGGCTAAGAGGTGTTATAGGAACGCCCAGAGTAAGGTGTTAAAACAGCATTGTACATGGCAGGCAGTTGGTGTCGAACCCCCCCACCTCTATTTAGGCTTGGTTTCTTTATTTTCACATAAATGGCCTCCTTAACACCTCTCTTGAACCAGTCACGTTCCTTCGCCAATATGTTAACATTACAATCTTCAAAGGTATGTCCTTTATCCTTAAGATGCAGGTACACGGCTGAGTCCTGACCCAAGGAATTGGCTCTTCTGTGCTGGGCCATACGTTGATGCAGTTGTGGGGGAGACCAAACAGCAACTGCATCAACGTATGGCCCAGCACAGATAACACCTCTTAGCCACTATCCAATCACACCCTTAACACCTGGCTGTGATATGCTAATTGGGATTTCCAGGGTACATAATTGCCACAGATTCTTGTACAAGTCATTCTGAATTGAGAAAGCCAGTCGGATGACTAGCGAAACGTCTTCAACAACTACATTTCAAGTCCAGTTGATCTAATTGAATACAACAGACATTCTTCTCTGCACTGCGTATATGATGTCGCTTATCTTGTGTTTCAGTATTGGGTCTTTCGGATGTACCAATTGCTGCCTCAGTGTGTTGTTCGGTTTAAAGCAGACAGGGATACAGTGTTTTTTGAAAATTCTTCTTAATTTCTCGGAGACCCCTGTTACATATGGGATGACCATGTTCTTCCTCCTGTCTTGCTTTTCCTCTTCACTCTTGGTATTTCAAAAGCAGTGAGTAAGGCGAAAATCTACATCCTAACAATGAAAGAATTCACAGTTACAATTTAGCCATTTGGGATTATCACATATGGCTTAGGGACTTCTATGACAACTAATCCAAAACAGCATAAAATGGAATGAGATCTATGGGATTTGAAAACTTCAGTGCCATATGGCTGCTGTTATAGTCATTCATCAGAGACCAATCTGAACTTTGTCAAATGCTACTTATAATAAAAATATAGCATCTAAAATGGAGCTGTAAAAACAGGAGGGAAGTAGTGGCCTGTTTTAATGGAATTGGAATCTTGCAAAAAACATTTTTTATTAAGCACAATTAAGTTATATGAATTTTGGTGTATACTTCTTAATTCATATATTCATATTAAAAATATTAATAAAGGCTTATTATAATCATTGACTCCAGTGTCGGACTGGCCCACAGGGGAATTCCCCAGTAGGCCCACAGCCCATTTACCCAATGCAAAGGGACAATAAGAAATCTATTTGAATAAACAGTAGGAGTTAATAGGTATAAGATAGATACAGTATGTAAATGAGTGATAATGTGAAATGTAAGGTGGACCCCTAAACTGGTCCTGGTGGGCCCTGGTCTCAGATTTCCTGGTGGTCCCATACAGGCCAGTCTGAGACTATATTACTCTTTCTATAACTAATTTTCTAAATAATTGCTTTTGCTATACTCCATGATTGTAAACTCACAGATTTCTATAGCTCTTACTTTTATAGCTGCAATATATGCCATAAGGAACACACAAAAAGGTCTTAGATTATTTCTTTTTATAAATTAAAGGGTATGTACACTGTAAATACAACTTACTATTACTAGATAACTTATGCTTTAAATGTATATGTGTGTGTGTGTGGGAAGGGACTTTGTAATTGATTTCTTTAGGTACAGTGCTCCATTGGGACTTAAAGAGCAACTGTGGTCTCCAAACAAGTTAGGGTTAAATTAAATCCTGCAGTATTTCCTTTATGATAAGCCGACAATCACATCTCTGGCTTCAGCCTGTGAGAAGTGATATTAAGGTGAATTTTCAAACTTCCTGCTTCCAGTAGCTTTAGTGACTGTTCTGTCTTCATACACGTTCTCACAGTGTGCAATCTGACATTCAATTTAACCATCCCAGTCTTCCAAATAAACAGACCGTCTTGAAATCTAACTTGTTTATTGGTAACAGCTTGTTCGATTGTAAGTGATCAGTTGCAATAGGGAAACAGGAGCATTGATGTACGATCAGTGATCAACCAATGTATTTGTCGTTGGTAAAACTACAAAAATGCAAATAATTTGTATAAGTATATAATAAAACATATGGATAAATATACAGCAGCATTAAGTATAAATCTGCATATTTAAATATATTACATTAGCTCTAAGCACATGTTGAAGATGGCTGCTGACCTATAAAACAGCATGGCTGGCTATCAATATAACAACTACTTAAGTGCAGATTAAAATTCCCTCAACACACTACAGAATATCCTGAGACATGTATAACGCTTACCAGATATGCTAGCTGGGGGGATAATGGAGGTTTAAGAAGCAGGAATGCTAGGGAAACAATGCAAATGTGCTGTAGACAATATGGAGGTTCCCTTCTCCTTCCCAGAAAACACCAACTTCCTATAATGCATTGCAGTCTACATATTTAAAGAGGAACTGTTCAAAAATGACTTTAGGTAAATTGATAGGAATTGCTCTCCTGAGAGTTTTTGCAATTATTTCCATTGTTTATTTTACATAGTTTTGAAGATATTTACATTTTTGTGTGTGATATGGTAGCAGCATCACCAGGTCCCCTGCACTTCCTGCTTCCTGCTCTGAAACCTGTCAGTCAATCTGCCCTGAAACCTGTCAGTCAATCTGCCCTGTGTCTCCTCCCCTTTGCAGCCCCCCTAGTGCCTCCCACTCATGGACCCCCCATGGTCCCTCCAGTTGCAGGCCCCCATGGTCCCTCCAGTTGCAGGCCCCCATGGTCCCTCCAGTTGCAGGCCCCTTTGGCCCATTCCCTTACAGCCCCATGTGGCCCCGCCCACTTGTGGGTGCTGTGACCCCGCCCACTCGCAGGTGCCATGGCCCCACCCACTCGCGGGTGTCTAAGTCCCACCCGCATGCGGGTGCCTAAGTCCCACCTGCACACAGGTGCTGTGGGCCACTCTGACACCCCTCTACTTCCCCCCCCCCTGAAAACTCTGTGGAAGGGCCGTAGATTCCCTTACCTTCTCTGCAGCTGCAGGTCCTTCACACAGCAGAGAGGAGGAGGGACTTCCTGTCTCCCTCACACACTGAGGGAGTCTGAGGCTGTGCTCGCTGGCAGCACTATGCAGGAGAAGCCTTAGGAATGTCACATGTCAGCCTCCCACCCATTAACTTTCTGGTCAGTCATTTCTTTATATCTTGGGCTGTGGAACACGTAGAGAGGTGGTTGATGGCGCGTTTTAAAGGTAGGAAACTGGCCTTTCATTTAAACTTGTTTGGAGACCACAGTTCCCCTTTAAGAGCAACTTTATTGATACAAAAGGTAAGAAAAATAAGATGCAATGGACCTCTACTACCAATAGATGGTGCTGTTCTGTAACTCAGATTCTAGCATGTTGAATAAGAATGATTGAACCTTTGATGTGGGGCAGAACAATGACATCACCTGACCTTTGCCTGCCCCTCTGCCCCGGGGGAGAAGCACGCTCAGTTAAGACTTAATGCTGGGGAAATCAGGAACTACCTGGGGGAAAAATTGACAGTTGAGAAGGTGAGCCTATTAATGCGGACAGGCTGGTCACGTGAGTTCAAGCTGGTCACATGGCTGAAAACAGGAAGTGTTCAAGCAGGAAGTAATATTGCTGAACCTTTCCAGTAATAAATTCTCACAAATTTTATCTAGAGATGTGATTTAGGTTTTATTTTGAAGGTAAGATGGAAGGCTTTTTATATAATTCTTACTAGTTTGGGAGAATTGGAGACCACAGTTACCCTTTACCTAACACAGACCGCAGCTAACTGCAGGATTGAGTTTATTTGCACAGAAAGAGCACAGAGAAACAGATAATGCTTATTCCCTTTCCTGATCTTAATGCTGAATCAATTAGCCATGCAGTGATAGAGAAATAAGCTTTACTTTTATAGAATGGATAGTTTATACATGCAGTGTGTCAGGGGGAGGGGCTGGGTGATTGACAGTTCATTACTGACTACTCTTTAAAAACTAAAATCCCCAGAGCTAAAAACAAACAAACCAAGGCATAGGGAGGTCAGAGAGAAAAAAAAGCAGATTTAAGATTGGTGGTAATTAATCCTTATTACTGTGTGATTAATTAAACAATGATTTGCTCCAGTCCTTTAAATCTTAAACCCTGACTCATCAGGTTAAAGAATTTCATCAACCCACCACTCTGGAGTCTTTTAGGGGGGGGAAAGTATGTAACACTAGTTTAAACATAACAACTCTAGAGACCTTCCCAAAACGTATTGGGAATTCCAACATAAGGCAAAAGGGCTAATTAAATGTACTGCTTCTTAGAAAATCCAAACATTCTCTTAATTGCTGAGTCCCAGTGAAGGAGTTTCCATGTTCTATTCTATTCATTGTTGGTACTGAAAATGCAGAAAGATGGTAAAAGTCTGAGTACATTTTCATGTACGATTACTCTATGCTTCACTACACTGACATGACCTGTTTTCCTGCTGTTGATGGTACATTTTAAATGAAAAAAAAACCCAAACATTTTCCCCGTAGTGTCACATCATGAATAATTTTTATAGCATCAAGTAATGTAGATAATGTAGATGCTTTGCTGAATGTTAAAGATAAAGGTGTCACATTATTTTCTTGCAGACATTGAATTAAGTAGCCAAAGCTTGATTCATAAAACCTGTAAAAAAAGACTAAAGAGGAATTTTTTTCAAGAAGTAAACTTAAATAACTGTTTTATTTTAGACATGCGGTATGAGCTGGGTTATATTGGGCATTGTTATATTTGTGGGATCTTGATGTCCAGATGAGAGTTCATTAAAAATCCTTTTTCTTTTTAGGATATAATCTAGATCTGGATGACATATATTGCTCTTTTTTGATTTATATTCCTACAGTCAATGGCCCCTATTTTCTCTTTTGGCAGAAATGATTTTTGTTTTTTATATTATATTAGAAGTTTGAGGTATCGGTGGCTTGTTCATTTATGAACAGCATTTAGACAATTCCCACTTCAATACCTCTAGAAAACAAAATACAATGTGCTTTGTTTACCCACAGGTGATGCACAAATTTAAAAGGTTAAAGTTTCGCTAATGATATTAAATAGGCTAGCGTGAGTTTAACTCCTTCATTGCGCTGGGCGTGCGAGTTCGCAAAAGACACCCCCACGCAACTGGCCAATGTATTTGATAACAAAGTTTGGGCTACTTTTAGCGCTACTATGTTAGGCCTGCTAATGGCTGGCATTAAAGTTTTGATCAAAATAGCTTTGATCATTTCAAAATTCAAAAAAAACTGACCCAATAGATGATCATAAGAGACAAAGTTCCGATAGTTTTCTGCATTCCGTATCGAATATACGAAGTTGGATATATAGTATTGGCTTGGTATATAGTATTCAGTGTTCAATATTACATTTTCTACACTAATGTTTACCTAAAATTATGTATGTTATAATTTCAGTAAAAATCATCTGGCTGTTGCCAAATGGTAGATTTTGCCTCCTTACATTACAATACTATTACTAAATAAAATTAGCTGCACTAAAAAGGATATTGCTTAAGCTTTTTAATGATGTTGAGCATTGCAATTTGTAATATATATTCTAAGGTGTTTAAAGAGTGATGAAGTATTTTGTTGGCATCACCCCATCATGCTGCTAGCATAAAATAAATCTCCGTCAACAGCATCCTGTGGAACGGGTCCCTGAACTGCAGTCATTTTCCGCATGAAAGGGCTTTTATTCCGAGACAAACTGATCAGTGATTTAGGGTTTATGATGTCAGATGTTCCTCTCCTTGAATGATGTTGGCTTATTTGTATGCAGAGCATTATAAACTGTTTAATCGTATTGTGTATGTAAAAAAACCAGCGCAGACACCAAGTAATACTGGAAGCCTCATAGAGGGAGATGAACATAGTTCAAGACACTGTCATCATTGTAAGATGGAATTTATGAAGAAACAATAACATTTGGCCTTGTAAGCAAATTCATTATATACAAAGACTGAATTGTGGTCAATTTTATTTTATTATTTTTTTAATATATTTGATTTCTAAAACACTTTTTTTTTTCTTCCAGTTTTCAATAGCTCTGATTTTTTTCTGGAAAAATTACTTAAAGGGCATGTTCACCCAAGAATTAACTTTTAACTCCACACTTACTACCCCCAAACCCCACTTTTTCAATGTTAAGATTATTGATAGGCACTTACATTCTATTCACTCCTGTGTTGTTTTCCTGTCCGATGCCCTTAACTAGCCACTTTTCAAGTATTCCTGAAAACTATTTATGAAAATTGCCAATCCAACATCAGACAAATTAACCCCATCTGGTCTAAACAGACCTTTACATTTAAAGTCAACATCCGGATGTTCAATAACCCCTCCCTTTAAAGGGCCACTACACTCACTCAAACAACTTTGTATAATCTGAAAGTACAATGTGAGGGTAGTAAAATGATGTTACATGTTTGTCTGTGCCTGCTTTGTTAGTGAACTGCTCCTAACTGCCCCCCCATAGTCACTGCCCACTTATAAATCAAGCCGACACTATAGAGCTCATTAACATATGTTCCTGATACTGGTGATAGTGGGTGGGGCTGCTGCTGTGTCAGGCACTTTCTCCCTCTCTTCTAACAGGTAAGTACATGCTGCTGAGAGTAGGTGGGGGAGGGGCTGCTGCTGTGTGAGACAGATATATAAACAGAAAGATAGATCAGACAGACAGACAGATAGATTAGACAGATAGATAGGCAGGAGAGCAAAATGATTAATCACTCATTATATTTGGGGTTGTATTAACAAATGTTTTGACATGTTTTGGGAGATCCTAGTAAGAGGTCACTGGAGGGACAGAAATTAGCATGCCTGGTTTGAGTGACAGGTCTTTCCCTGTACATACTGTTATTTAAAATGAAGATTTATGAGAATCTACAGCTCGGATTTCAAATATGAAAAAAAGTTTTGGAGCAGTCGGATCTTGCTATATATCTAAAAGTACAATTTTTGAAAATTTTATTTTTTAGATGTTGCATGTTTTTTTTTAAAGAGTCCGTAAACGAGCACATAGTCTTATTCACTTTCCTTCTCACTTTATCTATAGCTGCTGGAGACCTTGCCCCCCTCCTTTTTAAATCTTTATACATGACCATACAAATTTAAGGTCCCTCCAAATAACTTTGCTTCTAGCCAATTCTGCCTGCATGTCCAGAAGTAAATTTAAGAATTTCAACTTCACCAAATCATTTCCCCCAGCATGTACAATCAATATGTCTCACTGGCCCCATCTAGCAGCTGCTTCCTCTATTAGTGATCTCAGCTGCCTCCACTTTTCCTTCCTAGCTAGTGCACCTTCATAAACTCTTTCCTGAAGCTGAGATCCATGTGGTCATGTATTGGCCTAATAAATAAATGAGTGACGATAAAAACTCTCAGCGGGGACTTCAGTTTTCTATTTTCTGCAACAGATATTTAATGATTAGAAACAGGGTGTCTAATACAGTATATGTTCAGTATGCTGCAGATTTCCCTCTACCCAACGATTTTATCTCAACTGACTTACCATCCCTGGCTGCCACAGTTGCCGCACCCAATAGGAAAAAAATGGGTACCATAACTATTACTGTAAAAACCTGCCACACCTAGGGCCCTCTTTAATATTAATCTAAATTTGAATTTGATTAATGCTGTTAGATCCCGTGCATCCAGAATGAGCCTACCGAACTAGGGAGAAGGGAAAGGAACCTTTCCTCCTACTGCTGTAACTGGGCAAATTGACCTATGACTTTTAAACAGGTAAATCCATTAACCTCTTCCTTCCTGATCATTTTAGACCTTTGTATGAGACATGGCACCTTACCTCCACTCACCACTACATTCTGAGCTAACAAACCTGAAGTCACTGAGCTCTTTGAGACTGCTACCAGCTCTGTAATTCTGAAAGCTCCAAAAAAATGCTACAGTAAATGCTGTTCTGAACAGAATGTATTAATAATGAGGTGAGCAGACCCTCTTTAAAGCCCCAATCAACTTACCCAGCTCGCTTTCCATTATAGGTAGCCGCTTATCCTTAACTGGAGGGAGCAACTTCCTTCACCCTTTCATTATCCTCCTAACCATAAAACTCTTAGTAGTATTCTGGACACCAAAAAGTTTACTAAAAAATGCTATCCCTGCTAAAAGAGTACCTGCTTTTGCCCTGGACCCTCCCCCCCATCCTCATACTGTTCAACAGCTGTAATATAGGGTCCCTTAGATTATCTTTTGCTGCAAACTCGTTCCACGTTTCCCATGCCCGACTGTAGGCACCCCAAGGCCTAGGTGCCAGTGAGCTCTTAAGACCTTTTAAACCAGGGAGATGAGCTGCCAAAGGTAATAGGGACAATTAAGACCTTGCTTATCCGCTGAAGGAACCAGTTAAAAAAATGTGTCCCACTTAGCCCTTGACAATGCATCAGCCACTGAGTTAACCACCCCTGGAACATACCTAACTTTAAATGAAATATTATGCTGCATACACTTTAAAACTAACTTTGTTAGTTTTTGATGTTGATGATAAGTTATCTATAGCATACACCACACTTATATTATCTATCCAGAAAATTACAGCTTGGTTATCCAACTGATCAGCCAGCCCAGAACTTCAGCTCTACCACTATTTCCAACAGTGCTAGATTCTTAATAAATGAACTATCTTTCCACAGCTTTGGCCACGTTCCTGAGCACCATTGACCTTGTTGACCTTGACACGTCCGTAAACAATTGCAATTGCTGGTTTGATTGGGGGGGTAGCCAGTACCTTTTTCCATTGAAGTGAGCAAGAAAAGTTATTTTTTACATCTAAATATTGGACTAATACGGCGCTACAATATTTTTCTATCCTTATACAAAATGTAAAAAAAACTGGTAAACTTCTCAAAATAAGCACATGAAATGGAACAACCCATGGGCAGACATTTATCAGCCAAGCTAGTAAGAAAAAAAAACCTTCTATCGTACCTTCAAAATGAACCCTTAAAGGACAACTGTACTCACCAAATCCACTCTCCCTCATCAGAAAGTACCCAGGGTGAGGACCTAAACCGCACTGTCCTCACCCCTGTGTTCACATTCTAACTCTAGCTTTCCTCGCTTGAAGTTAAGTTGAGTTCAGGTGAGTAAAGCTAGAGTTAGAAAGAGAAGCCAGGGGTAAGGACAGTGCGGTTTAGGTCTTCACCCTGGGTATGTCTGCCTGAGATGTCACGAATGGCAGAAGTGAAGGTCTAGTTGAGTATAATTGTCCTTTAATCACATCTCTAGATAAAATTTGTGAAAAGTTATTGCTATAAAGCTTCAGCAATATTTTTTCCTGCTTGAATACTTCCTGTTTTCAGCCATGGGACCAACTTGTAGTCATGTGACCAGCCACTGCCTGCATTAAAAGGCTCCCCTTCTCAACTGTCAATTTTCCCTCGTTTTCCTCAGAATTAAAGGATAACTAGGAATAATCAATCCTACCTCCATGTCCCAGGTACTTCCATTTTTAAACCTAAATGTTTAAGTTATAGTAATCCTTAAGTCTCAAGGTTATAGTAGTCCTTAAGTGTCAACTGAGTATGCCCTGCCTCTGGGGCGGCAGGGCATGGCAGAAGTCAGGTGATGTCACTCAAACAACTGGAAGCAGGAAATTTGAACATTCGCTGCAATATCATTTCTCACAGACTACAGACGGAGATGTGATTTATGACTCATTTTAAAAAAAAGAATGCAGGCTTTCGATTAACCCTAACTTGTTCGTAGACCACAGTTTCCCTCTAAAGGAAAAACAAAGACTCAAGCAAAGGATCAGGGATTGTATTTTTATTTCCTTGATTTGTATTTTCTACAATTCTAATAACCTGTTAAACATTTTCCCTGTAGAAGGGAAATGACAGACACTTAACATTAGGGAAATGGCTTACACTTAACATTTACATTTATAACAATATTTTTCTTTGAACTCAGCCAGGGAGACTGGAAGCTGCAAGCACTTGCCAACTAAATTTCTTAAACTTTTTATTAAATTACTTTTAAAATGAAAGGAACTGTAAACCCATATACCAAACATTTGCAGTCTTTGCCCTCCGTTTGTATTATTCACAGGGAGGTGAGAACGCTTATTCTCACCTCCCTGTGAATAATATTTTGCTCAGGGGACACTGGAACTTACCTTCGCTCCGCTCTGCTCGCAGCCGCTCCTGCTCTAACAACCGCTGTCCTGACCATGCGCGCTCTGTTAGGCGCATGAGCGCCAATACAATTGATAGGGTGCACGATCGGGACAGAACAGCTGTTCTGTTCAGAAGCGGCTGCGAGCGAAGTGAAGGTAAGCTCCTGGTCCCTTGAGCAAAATATTATTCATAAGAATGGAATAAGCGTTCTCACCTCCCTGTGAATAATACAAACGGAGGGCAAAGACTTGAAATGTTGAGTTTACAGTTCCTATTATGGTAGACTACATGCTTATAGAATTTAACTTCAGGAGGGGTAAATTTGTTTAGGGTATAGTGGCCCTTTAAATAACATTTTTTGTAAAATCCTAGGTTATTTCCGTGTGTATGAGTAGGATACTGTGTCCAATACCTCTGAACTAGAGGACCTCTGGGACAATTTGGTTTCATTGTTGCCTGGACACGTCTTTCCCTATATCATTCTTAGTAAAATGTGCTTGACTTTACCTATAAAATCTTTTTTGGAACTACTTTAACTCATTACTTGGTGGCAGGAACTAAGCCAGTATTAAATACTGGAAAGGGAGAACAATAGCTGCTTTGGGTAAATCTCCATATGTATTTGAATATAGACTTAAGCTAAAAAGTCTGTTTTTCAACTTACAAAAAGATTTTTTTCTCCTTAATAAATACGGCTTTTAGTGCTTGGTTAAAATAATCATCCGGCGGACCTAGATTTTCTCTGGGTGAATGCCATTGTTGACTGAGGAAGAAGTTATAATACTTACAAAATAAGCCAAAATAAATTCTCTATTCCGTTTGTAGGTATCATACAAACATAATGATTTCAAATTTGAACTAGGAGTCACCTGCCATTCATCTTTATTTAGTCATACTATAGTTTCCTGATCACCATGTGTGGTCATGAAATAAAGACTGAATTTTAAATTACAGCATTTTTTACATTTTATTTCTTGCTTAATTCTGATCCATTACATTTTTAGAAACTATAGTCTGTTTTACCTTTTACCAATTCCTGTCTAGTCAGCATTTAAATGCTTAACAAGCAAGGATAAATATTAATGTTACCCTTATAGCTATATCCTGAGAGTCTCTCTAATGTTACTGCTAAATTTATAGCTCCTTTGCCTTCTTCACGACTATCCTCATTGCAAAACTCCATATCCAATCCTACCAGATTTATTCTTACTCAGCACATAAATGTTGTATCTTTATTCCCTTAATAGTCAATGAAAAACAATAACTTCTGTAAAAAGGTAAGACACAAATCATGCGTTATTTGATTCAACTAGATAATGATTTTTAACATAATTTCTTGCCCTGTAAAAATGTACACAATTTTTATTAAAAGGCCAGCTGGGATATTGGGGGACTGTAAACTTTTGTTGTCTTACAAGATGTTGGTAAATGTATTTATTTTCTTCATTTATGAGTGAAATAAAAAATACCTACTTGTAATTGATGCTAGTCTTAAAAGATACAACCAGCTATTAATGAGCACATTATGTATACATAAAATAGTTAGTCCTTGTTAGACTGTCATTTTTCAGTAAATATGAATCAATTGTTCCCCACTTGTTTACTACATTAAAGGACAACTTTAAAGGACAATTTACTTTTTGAAAATGAAATGTACCTTGGGCAGGGAGGTAGCTTTCACTACTCCTACTTCCCAATTACCAATCCTCTCTGCCCTAGGAAATTTTAATATCAACTGTTTTTTAAAAACTTCATATGCACCGAAGTTTTTTTGTTTTGTTTTGTGTTTTGTTTTGTATTTCTAATTCTTTTTGCTATCCAAGACATATTGTAAAAATAATAATACTAATATGTTTAATAGAATTATCATTCATCTATAATGATAACAGTAATATAATGCTAATCATTTTATAATTATATACATATAGAATTATAAAAAAGAAAGTGCAAAGCCTTATAAATATGGCAGTGAAGTTGTCCTTTAAAAGTTACGCTAATACTGCAGTGCTAAACCCCCTTTCGACCCAATAGAGCGCACCATAGACCACTAACAAATCTGGTGACCCCTGCATTAAACCATTTTAGTTCGTTAGTGGATTCTCATATGGGCAGAAACTTCCCCAGAGAGTAGCTCCTAATAGAGCTGGGAGCTGACATTACCCAGTCTCAGCCAGCCATCATCCATGGGGTGATGGAGCATGCAGAGGCCAGCTTTCCCAGTTGTCCACCCAATTAAAATGGTGTGGCACTGCAGAAAGGGCTGGCTCACTTTAGATATGCAGCCACAATGGCTCTGTTTATTAATCCAAGGGTAACTTAAATGACAATGAGGCAGCAACCTAACTACAAAGTGTTAAATTGAAAGAGTAGTTTGGGGCACTACAGTGTCCCTTTAAAATTTTTTAGTATAGTTATTTATTGAAATGACAATATAAATGTTTATAAATTTCACAAAATTTTGATTGCTTTCTGGCTATCATTTCTTTTTGATGCTATTTGTGTCTAGGACATGAAATCATAGCCTTCAAAGTTATTGTGATTCATTTTATAGAGGTAAGACTTCTTGTCTAGATTAACATTTCAGCCATGATGCATGCAAACAGACTAATAAATTCCTTTTAAGTTTAAATTTAGGCAATGAATAAATATATACTGTCAAAACACATCGGAGGCAATACATCTTAGAAAACATTATTCCAGCACTATGCAAAACAAAGTGATGTGCTTGAAACAGTAAAGGCTGAGGTTTCCACTAAATTAATCAAAGCTTCTGAAGCGGGTTTACAGAAAACCAAATATCTTTTCAATTACCTGCCTAAGCTGACAAGAAATGTCAATTATTTCCCTAGTCTACGACTCTTGAGCAAAAGGAGATATAAAAAACACTTTTCAACCTTGAGATCCTGTTTTTTGTTTTCAATACACTTCTCTAGAGATCTAAATCTCACGGTTCTTTACTGCATGCTTTTAAATATCTATATAAGTTTTTAAATAACCCTATTCACAAGGGTCTTGTTTTTAGTACTAATGAAGGAAAGGTCTGCTCTAGAATCCTTATTACAGTATGCATTTTAAAGGAGAACTAAAGTCCCCAGACAACATTGTCCCAATAGACAGAGAACATTCAGACACACACAACAAGCTGTGTCTCATCTCTCCCTTTGCTGTGGATGCTGGGTGATTTATGAAAATAACCTGTGAGTACAAGGGGTTAGCTCCCATAATTCACCTTATCTGGGAACATCCAGCTAAGTGTACGCAGTACACATTTACAGGAAACTGCAGTCTTGCTTCCTGGAAGCTGACAGCCAATCATGTTACAGCTCAGAGATCCCTCCCTCTGACACAGAACTCAGATTTCAGTGCTATTTTTTGTAAAAACATTACAAATGCTCCTGTCCCTAACAATGATAAATTCCTTTGCTTTTCATACAAAATAGAAAAGTAATCTTTGCAGTGCATATCTTTGCTAGCATGGATGAAAGAAACAGAACATTTAACATTTCAGCAAAAAATAAAAGTAAGTATGGGGAATCCAACCAGCAACCTTCTATACTGCTTGTGAAGGTTCTCATTTATCCAGGTCATGGTATATCTGTTGTATTCAATTAGATCAACTGGACTTGAAGTTTAGTTCTTGAAGATGTTTCGCTAGTCATCCGACTGGCTTTCTCAATTCAGAATGACTTGTACAAGAATCTGTGACAATTATGTACCCTGGAAAATCCCAATTAGCATATCACAGCCAAGTGTTAAGGGCGGGATTGCATAGTGGCTAAGAGGTGTTATAGGAACTCCCAGAGTAAGGTGTCAAAACAGCATAAGATTGTAATAATATATGCAATATGTTAACATTGTAATGTTAACATATTGGCAAAGGAACATGACTGGTTCAAGAGGTGTTAAGGAGGCCATTTATGTGAAAATAAAGAAACCAAGCCTAAATAGAGGTGGGGGGGTTTCGACACCAACTGTCTGCCATGTACAATGCTGTTTTGACACCTTACTCTGGGAGTTCCTATAACACCTCTTAGCCACTATGCAATCCCGCCCTTAACACTTGGCTGTGATATGCTAATTGGGATTTTCCAGGGTACATAATTGTCACAGATTCTTGTACAAGTCATTCTGAATTGAGAAAGCCAGTCGGATGACTAGCGAAATGTCTTCAAGAACTAAACTTCAAGTCCAGTTGATCTAATTGAATACAACAGATAAACCTTCTATACTGTGTCTTTTTAAAAACAAAGCTTTCTACCGCTATGCCACAATGACTAATAAGTAATTATCTACATGTGGAGTCTTTATCTTTTGCTAGACACATAATAAAAACAAAAACAAAGGGAGCATGGGGAATCAAACCTGTGCCCCTATAGTCTATTTTTTTACTAACCCAGCACTTTAGCAGAACGCGCCACCAGCGAACTTGCAATAGATGGATGTACAGTTCAGTAAATGTCAGTAAAATCAGTTCACTATTTTGTATTGCAACTGGAAGACTATCAGCATTTCACGCTGGTTGGTAAATAAATAACAGAGCTGCTATATATAAAGTTTGTACATATGTAGAAACTTTATCTTTTTCCATAAACATGGAAACAAACAAACAAAAAAAACAATAAACTCAGGCAGTAGACTGTTATATTGTTTCATAAGTAAACTCGAGGATTAGAACTTGAGACTTCTTGGTGTGTTTGTTCCTAAAAACATGGTGCGCCACCAGCAACTCAACTGTGATCACAGGTACATTTAGAAACTTTATCTTTCGCTAGAAAGAGAAGCTAGAAATTTTGTGCATAGAGACAGTGAATCCTGAGGTCAAGGGGCGTGGCTCTTTGAAGCCAACATGGGCTATGAGTTGTACTGGCAACAACATGGAAGCCTCCATTGTTACAGGATCTATTACTTATATCTACTAAATGCAAATAACTAGAGAGGAATCTTTCAATGTATAGGTATTCTGGGGAGAAAAGCTTTCACATTAGGATTTTAAAGTTAGTTCTCCTTTAAGTTTAGTTCTCCTTTAAGGAGAAATCAAGTAAATTATAAGTGAAACATGCAAAGATTCCATCATTTAAAGAAAAATGAAGACTGGCTATTTTCCCCTTTTTCTAATTGGTAGCAAGGGCTTGTTAAACATCAAACTTGAGAAATTCTTTATTTAAAAATGAATCATTCATATGACAGAATGATAAAGGTAGATGATTATAAGAATCCAAATTAATGTGTCACAAAACCAAAGGAAGTAAACCAGGATCAAACTCAGTCAACAGGCCCTTGGGCTGAATGAAAACTAATCCTATAGTGTACTGATGTAATAATTCATACACATAAAAATAGCCCAGTTCAAGACCTTAAAGCACCAGTTTGTGCTGCACATACTGTTATCTTAGGTATAAATTCAATCACTAAAATTCTCTGCTATGTAAAATGTATTTACTGAAGAAGGTGAATCAGTTTTATTCAAAAAATGGCATTAATCCTCTTCAAGCCAATTACACATTATTTGCAGGCTTAAAAATAAATTATTTGTGACTTTCATCTTAAAAGAACTTTTCCCTCAATATAGGGAAATATGACAACTATACTATACATGATATACAGTTATTGCCTTTTCCAACTAAGATTGTCTGTTGTCCATGTAATTTGTAATTTATAGTCTTAACAATTTACCAACCTGATACTTTGTGGGAGCCAACTTCAACAAGTATCAATATGGCTGTTATAAAGCTTGATTGATTGGTAGGCAAAGCAATCATGGACCTGTCTTCAAAGCTTGAACCAAACAGGGTTGAAAAGGGCCGTTTCTAGCCATTTTGTTGCCCGAGTGTGATCAGAGTCCAATCCCTCCAAGAGTATTGGCATTAACACTTTTAGTGCGAGCACTTCCCCAGAGCATTGATGTTAACCCTTCAGTGCCAGCAGAGTATTACAAATAACCCTTCAGTGCCAGCAGACATTCCTACTAGTAATTTCAGTGCCAGAATATTCCCAGAGTATTGCCATTAACCCTTCAGTGCTAGCACTTTCCTAGAGTATTGCTATTCACCTTTCAGTGCCAGCAGAGTATCACTATTAACCCTTCACTGCCAGCAGAATTTCCTACTAATAATTTCAGTGCCAGCACATTCACAGATTACTGCTATTAACACTTTCCGTGTCAGCAGAGTATTACCTTTAATCCTTTCAGCTGCCAGCATTGACATGATATACAGTATGTACCTGCTTTCCATGGCTCCTCCATTGAATTGCTCACTCCTCACCCACTCTAATTGGTTCTAATTGGAGAGTTGGGTTGAAGTAAGAAAGAGGCAGGGATAGGGATCTCATGGCTGATAATCACAGGGGCCACTGTTATAAAGTCTGCAGCAGCTTTTACCTGGCGTTTTAGAACTGTTCTCCTCAATACTATTAGCTGAGCTCATCCTCCCTTCTCCTTCCTTCACCTTTAGTTCATTTGTAACATTATTTCCAAGTAGAGGGAGCTGAGTTCAGGCTCTCTACTCACTATAATGTTGCAAATTACAGCAGCAGAACAAGGAGAGTAGTTCTAACACAGCAAGTAAAAGCTGACAGGGAGAACACTAGGCGCCCTGGTTTATTATAGGCGCCCTGGTTTATTATAGGTGCCCTAGCACTTTGCCTAGGTGGCTTATGCCTAAAAACGGCCCTGGGTTTGAACACACACCAAAAAAATTGCACCCTAATTTATGCACACTGGTGTATAGAAAGTATTTTCTCACTGGACTTAGAACAAACACACCCTTGCCTTGGCTTATATGTTTCATGCTAATGCTGTAAACAACAACACTTGAAACGCTGCAAGCTGCTTCAGACAATGCTCCTGATCCTCCCTTTATAGCCCTCTTCTTTTTCAGAATTCTTCTCCACTGTTAGCACCCCATAATGACTTACTTCCCCCTTCAACATCACAATAAAAAGCAGCTTCTTGATAGAGATGGACTAGACCTCGAACCCGAGTTCGAGCCAAACTATTCAAATTTGAACAAATTCGGACTTCTCGAACTATCCCGGATTTTCGGACTTTCGATAAATATCGAATGTTCGACCATTTGAATGTGCGAGTAAAATGCCTATTATATCTATACGCGCGCATTGAATCCGCGAGTAAAGGGTCCATTAAAACCTATACGTGAGCATCGAATCCGTGAGTAAACTATCCATGGTATCTAGGCGCAAACGCGAGCATCGAATCCGCGAGTAAAGTGTCCATTAAAACCTATACGCGAACATCGAATCCGCGAGTAAAATGTCCATGGTATCTAGGCGCAAACGCGAGCATCGAATCTGCGAGTAAAGTGCTGATTAAAACCTATACGCGAGCATCGAATCCACGAGTAAAATGTCCATGGTATCTAGGCTCGAACATCGAATCTACGAGTAAAGTGTCCATTAAAGCCTATACGCGAGCATCAAATCTGCGAGTAAAATGTACATGGTACCTAGGCGCAAACCTGCTCGAAAATAGTACGAGTGAGTGTAAAATTTATTTTTCGAATGTCCTTGATATTCGAACACGTTCCCTAGACCATTTCCCAGGTCCCACAGCCATTTACATTAAGTTACCATTAATATTTTAATTGTATTTCATTAGAACTTTTCGAACTATTTGACTCCCATTGACTTGAATGGGTTCGAAAGTTCGAAAACAGACCGAACTTTCGAAAGTTCGTCAATCTCTACTTCTTGAATTGCACCCTAATACACTTGCCCACTGGCTGCTGTTCCCAGACAGCCTTGTGGCAGAATCCTGCCCCCCTGGCATGAATGCTCTTTTCCTCACTATCAGATAACTGAAAAGTGTGGGCATTGGCACACAAGCAGGGTTATTCAATAAAAGTTCTTATCATTTAAAATGGTGCTATTTTGGCCCCAACCAATCAGATTTTTGCCCCAACTAATCAAGGTTTCAAATGTTAAATAAGATCTGATTGGTTGGGGCAAAATTAGCACCATTTTAAACGATAAGAACTTTTATTGAATCTCCCTGATTATATCTTAAATCTGCACATCCAAATAGGTGTATGAAAAAAACTTTTTAGACTCTTCATACACAATTTAGGGAGCTATTGAGAAGGGAGATATAAAACACAATTTAGCAGCAGAGGTAGTGACTTGACTTCTATGTGCTAGGGAAATAGAAAAGCAAGGCTTATACAGACAACCATCCTTCCAGGGGCCGATGTATTGCCTCTCAATTTTGCTGATAAAAAAGATCACTACAATCAAACAGCAAATGCTGCTGCTGCCATTGATGAAAATACAATTAGTAGACCTTAAAAGAACACTTGGGTAAACCCTTTATACGTTAGTCCTTTAAAGTAAGGATCTGCACAGTATGGATTAATCCTTTAGGGCTATCTGTCTATCTATCTATCTGTTAACTATCTATCTATCCACATTATTGAAAATGTACAATACTGCACCTATACCATCACTGTATAATAATATAGTCAGGTCTCCCTACATCACACTTCTGGACACTGACAACTGCCTGCTGGAAACAGTGGTATTTACAGTTATGGGGCAGGATTTAACTAACATTCCATGCATTGTTATGAAACCAACAAATTTAGCAAAGGATCGCTGTGAAAGTAAGGTTGCCAAAAACTTAGTTCCATTCTAAATTGTAAAAGCAATTCAGGTAACAAGCTAATTAGATGAAGTAACTGAATTACTTATTATAAAACAATACCAAGTTTAAAATGTTTTATTAATAAGTGTCACATAGATTTGCTGTGTTTCCTTTATTCTGTATAATCACTGTGAATTATCCTTGCTGCCAAAGTTCTAATGAACAAAAATCAAAGGGTCTTCTTGGTACATTACATTTAATGTTATTTTAATAAAAAACTGCTCACATTAAGTAGATACTTAAAGATTTGTACAGTTTTACAAATACAAAGATACAGGGGGAGATGCAATAAATTTTGCATTCACAACCTACCTGCCCCATTTACCGCAATGTATTAACCCCTTTGCCACTGTTAATACACTGCGAATACAATAGTGGTAAGTTGCGACCTTTTGCAAGGCTTTAAAGACACTATTAAAAAGATGTTAATTTTTGAGCAAAAAGCTAGAGCATAAACTGGCGCAAAATTTATTGCATTCCTTGTGCTGCGCAAAGTAAAAAAAAATCCGACATGGCGCAGGCAGCACAAAACCTTCACTAACACGTTAGTATACATAGGTTAGTGTGAATTTAGCAGTTATTTTCCCGCTAGTGTGGGATATTGCATCTCTCTGACAGTTGTGTAATCGTGTGTGAGAACATATGTAACTTCTTGGGATCAAATAGCTGCAAGTTTAATGTTAATCTTAATGGGGATTATTTTCCTTAAATTTGTGGTCAGTTGTAAATTTGGCTTGCCCACAGTTCCCTGTACAAAAACAAATAGTATATGGACAATCATTCTATACTGTAATCTATTAGAACGTATTAAATTCTGACATTGATTTGGTATTATACCAAACATATAAAAGAGCACTGTATTTCTGTTCCATCAACAGTACACCATGTCTATAGATACCCCATCTGTTACACAATTCGTCCAAATTGGACAAACGAACGATCAGACAGGTCAGAAAATCACAGCCGATCGCCCCTGATGGTCGCGGCTGCTTTTGCCGCGATTGACAGTCCTTCCTCCTGGCCGACCGTCCTAAAGCCTCGAATGGTCGGTCAGGAGGAAGGATTGTATAGTGTGTACCTAGCTTAACAGTTTAGATTTAAAAAAGCTAAAGGATGTCACCTGGCAAAGTGAGGTAGGGAGCAGCAAGAGAGAATGGTTTAAGACAGGAGGAAACAGTGTTCATAGGAAGTTTTTAAAGAAGATTGCCTGGCGAGGAGCACAGGGCACGTCCAGGAGCATAAGGGACCAAGAGTGAAGATAAGTAGGGAGGTGCAGTAGACTGAAAGTATTTAAAGTTTAAAAGAAAGGTATCCAATATGACTCTTTGTTTGATGGGAACTGCAGTTTTGGGGTTGTGGGTTCTCTTTTGGAGGAAAGTGAGATGACCCGAGATAGACTGGAGAGGACTATATGGAACGTTCGAAAGTTCAAAAATGGACCCATTAAAGTCAATGGGAGTCAAATAGTTCAAAAAGTTTAAATGAAATACAATTAAAATATCAATGGTAACTTAATGTAAATAGCTGTGGGACCTGGGAAATGGTCTGGGGAACACGTTCAAATATCCAGGACTATTGAAAAATCAATTTTACTCCCACGTACGCTACTTTCAAGCTCTCGCGTTCGAACATTCGATAATTAAACCACAAACGACTCGCAGATTCGATAATGTGATATTTACTCGTGGATTCGATGCTCGTGTATAGGTATAATAGACATTTTACTTGCGGATTCGATATTTACACGCGAATAGGTATAATAGACATTTTACTCGCGGATTCGATGCTCGCGTATAGATATAGACCAGGGAGTAGATAAGAGATAAGAAGCGCACAATTGTAAGCATTGTTGAAAATGCAAGTGGTAGTGTTTTCCTTGTCAAAATCCCTTGTTTTACTCTAGATCTTTGGGGAGCTTCACTTTGGATGGTCTTCCTTGCAAAGCTAAACCCCTGCAAACTATCCCCTATGCTGTGTCTGACTGTAAGCTCTGTGGGACGGGTCCTCTTTCCTATTGTATCACGGTATTGCTGTAAGTAACTCATCACTGCATGCTTATATTATGTATTACCTGTGTACCGGTATGTAATATGTAAGAATTTGTATAATATGTATTACCCTGTATATAATGTTTGTCTATGTAATTGTAAAGCGCCACGGAAGATGTTGGCTCTATATAAATCAATAATAATAATAAAAATAATGGGGTAATAATAAAAAAAATCAGACACAGGACAGGGAAATTAAGTAATCAGCAGAGGGCAATTACCACAACAAAGTAATCACCAGCTTTGCAACAAGGACTGGCAGGGAAGATACCATACCAAATGGCCACACTTCTGCAATGTAGTCCAAAACAGCATTGGACACGCATTCCTATGTCTGTAGTAGAGCTAATACATAGCACCAGTAATGTTCTAAGTTTATGGCTAAGCCATGGGTGACATGTGGGCGTTACGTTAAAATTTTTGAGCGGTCCCCCCAGGGGCTGCAAATGCTACATGTATCATTTCTTTACAGGCAAAACATCTGGAACTGCTCAGAAAACAAAAAGCCTTTTGTGTGAAAGAAAGTCTTCCCAAAAACCACGCACCCACAATCTACGTACCCCTCCCAATTTCAAAGAGAAACCAATTGGGTTGGACACTGTCAACTGAAAGAACTGAAAGACCCATTAGCAGTAAAAGGACAACACTAAATTAGAAGCCAGAGCACCTTGATATAAAAGCAGTAATCTGTGTCTCACCTTTCATTTTGATGTGGATGCTGGGAAATTTACCTTTCGATCATACAGTTATCTTAACCTATTCTTTAGGTTATTACATTTACTTTAATGCTATTTACTAGAGTGGTGATTTACAGTTTATCTGTGCTCTTGGGAGGGGGATGCTTTCATAATATGGAGCATTAAAATGTTGGTTAAGTTCTCCATCAAAGGTTTTCTTTAAATATGAAGTCAAATAGCCATCAAGGTTTACAACCTTATGACCAAGGAGATAGAATAGCTTTATTCTTTGACATAAAAATTGTGTTTGGTTGATGAAAAGTCATTTCTTTTTCCTTGGGGTCACATACAGTAGATGGAATTTTATCTCTCTCTTACCTACCTTGTAATGAAATTCCCTGTGCTCTACTTACACTGGCTTTGGCAGTGAATGGGTTTCTGTTCTTTGGCTAGGAAACAAATGTTGAATTTTATTTTAAGTGCAGAAGACCAAATGAATTTCATAATGACTTAATTGCAGATGATTCACAGCAGTGGAGATTTGTATTCCTCTGAAAGTGTTGCAGTGAGGGTCATTCTAATTAGAACATATCTTAGCATTTTTTCTATTTTACTGTAACATCTTGCCATGATTAAAGCCCTTTGATTAAACGCTGGGAGACAGGGGAGCAGCTGAGCTAGACTGAAAGTTAACGTTTACATGACAGGAATAAAAATTGTAGTTTTCTTCAGTACTGTGGGTTTCATCTAAAAAAAAAAAAGCAAATTAAAAAGAAACAGAAAATCTTCAAAGAATATAAAAGGAAGGAAACCCATTCCTGTCACCATTATTTTAATGCCTGTAGTTACAGCAGTCTCTTAATTAGAGGCAAAGCTAAGGGACCGTTAGTGAGTTAATAGAAGCAATTCAATTTAATACTCTTGTATACTAGTGATTACTGCTAAATTGTTTAGTAATTATTAGGCAAATACAAACTAAAAGGGAGAATAATATTTGCAATGCATGTTTACACAGTCCTGTACAGAATGTGTCTATTTATGTAAGTAAAAACTAGGAATGGCAGTACTTTAATGGTGGAACATAACTACTAGAGATGTCCGAACTTCGCAAAATCCGGTCCACTCGAGGATCTGCGAATTTTCTAAAATTTTCGAAAATACGAAAAATCCGCGAATCGGAAGTTTGGAAGGCGGAAAATCCGGAAAAACCCGCGGTAGATATGGGTTCGGATCCGCGAACCGGCCATCCCTAATAACTACCAGAGGAGCAGGACGAGCAACCACAAGGGGGCCCGGGAGCCAAGGGAGCCCCATATTCTTATTTTTCCTATGACAGGTATAGACTTCTCCCAGAAAACCACGGTGGATAAGCACGGATAGGAGTCCCATCAAATTTTGCTGGAGGGCCCAGTGATTCCTAGTTACTCCACTGGTGGCAGTACTGAGAGAACTATTGTTCAGTGTGATACCTCTTTGGTATGTGTTCTGCGCATTAACCGATGTGTAGCACTGAATTTTTAGAATGGTGAAGTACAAGAGTCCCCAGGTTAAAGCATTCCAACCAACATAAATCTAGCACTTACAAATGGCTCTAATGCTGCCAATAGCCCGAGATTTTGGGATATTTTCATTCACGGTCACTTTTAAGTTTTATTTACAGATTTTGCTTAAAAACAGAATTTGTTTATTTACCCACAGGCTCATAGAAAATATGCACAACCTACTTAAAAGATGTTTATATCTACTGTACTATCACTTTTATGGGTTTTTAGTTC
This sequence comes from Hymenochirus boettgeri, assembly GCA_019447015.1. Classification (NCBI taxonomy): domain Eukaryota; kingdom Metazoa; phylum Chordata; class Amphibia; order Anura; family Pipidae; genus Hymenochirus; species Hymenochirus boettgeri. The sequence goes on along the minus strand of CM033472.1, from coordinate 126,321,771 downwards.
CAGTAATGAGTTTGTATTATACAGTGAATTGAAAACAATCAACCTGAGGCAGAATAGGGGAATGTTTGCTTGTGCTATTTTTTTTTTAATATGTCAGAGCTCACACAGTGAAGGTACAAATAATGAGTTTCTGCATCGAGAATAGAAATGTATAGAAAAAGGTTAATCAATTCAGATAAATATATTGTTTTTTTCCCCCCGTGATTCTAACTATAGTTGTCCTAACCTGGGGTATTTAGAACTAGAGGTGTAAGTGTAGTAATTGTTTTTATAGAACGGATATAAAATAAGACATTATCAGGGAGATGTAATAAAAGTTCTTATTGTTTAAAATGGTGCTAACTTTGCCCCAACCAATCAGATGTTAGCTTTCAAATGGTAATTAACATCTGATTGGTTGGGGCAAAATTAGCACCATTTTTAACAATAAGAACTTTTATTACATCTCTCTATATCCACGTAAACAGGTGAACAAAGCTTCCAGTGAATATTTTAAATGACAATCAGGGTTATTCGATAAAAGTTCTTATCGTTAAAAATGGTGCTAATTTTGCCCCAACTAATCAGATGTTAGCTTTCAAATGTTAAATAATATCTGATTGGCTGGGGCAACATTAGCACCATTTTTAATGACAAGAAATTTTATTGAATATCCCTGAATGTATTGTGTGAAAGTCACTATTTATTACTTCACATTTTAATCTAAAGGAGATGAAAAGTAATTGAGCTTTCAGTTGGTAAAATTCTAAAAAATGTACAAAGGGCATCTATACCGAAAAATAGGTTATTTTAAATTGACCATAACTGGAAACTATAACTCTTCCTAACCACCACTGTATAATTTTTGTTGTTGATCTGACCCCTATTTCTTGAGATATTCAAAACTTCTAAAACTCTTATAAGAAAAAACTTTAGCTGTCAATCAAGTTTCTTGCTCTCAAAAAGTATTGTTCTGTGAGTAGTTTTACTGTAGCTGGAATGGTGACAGAGTTTTGACAGTTGGAATGCTGGATACTGCTCCTAAACAATATGTGTGCTGGATTGAAGACATGCAGCAACACACACAAATCAGAGTAAGTGCTACGTACATGTATTCAATTATAGATTTAGATGAGGCAAAGTCTTTTTTTTAAGTATAGTGTCCCATTAAAGATTAGCAGGTTTAATCAGTCAGACACTGCACATACACAATTATTTCACCCAGTTGTTCAGAGGATTACATGTACTTTAATGAAATTTAAAAGCATGGTATTTTGCAGTTTATTAGTGTATATTAGTGTATAGGTCTACAAGGGAGGTGTCTATATAATATATATAAATATAATATAATATTCTATTAAACTGTGTGTTTAAGTTTATTTAAACATATCTGGTTTGATAATTGTGTTATCTATTTTGTGACCTTCATCTTCCTGTGGTTGTATTTTGCCGACAGGTAAATAAATAAATATTAAAATAAAAGAGGATAAATAGGTTTAAAAAAAACCATGAAAATAGAGGTAGTGTAATGCTATGGAGTCCCCGAGTATCCTTTCAGCACAGATACTGCAATCCAGAACCACTCGCTTCACATTTATACAAGCCCCCATTTGCTGGGAGGCTTGACACTACTCATACCCAGGCATGGTTGCCCCCAGGTCTTAAAGTGCAAGTTATTTGTGCTCAGGCCAGGGATGCTCAAGATAACCAAAGGCAACTAGCAGACTGGGCATTTGCAGATGGCAAAGCTGGATAAAGTGTGGTACAAGAGGAGTAAGAAGAATCAAAGTCAGGGAGGGAGCCAGGGGTCAGAACACAGGAAATAAGTCAGCAGAGGTACTAAATGATTAAAAGAAAGCGTAGTCAAAGGGCGAGCAGGAGTCAGGACAAGCAGAAAACAATCTGAAGTAGAAACGGGCAGGAACCGGGAACCAGAAGATCAAACCATGAAAATCACACAATGAGCTAGGAAAAACCACAAGCGATGATGGGCAAACAGAAAACTTAAAAATGTACAAGAAACCAACCAGGAAGCAGAAAAAAGGGAACCAGATAGGCTGAGCACTTTTTACAAAATGGCCAAAACAACCAAGAACCAGTAGAACAGAATAGAAGAAAAATTGATACATTTGTTTCCGTAAGTGAATGGAGGTTTCTGGAAACCATCAAGTGTGAGCGTGCACATAACGAAAAGAGCTGAACTCATCCAGAAGAACCGTGCAGGGAAGACGACAGGATTGAGTGGTGTGAGAGCAAAGGAGAGGTAAGGAACAGTGATTATTGACATGTAGGTGTTTGTGTGCATACAACTGGTCTTTTTCTTGAAATAGTGAATATTCTTTGCAGTTTCTTTCTAACTCTGTAGTATAAGTTCTGTTATTCTTTCTATCTAGTCTATTCTTTGCATAAGATCAGGTACATCGGGTACACAGTGGCATAAAACTAGTAATTATATGCCACTAGGAATATTTACAACTACCATGATATTTACAGCCATGATGCCACTACCATCAGCAATATAAAGGCTTGTTAGCAGAATTAGAATATATAATAGCTAAGAGATGGCAGTGTCTTCAAATTCGGATAAATAAACTACAGTATATCAGTATTCTTTCTACTATTCTTTGCTCAGAAGGAGGTAGACATATGGATGTGGGGAGCAGCACATTGATTGATTTTCATTATGGCAGTATCCATAAAAACATGGATTGGAATGGATGAGTGGCAGACGCCCGATGCCAGGGGAGAACAAAGGTAAATTTGGACTGTGTCCAACATGATTTAGCAATCTGTAAATGTAGATCACTAAATAGTCTTGCTTTATGGTTGCACACACCATCGGTTGTACACTTGTGAATGTTGATGTTCATCCAGATGTTTAGTTCTTACATAGTAACATAGAAATAGTAGCAACCCTCCTGACTCCAAATGGCCATCGGAAAGGTTTCCTGGATCAACTAGAACTGTATTAATACCAGTTATTTTCAATATTTTTAAATTTTAGAAACTTATCCAACACTCTCTTAAAGCTATTTAATTAACTAGCGATTACCACATCGGCTGGTTCCACAGTTTTACTGTTTTCTCTGGAAAGAATATATATATATATGCTTTCTTAACCAATGTATGAAATTGTATTTAATTTTAAATTCTTTTCTACCTGTATAATGGCTTGCACTTATCCCCTTGTTTGTATACTTGTTTGTATTATGTACAGCGCTGCGTACCCAAGTGGCACTTTATAAATAGAAATAAACATACATATATACATACATACATGTCATGCACCTTAGGCTATGTGCTTGTATCAATACAAACTGTGCAGTGATGGATCATAGCTCCATCCCTTTATGCAAATAGCAAGTCATGATGTCATAACTGTCATAACTGTCACTGTGTCATAGTTTTTTTTTATAATAATACTCAGGACATGTGGGAGACTGCCATTTAGTGGGTTTTTTTTACTTGCCAAGTGGGTTTAGGTAGGATTTCAACCTTTGAGTCCTCTTATTTTATTTTTTCACAAAATCTCCTAAAGCACGGAGTTCTATGAATAACAGCGTCTGGAATTCTTCCTGTATATAAGAAAGCATGACACCGTTACCTAGCTAAAGGTGTGTAGATTCCAAAAATATATAGTTTGTGGGGGTTATTACCAAGTTGAATAGGCTGTTCAAATTACAGCACACTTTGATTTTTTCTTGTAATTGCACTTTTGCATGCGTCCCATTTGAGCTAGTTGGTGGCCACGCATTTGTGTGTACCCACGCATATGGCATACCGTTTGATTCAAGACATGTGGGAGATTGACATTTAGCAGGTTTTTTTGCTTGTCAAGTGGGTTTAGGTAGGATTTCAACCTTTGAATCATCTTATTTTATTTTTCACAAAATCTTCTAAAAACACAGAATTCATTGGATTATTGATTCTGGAATTCTTCATGTATATATAAAAGCTTGGCACTGTAGCTGAAGGAGTGTAGATTCCAAAAATATATAGTTTATGGGGGTTATTTCCAAGTTTCAGGACTGTTTTCTTTAAAAAAGCGTAGGCTGTTTAAATTACAGGGCACTTTGATTTTTTTCTTGTAATTGCAATTGGGCATGCGCTCCATTTGAGCTAGTTGGTGGCCACGTCTCTGTGTGCACCGCAAAAAAAGAATGACACCGTTGCGTAGCTGAAGGCATGTAGATTCCAAGAATATTTCGTTTTTGGAGTATTTCTATTATAGAGGGGCTTTAGTCTGAAAAATCTGAAAAGTTTCTGTAATTGGGCCACTGTGATTTGGCTCACTTTGTGGCTAGTCAATTCCATGTACGCATGTGTAACCATGCATATGGCATACCGTTTGATTCGGTACATTTGGGAGATTGATATTTGGTAACTTTTTGTTACATTTCATGGGATTTTGGCATGACTTCTACCTTCGAAAGTGGATTTTTTGTTGCCATCATGCATTGTCTCACTTTGTGGCTAGTCATTTCCACGTGCATGTGTGTAACCACTCATATGGCATACCGTTTGATTCAGGACATTGGGGAGATAGATATTTGGTAACTTTTTCTTACATTCCATGAGGTTTTGGGATGATTTCTACCTTTGAAAGTTTATTTTTGTTAATTTTTTCAGAAAATCTCAGAAAGTGCTACCTTCTATAACGAACTGCGACCACACCATTGATGGTATGAATGAACAAACTACATTGTTACATAGCTGAAGGAGTGTAAATTTCAGGAATATATAGTTTGGGGGGGGTTGTGGGAAAAACTGCAGACTGTTCAAATTCAGAGTTGCCTGAATATTTTTGCTGTTTTTGAGCCATCGTGCATTGTCTCACTTTGTGGCTATTCGCTTCTACTTCCGCGTGGGTAACCATGCATATGGCATACCATTTGATTCAGGACATTTGAGAGATTGATATTTAGTAACTTTTTTTTACATTTCATGAGGTTTTGGCATGATTTCTATCTTTTGAAGTTGTTTTTGTTATTTTTTTCAGAAAAGTGCGACCTCCTACGACAAACTGCGCCCACACCATTGATGGTATGAATGAATGAACTACAATGTTACATAGCTGAAGGTGTATAGTTTGTGAGGGGTATTTTTTAGTTACGGCGTTGTTTTGTGGAAAAAACTGCAGACTGTTCAAATTCGGAGTTGGCTAAATATTTTCGCTTATTCTGAGCCATCGTGCATTGTCTCCAGCATGGATTTACGAGGAATAGATCTTGTTAAACTAACTTTCTTGGCTTTTATAAGGAAGTAAGTAGAAATTTAGACTCTGGCATAGCAGTAGATGTAGTTTACTTGGATTTTGCAAAGGCTTTTGATACAGTCCCCCATAGGCAACTAATGTATAAGCTAAGGTCTGTTGGTCTGGGGAGTCACATTTGTACATGGATAGAAAATTGGTTAATGAATAGGATGCAGAGAATAGTTGTAAATGGGGCTTCATCATTATGGACTAAAGTGCTAAGTGGGGTGCCACAGGGTTCTGTGTTGGGGCCGCTTCTATTTAATCTATTTATTAATGATTTGGAAGTGGGTATTGTCAGCAAGGTTTCTGTGTTTGCTGACGACACAAACCTTTGTTGACCATTAAAAACTGCAGAGGATGTGCAATCGTTGCAGGGGGATCTAGATAGATTGTCACATTGGGCTGCTAAGTGGCAGATGAGATTCAATGTTGATAAATGTAAGGTGATGCATTTTGGACTTAAAAATCCTTGTGCTGCTTATACAATAAATGGCTCTGTGTTAAGTGAATCCCTGTTGGAAAAGGATCTTGGAGTTTTGGTGGATAACAAACTTAAAGGTAGCAAGCAGTGCCAGGCGGCCACAGCCAGAGCTAGCATGGTATTGTCTTGTATAAAGAGAGGTATGGATTCAAGGGAGGAAAATGTTATTCTCCCTCTTTACAAAGCATTGGTAATGCCTTATTTGGAATATGCAGTGCAATTTTGGAATCCTGTGTACAAAAAGGACATCTTTGAAATAGAAAGGGTTCAGATAAGGGCAACTAAATTAATAAGGGGATTGGGGGAGTTTGAATATGAAGAGAGGCTGGAAACATTACAAATATGGACGCTGGAGAAAAGGCGCTTGCATGGGGATATGATTACTGTGTATAAATACATTAACAGGCCATACAATAATCTATCTGGGGCATTGTTCACCAATAGAACATGTCAAAGGACACGAGGACATCCCTTAAGCCTTGAAGAAAAAAGGTTTAAGCTTCAAGCTCGGAAAGGGTTTTTCACTGTGAGAACGGTAAAGTTATGAAACTGTCTTCCAGTGGACGTTGTTATGGCAGGTTCATTGGTCAGTATCAAAAAAAAGCTGGATGAGTTTCTGCAAACAAGGAATGTTGCAAGTTGCTGGTATTGATACATAAAGTAGAGTTGATCAAGTGGCAATCTGAAATTTCCCTGGGAGTCAGGAAGGAATTTTTTCCCTCTTCATAAATTTGGTGGGGTTTTTTTGCCTTCCTCTGGATCAACAGTTAGGCAGGAAATGAGGATATTGCTAGATGGGTTGAACTGGATGGACGTATGTCTTTATTCAACCTAAAATACTATACTATACTATACATGGTATTCAGTGGCTAGCACTGATGCCTTGCAGCACTGAGGTCCTGAGTTCGAATCCATCCTTGGACACATCTGCAAGGAGTTTGTATGTTCTCCCCCTTTCGAACTTGAAGCCTAAATCTTTTTTCTTCAAGTCTTAAGGGATGTCCTTGTGTCCTCTGACATGTTCCATTGGTGAACAATGCCCCATATAGTTTATTGTATGGTCTGTTAATGTATTTATACACAGTAATCATATCCCCACGCAAGCGCCTTTTCTCCAGCGTACATAATTGTAACTTTTCCAGTCTCTCTTCGTATTCAAGCTCCCCCAATCCCCTTATTAATTTAGTTTCCCTTCTCTGAACCCTTTCCATTTCAAAGATGTCCGTTTTTTTGGGGTTTTTTTAATCAATCAATTTTTATTGGAATTTTCAAGCAATAGTTTTTACAACATTGTATAGATACTATTATAGTTAAACATAAAATTTAATCAACATTTTATAAAATAACCTGGGGGAAGAAAAAAAAATGAAATGTATCCTTTATTTACTCCATGTCTATAGTCATTCTTTCTTTGGGTTTGCTTTCTGTCTTGATCATTTATTCATATAGCACCCATTGATCTATTGTCTACATACCAATATTCCCACTGTTTGTAGAATTTGTGGAATTTAAGTGTGTATTGTTTTTCATAGTTCATATTAGTATTCAAACTTTTCAGGATTAGAGTAAAATTAGTAGTTTTGGAGGAGAGACAGTTTCTAGCTATAAATTGTGAGGTAATGATGAAGAGATGGAACATTATAGTTCTTTGGTTAAGAGGGAATAGGTTTAGGTCGATATAGAGTAATGCTAGTTCGGGGGTGAGTATTATTTGTTTGTGGAATAATGTCGATAGAAAGTTTGGGATTTTATACCAGATTTTTCTAATTTTATTACAGGACCAAAATATGTGGGTCAGGGATCCTTGGGAGTTTCCACATCTCCAACAAAGGCGTGAGTATTTTGGGTTCCATTTCGCCATAAGTGATGGGGTTCTGTAGTATCTTAATGATAGTTTCTTTGCAGTTTCCCAATGTTGTGAGCATTTTTATAGTTGAAATGGTAGAATTGCTGCCTCTGACCATTGATCTTCTAGGAATGTTTTCCCCAATTCCTCTTCCCATCTCAAAATGGGTTTTATTTTGGTCATTGTGTTTTTATCATTTATCATGGTGTAAAAGGTGGTGATTCCTTTTGATGGTATTTTGGAGTTTACAAACTGTAGCTCTGTAGATTCCGAAGATGTTTTCCATTGTGATTTGGAGGCAGAGAGGAAAGATATCACCTGAAGATATTTGTAGTGGTCTTTTTGGTTAAGAAGATATTTTCTTTGGAGTGTTTGGAATGGTATGGGTTCTCCTTGTTTATATAGTTGGTCTATTGATGATAGTAAGTTTACTTTCCAATGGGTTTGAAAGTTGGGGATTACTATTTCTAGCTTTCAATGGGATGTAGTTGTATATTGGGGCTAGGAAAGTTTGATTTTTATGTATGGTTCTCCATATGGTGATTGATGCTTTGGGTAGAATATATGGATAGTTTGTCTCTTTGTCTCCTAGGAGGATTGCTCCAAGGATTTTTTGAAGATTAGGAGTTGAACACATGTGTTCCTCAATCTGGGGCCAGAGTTTGTTATTTGAGTTGTTGTTCCACCAGAATCTTATCTGGTCTAGTATAGTAGCTTGGTAATAGTCTTTTAATATGGGGAGTGCCAGGCATCCCATCTTGCGGGGTCTGGCCATAGTTTGATTGTTTATTCTGGCTGTTGTTTGTCCCCATATGAATTGGGTGATATTTTTTTGAGCTCTGGTGAAAAAGGAGTCTGGTATAATTATTGGAATAGATCTGAACAGGTATAGAAACTGTGAAAGTATGAGCATTTTGGACGCCATTATTATATCCATTAAGGAGAGCATGAGAGATTTCCATTTTTTGGTTTTAGGTTCTAGTTTCTCTGAGTGGTAGGAAATTAATTTTGTATAGATTTTCTAAGTTAGACAAAATTTTTATTCCTAAGTATGTTATTTCATTTATTTCCCAGTTGAATCTGTATTTACTGGATAAGAATATTTTTAATGCTCCTGATATGTTGGTGCCTATGACTTGAGATTTCTTTTCATTTATTTTATAGTATGAAATCCGGCCAAATTGTAGTATATGATTTTGGATATGGATTAGAGAGGTTATTGGTTGTGTTACTCTTAAGATGACATCATCTGCGAATAAAGCAATTTTGTGGTTTGTGGATTTAATTTGGATTCCTTTGATGTTTGTATCTGTACGGATTTTTTCAGCTAGCGGTTCCATCGCTAGTGCAAATATTAGAGGGGAAAGAGGACATCCCTGTCTAGTTCCGTTGGAAATATTGAAGGGATCAGAAATCATGTTCGATATAAATACTATTGCTGATGGGTTGGAGTAGAGAGCCATTATTGCTTTTTTGAATTGTTTTTGGAAACCAAATTTGTCTAGAATAAGATTTAAATAAGACCAATTTAAGCGATCGAAGGCCTTTTCGGTGTCGAGGGTAATGAATAGTGATGATATATTTTTTTGATTAGACCAGTCTATTAGATCTATAATTCTTCTTGTGTTGTCAGTTGATTGTCTGTTCTTTATAAAGCCGACTTGGTCTTGGTTAATAAGTTGTTGGAGAATGGTATTGAGTCTTTCGGCTATAATTTTGGAATATATTTTCAGATCGTTGTTTAGTAAGGAGATTACTAAACAAAGATCCCTGAAGTTAGGGATGTGTCTTTGCCTTGTTTTGGGATAAGGATTATTATTGCTTTGAGCATCTCTTTAGGAAATGATGGATCTTCTATGGCTTGATTAAACATTTTATGTAGGTATGGGTTTAATTGTGGGATGAAGGTTTTGTAATATTCATTGGTGAATCCATCTTCTCCTGGGGATTTGTTGAGTTTAAGAGTTTTGACCACTTTTATTATTTCTTCTTGTGAAATTGGTATTTCTAGGTATTCATTTTGTACCTTTGATGTTGCTATGGTAGGTTTATGGATCCGAGAAAAGATTCTATTATCTCTGGGTTGGGTTGATTAACTTCTTTGGTGTCCGTGAGATTGTATAAGTTTGCATAAAATAGGCTAAATTGATTTGCAATATCTTGCGGGTTGGTGAATTTGTTATTCTTTTCAACTATAAAAGAGATTTTGGTTTTGGCTACTTTTTGTTTTAGTCTAATTGCTAGACTTCTGTTAGCTCTTCCTCCTTGAGCATAAAAAGAGGCTTTCATCCTTCTGAGCATCCTTTCATATTCGTAAAGATCAATGGAGTGTAGTTTCTCTCTAGATTCTTTTAGTTCTTTTTTTGTTTGTTGAGTAGGGTTTTGTTTGTTTATTGCTTCTAGTTTGTTCTAGTTCTAGTTTTGTAGGATTTCCAATTTTTTTGTTTTCTGCTTTTGTTTAGTTGAGCTGCTTATTGGATACATATGCCTCTCATTATTGCCTTGTGGGCATTCCATATAATAAAGGGGTTGATTTCTGGGTTGTCGTTTAATTTGAAATAATCTGTTATTGCTGTTTGGATTTTGTTTATTGTTTTTTCATTTGAAAGTAAAATCGGATTTAATTTCCAGGGTTTTTGTTGATTAGAGTTGAATTCTTCATCTATCGAGAGGATTATTGGAGCGTGGTCAGACCATGTGATAGGGAGTATTTGAATTTTCTGTAGTTTCTGTAGTGTCCATTTATCTACAAAGAAGTAGTCCAATCTTGAGTAGATATTAAAAGATTGAGAATAGTATGTATAGTCTCTATCTGTAGGGTGGGTTGTTCTCCAAGGGTCAGATAGATCTTCTGAAGTAATTAGGTTGGTAAAGGCATTGTTTTGGATTTTATGACGACTTGTAGTGTCCAATTCTGTGTTAATTGTTTGATTGAAATCTCCACATATGATTTTTTTTGGTGATATTCTTTGACTTTAAGAATAATTTACTTTATAAATTTTATTTGTTTCTGGTTGGGTGCATAAATGTTGGCTAATACGATATTCCGATTATATATAGCACAGCAGAGGATTATGTATCTGCCATTAGGGTCAATTTTTGCATCATGGAGTTTAAAGGCAATAGTATTTTTTATGGCTATAGTAACTCCTCTTTTTTTCTTGTCTTGAAATGAATGGAATATATTGTTGACTAAGTTATGTTTAAAAAGGTAGTTTAAAGATTCCTTTAGGTGTGTTTCTTGGATACATGCGATATCTATTTTGTTGGTAAGTAGTTCTTTTTCCATAGTAGGTAATGTTTCGAAGCGGAATTTAGACCTCTAACATTGTAGGATTGAATTTTAATAACCATTGGAGAATGATTTATTTTGATGGGGAATTTGGTTTGGTACTATATTCATGGATGGTTGGTATGCCTTATATTGTGAGTTTCTCTTAGTTAAGTTTTGGAGTAGACTGATAGAGATCAGAGGACAGAAAGTAGTCGTATTTGGGTTGACCATGACGTGCTTTAGGTTCAATATATACATTTCAGGTAGCAAACAAAATTTAATAAAAGTATCTGTTTTTATTAAGCACCCCCAACACAGAACCGTGTGGCACCCCACTTAGCACTTTAGTCCATAATGATGAAGCCCCATTAACAACTACTCTTTGCATCCTATTCATTAACCAATTTTCTATCCATGTACAAATGTGCCTGCCCATTCCAACAGACCTTAGCTTATACATTAGTCACGTATGTGGGACTGTGCCAAAAGCCTTTGCAAAATCCAAGTAATCTACTGCTATACCAGAGTCTAAATTTCTACTTACTTCCTCATAAAAGCCAAGCAAGTTAGTTTGCTTTTCCTCCTAAATCCATGCTGGTTACTACTTATAATGTCAGTCCTTGAAAAATACTCTAGAACATGTTCCATTATTAAACTTTCCAGTATCTTCCCCACCACTAAAGTTAAAGGGCATGTCCACCCCCAAAACTATAATCCCCCCAACTACTGGCCCCATCATGTAGTGTAGTGTAATCCTTACCTCACATCCCAGCTCCATATGGTTCTCCTGTAGTCCCCCCCCAAAGTCCCAAAAACTGCCCACCAGGAGGATAGCAGAGTCCATATAGGACTCTGCCTCCTACCTGGCCTCCGGGAGAATTTTGGCATGCGTACTGCAGCATTTCTCCCCTTCCCTCCCCCTCCCTCTCCCTCCCTCTCCCTCCCTCTCAGGATTCCCTCCCCCTAGTGTAAAACCCTTAATCTATAGTATTGCCCCTGTCCCCCCAGCCCCAACCGCTATATTTATATGTTTAGAAAGCTCCCCAAACTTTACTTACATGGTGTTATACTGATGTAATAAACACCTACTGCGAATAAATACTGGTGTGCACAGCATTTCTTCTCTACATATGTGAGTTTGCCACTACGCTGGAGCACCCAGCATTGAATTGTGTTATATTGGGAGTGTGCAGGATCCTTTCCTTGCTTGGTTTACTTACCTCTCCTCTTTCCTCCGCCGAAATGAGCTCCCGGCAGCCGCGTCCGTGATTGGCTGCCGCTCAGCCAATCACAGACACGACTGCCGGTCCCGCCCCTCTGCTTGCATTTTCTCACAAGCAGAGGGCCGGGAGCGCGGGGGAGGAAAGACGGGGAGGTAAGTAGAGTTTGGGGAGCTTTCTAAACATATAAATATAGCAGTTGGGGCTGGGCTGGCAGGGGGAATCTTATAATAAAAATTTATTTTTAGGGTGGACATAACCTTTAAACTTACAGGCCTGCAAGTACGCGGCTGTGAACGACTGCCCTTTTTGAATATTGGAATAACATCAGCCTTTTTCCAATCCAGAGACACACCACCGGACATGAGGGAATCTGCAAAAATAAGAAACAATGGCCTAGATAAAACTGAACTTAGCTCCCTAAGGACCCAAGGATGTATTTTATCTGTTCGAGGAGATTTATTAATATTAACCTTATTTAGTTGTTTATGTACCATATCCTCGGTTAACCAAAGTGCACTTGCATCTTTTATACCATTATTACTACTATACTCTATGATATCTGTACTTGGATCTTCTATAGTCCTTTTCTATACAAAAGTAATTTTTTTTTTTAAGACATTTGCTTTGTCGCCATCCTCCGTAACTAACTTATCCCCATTAATTAATGGTGCCCACATTCTCATTCCTCATCTTCTTACTATTATATACTTAAAAAAATCTTTTAGGCTTAGTGATGTTCTGTTCAGCTATCCTAACTTCATTATTATTTTAGCTAGTTTGATTGCTTTCTTACACTCCTTGGGCCCTATGTATAAAAGATCGTATCGTTATCGTAAAATACCGATCGTTATCGTAAAATAACGACCGGGTTTTACGATAACGACCGTTATTTACCGATAACGACCGTTATTTACCGATACGACCGTTATTTTCCGATATCGGTAAACCGTCGTATCGGTAAATAACGGTCGTTATCGGTAAAAACCGGTCGTTATTTTACGATAACGATCGGTATTTTACGATAACGATACCGATCTTTTTAAATAGGGCCCCTTGTTACAGTTTTTTATAATCCCTCAAGGCCCTTTCTGTTCCCTTTGACTTAAAGGTTTTAATGCCTTTTTCTTCCTTTCCATTTGCCTCTTTACATCAAAATTCAGCCACATGTGCACGGATTTATTTTTTATTTATTTATTACCAAGGTTATAAATTTAGATGAATTTAGTGAAATGGCTTAAAATCCCCTTAAACACAGTCCACTTTTACTTCAGTACCTTTACCTGATAATACATTATCCCAGTTGACATTCTGAAGAGTTACTTTTAACCTGGGAAAATTTGCTTTCCCGAAATTAAAAGTCTTAAAAATTATCCTGCAGCAAATTCAGGAACACACCGCCCTTTTCTGTGATGGCAGTTCCACGTCACCAATCAATGTCAGGGTAATTAAAGTCCCCCATAATGAGTACACTTCCCAAACTTGCAGCCCTTGCCAACTGCATATGAAGCTGACTCACATCCTCCCTTCTAGCATTTGGCAGCTTATAGCAGACACCAACAATGATGTTACCCCCTTTCCTGTTTCCTAATTCCACCCATATTGCCTCCACTTTAACATCCATATTGCCAGTTATCTCTTCTTTTAAATTTGGCTTCAATTCTTTTTTAACATAATCACATACTCCTCCCCCTTTCCTTTTTTCTCTGTCCTGCCTAAACAGGGTGTATCCTTCTAAATTTACAGCCCAGTCATGAGAACTATTCAACCACATTTCTGCTATACCTATTACCTATTATCATACTTTTCATTCAACGCCATTATCTCTAATTTACTCATTTTGTCAACTAGGCTTCTCGCATTTGCAAACATACATTTTAGATTATGATCCTGTAATTTATTCTTACACTTTAATACACATGCCTCCCTATCCCCTATGCTAGCCCCACCCCCCTTTCCGCCCACCACTGGCCTATCTACACCCTGCTTTCCTCCTGAGCTATCTATCCCAGTGAGACTGATAATACCCTCCCCCCAAACCTAGTTTAAAATCTCCAACCCTCTAGCCATCTTCGCTAAAACAGCTGCACCGCCATCAGTGAGGTGCAACCCATCCCTACTAAAGAGCCTGTAGCTGACAACAAAGTCTGCCCAGTTCTCTATAAACCCATATTGGAATATTGCAATATCTGTAAGAATAGTTGATGAATATAACTTCACCCATGTTATTGGAAAGTGACTGGACATTAGATTCTAGGAGGTCGGTAAGGCCAAAGACGAATTTTAAAGCTTGCACCAGCCCTTTATCCCCTCCTCTGCCTACGATTCCTCTTGGAGCTGCAGCATTTTTAAGTCTGGTACTTCTGATACACCCTTGAATAAAGACATTAGTCCATCTAGTCCAACCTACTCAGCTATACCCACATTTCCTGCCTAACAGTTGATCCAGAGGAAGACATTAAAAAAAAAAAAAAAAGTATGACGGGAAAAAATAATTCCTTCATACTGTTCGGAAATATGGAAAAATCCCAGAATCAACTCTACTTTATGTATCAATACCAGTAACCTGCAATATTCTTTATTTTTAGAAACTCATCCAGCTGTAATATCTGTAAGCTTGCTATTTTATTATGAGAAATAGACGAAACTATCATACTTACCGAGAGTTTCCTTTCCTGGCCATCCCTCCAGGCAGCATAAACAAAATGGGTAGCTTCCCTCTGCCTAATTGGACAGAAGAAAAAACAATCTCCCTACATAAACTCCACCCCCCTGACTCACCTTGTCTGATTCTTAAGCAATCTGAAAGACAATATAATAAGTGAGGGTGCTGCCTGGAGGGATGGCCAGGAAAGGAAACACTCGGTAAGTATTCCCCAATATACAGGGTGGGGAATAAAAATACAACGACTCAAAGCAAAAGGAACTTTACTCAGTTACAGACTGTAAGACTTTACATCCAAATAAGGACTTGGAAATTAATTTGACATTCATTCTATAATGCCTAATGAACGTACTAGGCGTAGCCCAAGTAGCCGCCTGGCAGATAGCCTCTGCCGATGCTCCCTCTTCTGCTGCCCAAGAGGTTGAACTCTTGTGGAATGTGCTGAGATCCCTTTAGGAGGTACCAAACTCTGAACTTCGTAGGCTCTACAAATTGCTCTAACAATCCACCTTCTGACTGTGGAAACTGTAGCTGCTTTGCCTTTATGAGCCCCTGCAGGTATTATAAAGAGGTTATCCGAAGATCTAAGAGATTTTTTTCTTTCCATGTATTCAAGGATACAAGTCCTCACATCCAACCCTTGCATGTCACCATCCTCAGACTGTTCTCCTTGCTCAAATGCTGGTATAACTATTGGCTCATTCATGTGAAATCTGGAAATAACCTTCGGAAGGAAGTCCTCCGGAAGATGGAAGATGATTACCTCTGGAAGTATATTCATAAATGGTGGTTTAATAGAAAGTGCTGTTATTTCACAAGCTCGTCGTCCTGAAGTAAGAGCAAGCAGTAGAACTGTTTTGAGAGTCAAATCAGTTAAAGAAGACAATTGACTGGGTTCACCCTGGTTTATTATAGGTGCCCTAGCACTTTGCCTAGTGGCTTATGCCTAAAAACGGCCCTGGGTTTGAACACACACCAAAAAAATTGCACCCTAATTATGCACACTGGTGTATAGAAAGTATTTTTCACTGGATTAGAACAAACACACCCTTGCCTTGGCTTATATATTTTCATGCTAATGCTGTAAACAACAACACTTGAAACGTGCAAGCTGCTTCAGACAATCCTGATCCTCCCTTTATAGCCCTCTTCTTTTTCAGAATTCTCTCCACGTTAGCACCCCATAATGACTTACTTCCCCCTTCAACATCACAATAAAAAGCAGCTTCTTGATAGAGATGGACTAGACCTCGAACCCGAGTTCGAGCCAAACTATTCAAATTTGAACAAATTCGGACTTCTCGAACTATCCCGGATTTTCGGACTTTCGTAAATATCGAATGTTCGACCATTTGAATGTGCGAGTAAAATGCCTATTATATCTATACGCGCGCATTGAATCCGCGAGTAAAGGGTCCATTAAAACCTATACGTGAGCATCGAATCCGTGAGTAAACTATCCATGTATCTAGGCGCAAACGCGAGCATCGAATCCGCGAGTAAAGTGTCCATTAAACCTATACGCGAACATCGAATCCGCGAGTAAAATGTCCATGGTATCTAGGCGCAAACGCGAGCATCGAATCTGCGAGTAAAGTGCGATTAAAACCTATACGCGAGCATCGAATCACACGAGTAAATGTCCATGGTATCTAGGCTCGAACATCGAATCTACGAGTAAAGTGTCCATTAAAGCCTATACGCGAGCATCAAATCTGCGAGTAAAATGTTACATGGTACCTAGGCGCAAACTGCTCGAAATAGACGAGTGAGTGTAAAATTTATTTTTCGAATGTCCTTGATATTCGAACACGTTCCCTAGACCATTCCCAGGTCCCACAGCCATTACATTAAGTTACCATTAATATTTTAATTGTATTTTCATTAGAACTTTTGAACTATTTGACTCCCATTGACTGAATGGGTTCGAAAGTTCGAAAACAGACCGAACTTTCGAAAGTTCGTCAATCTCTACTTCTTGAATTGACCCCTAATACACTTGCCCACTGGTGCTGTTCCCAGACAGCCTTGTGGCAGAATCCTGCCCCCCTGGCATGAATGCTCTTTTCCTCACTATCAGATAACTGAAAAGTGTGGGCATTGGCACACAAGCAGGGTTACTTCAATAAAAGTTCTTATCATTTAAAATGGTGCTATTTTGGCCCCAACCAATCAGAATTTTGCCCAACTAATCAGGTTTCAATGTTAAATAAGATCTGATTGGTTGGGCAAAATTAGCACCATTTTAAACGATAAGAACTTTTATTGAATCTCCCTGATATTATTCTTAAATCTGCACATCCAAATAGTGTATGAAAAAAACTTTTAGACTCTTATACACAATTTAGGGAGCTATGAGAGGGAGATATAAAACACAATTTAGCAGCAGAGGTAGTGACTTGACTTCTATGTGCTAGGGAAATAGAAAGCAAGGCTATACAGACAACCATCCTTCCAGGGGCCGATGTATTGCCTCTCAATTTGCTGATAAAAAAGATCACTACAATCAAACAGCAAATGCTGCTGCTGCCATTGATGAAAATACAATTAGTAGACCTTAAAAGAACACTTGGGTAAACCCTTTATACGTTAGTCCTTTAAAGTAAGGATCTGCACAGTATGGATTAATCTTTAGGGCTATCTGTCTATCTATCTATCTGTTAACTATCTATCTATCCACATTATTGAAAAGTACAATACTGCACCTATACCATCACTGTATAATAATATAGTCAGGTCTCCCTACATCACACTTCTGGACATGACACAACTGCCTGCTGGAACAGTGGTATTTACAGTTATGGGCAGGATTTAACTAACATTCCAGCATGTTATGAACCAAACAAATTTAGCAAGGATCGCTGTGAAAGTAAGGTTTGCCAAAACTTAGTTCCATTCTAAATTGTAAAAGCAATTCAGGTAACAAGCTAATTAGATGAAGTACACTGAATTACTTATTATAAAACAATACCAAGTTTAAAATGTTTATTAATAAGTGTCACATAGATTTGCTGTGTTTCCTTTATTCTGTATAATCACTGTGAATTATCCTTGCTGCCAAAGTTCTAATGAACAAAAATCAAGGTCTTCTTGGTACATTACATTTAATGTTATTTTAATAAAAAACTGCTCACATTAAGTAGATACTTAAAGATTTGTACAGTTTTACAAATAACAAAGATACAGGGGGAGATGCAATAAATTTTGCATTCACAACCTACCTGCCCATTTACAGCAATGTATTAACCCCTTTGCCACTGTTATACACTGCGAATACAATGTGTGTAAGTTGCGACCTTTTGCAAGGCTTTAAAGACACTATTAAAAAGATGTTAATTTTTGAGCAAAAAGCTAGAGCATAAATGCGCGCAAAATTTATGCATTCCTGTGTCTGCGCAAAGTAAAAAAAAATCCGACATGGCGCAGGCAGCACAAACCTCACTAACACGTTAGTATACATAGGTTAGTGTGAATTTAGCAGTTATTTTCCCGCTAGTGTGGGATATTGCATCTCTCTGACAGTTGTGTAATCGTGTGTGAGAACATATGTAACTTCTTGGGATCAAATAGCTGCAAGTTAATGTTAATCTTAATGGGATTATTTTCCTTAAATTGTGGTCAGTTGTAAATTGTTGGTGCCCACAGTTCCCTGTACAAAAACAAATAGTATGGACAATCATTCTATACTGTAATCTATTAGAACGTATTAAATTCTGACATTGATTTGGTATTATACCAAACATATAAAAGAGCACTGTATTCTGTTCCATCACAGTACACCATGTCTATAGATACCCCATCTGTTACACAATTCGTCCAAATTGGACAAACAAAGAACGATCAGACAGGTCAGAAAATCACAGCCGATCGCCCCTGATGGTCGCGGCTGCTTTTGCCGCGATTGACAGTCCTTCCTCCTGGCCGACGTCCTAAAGCTCGAATGGTCGGTCAGGGGAAGGATTGTATAGGTGTACCTAGCTAACAGTTTAGATTTAAAAAAGCCAAAGGATGTCACGCAAAGTGAGGGTAGGGAGCAGCAAGAGAGAATGGTTTAAGACAGGGGAAACCGTGTTCATAGGAGTTTTTAAAGAAGATTGCCTGCGAGGAGCACAGGGCAACGTCCAGGAGCATAAGGGACCAAGAGTGAAGATAAGTAGGGAGGTGCAGTAGAACTGAAAGTATTTAAAGTTTAAAAGAAGGTATCCAATAGACTCTTTGTTTGATGGGAACTGCAGTTTTGGGGTGTGGGTTCTCTTTTGGAGGAAAGTGAGATGACCCGAGATAGACTGGAAGGACTATATGGAACGTTCGAAAGTTCAAAAATGGACCCATTAAAGTCAATGGGAGTCCAAATAGTTCAAAAAGTTTAAATGAAAACAATTAAATATCAATGGTAACTTAATGTAAATAGCTGTGGGACCTGGGAAATGGTCTGGGGAACACGTTCAACAAAATATCACAGGACCATTGAAAACAATTTTACTCCCACGTACGCTACTTTTTCAAGCTCTCGCGTTCGAACATTCGATAATTAAACCACAAAAGACTCGCCGATTCGATAATGTGAATTTACTCGTGGATTCGTGCTCGTGTATAGGTATAATAGACATTTTACTTGCGGATTCGCTATATTTACACGCGAATAGTTGAAATAGACATTTTACTCGCGGATTCGATGCTGCGATAGATATAGACCAGGGAGTAGATGAGATAAGAAGCGCACAATTAAGCAATGTTGAAAATGCAAGTGGTAGTGTTTCCTTGTCAAAATCCCTGTTTTACTTAGATCTTTGGGGAGCTTCACTTTGGATGGTCTTCCTTGCAAAGCTAAACCCCTGCAAACTATCCCTATGCTGTGTCTGACTGTAAGCTCTTGTGGACGGGTCCTCTTTCCTATTGTATCACGTATTGCTGTAAGTAACTCATCACTGCATGCTTTATTATGTATTACCGTGTGTACCGGTATGTAATATGTAAGAATTGTATAATATGTATACCCTGTATATAAGTTTGTCTATGTATTGTAAGCGCCACGGAAGATGTTGGCTCTATATAAATCAATAATAATAATAAAAATAATGGGGTAATAATAAAAAACAAATCAGACACAGGACAGGGAAATAAGTAATCAGCAGAGGGCAATTCCACAACAAAGTAACACAGCTCTTGCAACAAGGACTGGCAGGAAGATACCATACCAAATGGCCACACTTCTGCATGTAGTCCAAAACAGCATTGGACACGCATTCCTAGTCTGTAGTAGAGCTAATACATAGACCAGTAATGTTCTAAGTTTATGGCTAAGCCGGGTGACATGTGGGCGTTACGTTAAAATTTTTGAGCGGTCCCCCCAGGGGCTGCAAATGCTACATGTATCATTTCTTTACAGGCCAAAACATCTGGAACTGTCAGAAAACAAAAGCCTTTTGTGTGAAAGAAAGTCTTCCCAAAAACCACGCACCCACAATCTACGTACCCCTCCCCAATTTCAAAGAGAAACAATTGGGTTGGACACTGTCAACTGAAAGAACTGAAAGACCCATTAGCAGTAAAAGGACAAAACTAAATTAGAAGCCAGAGCACCTTGATATAAAAGCAGTAATCTGTGTCTCACCTTTCATTTTGATGTGGATGCTGGGAAATTTACTTTCGATCATACAGTTATCTTAACCTATTCTTTAGGTTATTACATTTACTTTAAGCTATTACTAGAGTGGTGATTTACAGTTATCTGTGCTCTTGGGAGGGGATGCTTTCATATATGGAGCTTAAAATGTTGGTTAAGTTCTCCATCAAGGTTTTCTTTAAATATGAAGTCAAATAGCCATCAAGGTTTACAACCTTATGACCAAGGAGATAGAATAGCTTATTCTTTGAAATAAAATTGTGTTTGGTTGATGAAAGTCATTTCTTTTTCCTTGGGTCACATACAGTAGATGGAATTTATCTCTCTCTACCTACCTTGTAATGAAACTCTGTGCTCTACTTACACTGGCTTTGGCAGTGAATGGGTTTCTGTTCTTTGGCTAGGAAACAAATGTTGAATTTTTATTTAAGTGCAGAAGACCAAATGAATTTAATGAATTAATTGCAGATGATTCACAGCAGTGGAGATTTGTATTCCTCTGAAAGTGTTGCAGTGAGGGTCATCTCTATTAGAACATATCTTAGCATTTTTTCTATTTTACTGTAACATCTTGCCATGATTAAAGCCCTTTGATTAAACGCTGGGAGACAGGGGAGCAGCTGAGCTAGACTGAAAGTTAACGTTTACAGACAGGAATAAAAATTGTAGTTTTCTTCAGTACTGTGGGTTTCATCTAAAAAAAAAAAGCAAATTAAAAGAAACAGAAAATCTTCAAAGATATAAAGGAAGGAAACCCATTCCTGTCACCATTATTTTAATGCCTGTAGTTACAGCAGTCTCTTAATTAGAGGCAAAGCTAAGGGACCGTTAGTGAGTTAATAGAAGCAATTCAATTAATACTCTTGTATACTAGTGATTACTGCTAAATTGTTTAGTAAATTATTAGGCAAATACAAACTAAAAGGGAGAATAATATTTGCAATGCATGTTTACACAGTCCTGTACAGAATGTGTCTATTTATGTAAGTAAAAACTAGGAATGGCAGTACTTTAATGGTGGAACATAACTACTTGATGTCCGAACTTCGCAAAATCCGGTCCACTCGAGGATCTGCGAATTTTCTAAAATTTTCGAAATACGAAAAATCCGCGAATCGGAAGTTTGGAAGGCGGAAAATCCGGAAAAAACCCGCGGTAGATATGGGTTCGGATCCGCGAACCGGCCATCCCTAATAACTACCAGAGAGCAGACGAGCAACCACAAGGGGGCCCGGGAGCAAGGGAGCCCCATATTCTTATTTTTCCTATGACAGGTATAGACTTCTCCCAGAAAACCACGGTGGATAAGCACGGATAGGAGTCCCATCAAATTTTGCTGAGGGCCCAGTGATTCCTAGTTACTCCACTGGTTGGCATTATGAGAGAACTATTGTTCAGTGTGATACCTCTTTGGTATGTGTTCTGGCATTAACCGATGTGTAGCACTGAATTTTTAGAATGGTGAAGTACAAGAAGTCCCCAGGTTAAAGCATTCAACAAACATAAATCTAGCACTTACAAATGGCTCTAATGCTGCCAATAGCCCGAGATTTTGGGATATTTTCATTCACGGTCACTTTTAAGTTTTATTACAGATTTTGCTTAAAAACAGAATTTGTTTATTTACCCACAGGCTCATAGAAAATATGCACAACCTACTTAAAAGATGTTTATTCTACTGTACTATCACTTTAGGGTTTTAGTTCAGTAATGAGTTTGTATTATACAGTGAATTGAAAACAATCAACCTGAGGCAGAATAGGGGAATGTTTGCTTGTGTATTTTTTTTTAATATGTCAGAGCTCACACAGTGAAGGTACAAATAATGAGTTTCTGCATCGAGAATAGAAATGTAAGAAAAAGGTTAATCAATTCAGATAAATATATTGTTTTTTTCCCCCCGTGATTCTAACTATAGTTGTCCTAACCTGGGGTATTTAGAACTAGAGGTGTAAGTGTAGTAATTGTTTTTATAGAACGATATAAATAAGAATTATCAGGGAGATGTAATAAAAGTTCTTATTGTTTAAAATGGTGCTAACTTTGCCCAACCATCAGATGTTAGCTTTCAAATGGTAATTAACATCTGATTGGTTGGGGCAAAATAGCACCATTTTTAACAATAAGAACTTTTATTAATCTCTCTATATCCACCTAAACAGGGGAACAAAGCTCCAGTGAATATTTTAAATGACAATCAGGGTTATTCGATAAAAGTTCTTATCGTAAAAATGGTGCTAATTTTGCCCCAACTAATCAGATGTTAGCTTTTCAAATGTTAAATAATATCTGATTGGCGGGGCAACATTAGAACCATTTTTAATGACAAGAAATTTTATTGAATATCCCTGAATGTATGTGGTGAAAGTCACTATTTATTACTTCACATTTAATCTAAAGGAGATGAAGTAATTGAGCTTTCAGTTGGTAAAATTCTAAAAAATGTACAAAGGGCATCTATACCGAAAAATAGGTTATTTTAAATTGACCATAACTGGAAACTATAACTCTTCCTAACCACCACTGTATAATTTTTGTTGTTGATCTGACCCCTATTTCTTGAGATATTCAAAACTTCTAAAACTCTTATAAAGAAAAACTTTAGCTGTCAATCAAGTTTCTTGCTCTCAAAAAGTATTGTTCTGTGAGTAGTTTTACTGTAGCTGGAATGGTGACAGAGTTTTGACAGTTGGATGCTGGATACTGCTCCTAAACAATATGTGTGCTGATGAAGACATGCAGCAACACACACAAATCAGAGTAAGTGCTACGTACATGTATTCAATTATAGATTTAGATGAGGCAAAGCTTTTTTTTAAGTATAGTGTCCCATTAAAGATTAGCAGGTTAATCAGTCAGAACTGCACATACACAATTATTTCACCCAGTTGTTCAGAGGATTACTGTCTTTAATGAATTTAAAAGCATGGTATTTTTGCAGTTTATTAGTGTATATAGTGTATAGGTCTACAAGGGAGGTGTCTATATAATATATATAAATATAAT
The DNA here is from genome assembly GCA_019447015.1 of Hymenochirus boettgeri. Lineage (NCBI taxonomy): Eukaryota > Metazoa > Chordata > Amphibia > Anura > Pipidae > Hymenochirus > Hymenochirus boettgeri. The sequence goes on along the minus strand of CM033472.1, from coordinate 126,298,417 downwards.
ATAATTTCTATAAACTGTGTGTTTAAGTTTATTTAAACATATCTGGTTTGATAATTGTGTATCTATTTTGTGACCTCATCTTCCTGTGGTTGTATTTTGCCGACAGGTAAATAAATAAATATTAAAATAAAAGAGGATAAATAGGTTAAAAAAAACCATGAAAATAGAGGTAGTGTAATGCTATGGAGTCCCCGAGTATCCTTTCAGCACAGATACTGCAATCCAGAACCACTCGCTTCACATTTATACAAGCCCCCATTTGCTGGGAGGCTTGACACTACTCATACCCAGGCATGGTTGCCCCCAGGTCTTAAAGTGCAAGTTATTTGTGCTCAGGCCAGGGATGCTCAAGATAACCAAGGCAACTAGACAGACTGGGCATTTGCAGATGGCAAAGCTGGATAAAGTGTGGTACAAGAGGAGTAAGAAGAATCAAAGTCAGGGAGGGAGCCAGGGGTCAGAACACAGGAAATAAGTCAGCAGAGGTACTAAATGATTAAAAGAAAGCGTAGTCAAAGGGCGAGCAGGAGTCAGGACAAGCGAAAACAATCTGAAGTAGAAACGGGCAGGAACCGGGAACCAGAAGATCAAACCATGAAAATCACACAATGAGTAGGAAAAACCACAAGCGATGATGGGCAAACAGAAAACTTAAAAATGTACAAGAAACCAACCAGGAGCAGAAAAAAGGGAACCAGATAGGCTGAGCACTTTTTACAAAATGGCCAAAACAACCAGAACCAGTAGTAGAACAGAATAGAAGAAATTGATACATTTGTTTCCGTAAGTGATGGAGGTTTCTGGAAACCATCAAGTGTGAGAGTGCAATAACGAAAAGAGCTGAACTCATCCAGAAGAACCGTGCAGGAAGACGACAGGATTGAGTGGGTGTGAGAGCAAAGGAGAGGTAAGAACAGTGATTATTGACATGTAGGTGTTTGTGTGCATACAACTGGTCTTTTTCTTGAAATAGTGAATATTCTTTGCAGTTTCTTTTAACTCTGTAGTTATAAGTTCTGTTATTCTTTCTATCTAGTCTATTCTTTGCAAGATCAGGTACACGGGTACACAGTGGCATAAAACTAGTAATTATATGCCACTAGGAATATTTACAACTACCATGATATTTACAGCCATGATGCCACTACCATCAGCAATATAAAGGCTTTTAGCAGAATTAGAATATATAATAGCTAAGAGATGGCATGTCTTCAAATTCGGATAAATAAACTACAGTATATCAGTATTCTTTCTACTATTCTTTGCTCAGAAGGAGGTAGACATATGGATGTGGGAGAAGCACATTGATTGATTCATTATGGCAGTATCCATAAAAACATGGATTGGAATGGATGAGTGGCAGACGCCCGATGCCAGGGGAGAACAAAGGTAAATTTGGACTGTGTCCAACATGATTTAGCAATCTGTAAATTGTAGATCACTAAATGTCTTGCTTATGTTGCACACACCATCGGTTGTACACTTGTGAATGTTGATGTTCACCAGATGTTTAGTTCTACATAGTAACATAGAAATAGTAGCAACCCTCCTGACTCCAAATGGCCATCGGAAAGGTTTCCTGGATCAACTAGAACTGTATTAATACCAGTTATTTTCAATATTTTTAAATTTTAGAAATATCCAACACTCTCTTAAAGCTATTTAATTAACTAGCGATTACCACATCGGCTGGTTCCACAGTTTTACTGTTTTCTCTGGAAAGAATATATAATATAATGCTTTCTTAACCAATGTATGAAATTGTATTTAATTTTAAATTCTTTTCTACCTGTATAATGGCTTGCACTTATCCCCTTGTTTGTAACTTGTGTTGTATTTGTACAGCGCTGCGGTACCCAAGTGGCACTTTAAATAGAATAAACATAACATATATACAACTACATGTCATGCACCTTAGGCTATGTGCTTGTATCAATACAAACTGTGCAGTGATGGAATCATAGCTCCATCCCTTTATGCAAATAGCAAGTCATGATGTCATAAATGTCATAACGTCACTGTGTCATAGTTTTTTTTTTATAATAATACTCAGGACATGTGGGAGACTGCCATTTAGTGGGTTTTTTTTACTTGCCAAGTGGGTTTAGGTAGGATTTCAACCTTTGAGTCCTCTTTTTATTTTTTCACAAAACTCTCCTAAAGCACGGAGTTCTATGAATAACAGCGTCTGGAATCTTCCTGTATATAAGAAGCATGCACACCGTTACCTACTAAAGGTGTGTAGATTCCAAAAATATATAGTTTGTGGGGGTTATTACCAAGTTGAATAGGCTGTTCAAATTACAGCACACTTTGATTTTTTCTTGTAATTGCAATTTTGCATGCGTCCATTTGAGCTAGTTGGTGGCCAGCATTTGTGTGTACCCACGCATATGGCATACCTTTGATTCAAACATGTGGGAGATGACTTTGCAGGTTTTTTTGCTTGTCAAGTGGGTTTTTAGGTAGGATTTCAACCTTTGAATCATCTTATTTATTTTTCACACAATCTTCTAAAAACACAGAATTCATTGGATTATTGATTCTGGAATTTCATGTATATATAAAAGCTGGCACTGTAGCTGAAGGAGTGTAGATTCCAAAAATATATAGTTTATGGGGGTTATTTCCAAGTTTCAGGACTGTTTTCTTTAAAAAGGTAGGCTGTTTAAATTACAGGGCACTTGATTTTTTCTGTTAATTGCAATTGGGCATGCGCTCCATTGGACTAGTTGGTGGCCACGTCTTGTGTGCACCGCAAAAAAAGAATGACACCGTTGCGTAGCTGAAGGCAGTAGATTCCAAGAATATTTGTTTTTGGAGTATTTCTATTATAGAGGGGCTTTAGTCTGAAAAATCTGAAAAGTTCTGTAATTGGGCCATGTGATTTGGCTCACTTTGTGGCTAGTCAATTCCATGTACGCATGTGTAACCATGCATATGGCATCCGTTTGATTCGGTACATTGGGAGATTGATATTTGGTAACTTTTTGTTACATTTCATGGGATTTTGGCATGACTTCTACCTTCGAAAGTGGATTTTTTGTTGCCATCATGCATTGTCTCACTTTGTGGCTAGTCATTTCCACGTGCATGTGGTAACCACTCATATGGCATACCGTTTGATTAGGACATTGGGGAGATAGATATTTGGTAACTTTTTCTTACATTCCATGAGGTTTTGGGATGATTTCTACCTTTGAAAGTTTATTTTTGTTAATTTTTTCAGAAAATCTCAGAAAGTGCTACCTTATAACGAACTGCGACCACACCATGATGATGGTATGAATGAACAAACTACATTTGTACATAGCTGAAGGAGTGTAAATTTCAGGAATATAGTTTGGGGGGGGTTGTGGGAAAAACTGCAGACTGTTCAAATTCAGAGTTGCCTGAATATTTTGCTGTTTTGAGCCATCGTGCATTGTCTCACTTTGTGCTATTCGCTTCTACTTCCGCGGGGTAACCATGCATATGGCATACCATTTGATTCAGGACATTTGAGAGATTGATATTTAGTAACTTTTTTTTACATTTCATGAGGTTTTGGCATGATTCTATCTTTTGAAGTTGTTTTTGTATTTTTTTCAGAAAAGTGCGACCTCCTACGACAAACTGCGCCCCACACCATTGATGGTATGAATGAATGAACTACAATGTACATAGCTGAAGGTGTATAGTTTGTGAGGGGTATTTTTTAGTTACGGCGTTGTTTTGTGGAAAAAAACTGCAGACTGTTCAATTCGGAGGGCTAAATATTTTCGCTATATCTGAGCCATCGTGCATTGTCTCCAGATGGATTTACGAGGAATAGATCTTGTTAAACTAACTTTCTTGGCTTTTATAAGGAAGTAAGTAGAAATTTAGACTCTGGCATAGCAGTAGATGTAGTTTACTTGGATTTTGCAAAGGCTTTTGATACAGTCCCCCATAGGCAACTAATGTATAAGCTAAGGTCTGTTGGTCTGGGGAGTCACATTTGTACATGGATAGAAAATGGTTAATGAATAGGATGCAGAGAATATTTGTAAATGGGGCTTCATCATTATGGACTAAAGTGCTAAGTGGGGTGCCACAGGGTTCTTGTTGGGCCGCTTCTATTTAATCTATTTATTATGATTTGGAAGTGGGTATTGTCAGCAAGGTTTCTGTGTTTGCTGACGACACAACCTTTGTTGACCATTAAAAACTGCAGAGGATGTGCAATCGTTGCAGGGGGATCTAGATAGATTGTACATTGGGCTGCTAAGTGGCAGATGAGATTCAATGTTGATAAATGTAAGGTGATGCATTTTGGACTTAAAATCCTTGTGCTGCTTATACAATAAATGGCTCTGTGTTAAGTGAATCCCTGTTGGAAAAGGATCTTGGAGTTTTGGTGGATAAAACTTAAAGGTAGCAAGCAGTGCCAGGCGGACAGCCAGAGCTAGCATGGTATTGTCTTGTATAAAGAGAGGTATGGATTCAAGGGAGGAAAATGTTATTCTCCCTCTTTACAAAGCATTGGTAATGCCTTATTTGGAATATGCAGTGCAATTTTGGAATCCTGTGTACAAAAGGACATCTTTGAAATAGAAAGGGTTCAGATAAGGGCAACTAAATTAATAAGGGGATTGGGGGAGTTTGAATATGAAGGAGGCTGGAAACTTACAAATATGGACGCTGAGAAAAGGCGCTTGCATGGGGATATATGATTACTGTGTATAAATACATTACAGGCCATACAATAATCTATCTGGGGCATTGTTCACCAATAGAACATGTCAAAGGACACGAGACACTCCTAAGCCTTGAAGAAAAAAGGTTTAAGCTTCAAGCTCGGAAAGGGTTTTCACTGTGAGAACGGTAAAGTTATGAAACTGTCTTCCAGTGGACGTTGTTATGGCAGGTTCATTGGTCAGTATCAAAAAAAGCTGGATGAGTTTCTGCAAACAGAATGTTGCAAGTTGCTGGTATTGATAATAAGTAGAGTTGATCAAGTGGCAATCTGAAATTTCCCTGGGAGTCAGGAAGGAATTTTTTCCCTCTTCATAAATTTGGTGGGGTTTTTTTGCCTTCCTGGATCAACAGTTAGGCAGGAAATGAGGATATTGCTAGATGGGTTGAATGGATGGACGTATGTCTTTATTCAACCTAAATACTATACTATACTATACATGGTATTCTAGGCTAGCACTGATGCCTTGCAGCACTGAGGTCCTGAGTTCGAATCCATCCTTGGACACATCTGCAAGAGTTTGTATGTTCTCCCCCTTTCGAACTTGAAGCCTAATCTTTTTTCTTCAGTCTTAAGGGATGTCCTTGTGTCCTCTGACATGTTCCATTGGTGAACATGCCCCATATAGTTTATTGTATGGTCTGTTAATGTATTTATACACAGTAATCATATCCCCACGCAAGCGCCTTTTCTCCAGCGTACATAATTGTAACTTTTCCAGTCTCTCTTCGTATTCAAGCTCCCCAATCCCCTTATTAATTTAGTTTCCCTTCTCTGAACCCTTTCCATTTCAAGATGTCCGTTTTTTGGGGTTTTTTTAATCAATCAATTTTTATTGGAATTTTCAAGCAATAGTTTTTACAACATGTATAGTCTATTATAGTTAAACATAAAATTTAATCAACATTTATAAAATAACCTGGGGAAGAAAAAAAAATGAAATGTACTTTTATTTACTCCATGTCTATAGTCATTCTTTCTTTGGGTTTGCTTTGTCTTGATCATTTATTCATATAGCACCCATTGATCTATTGTCTACATACCAATATTCCCACTGTTTGTAGAATTTGTGGAATTTAAGTGTGTATTGTTTTTCATAGTTCATATTAGTATTCAAACTTTTCAGGATTAGAGTAAATTAGTAGTTTTGGAGGGAGAGACAGTTTCTAGCTATAAATTGTGAGGTAATGATGAAGAGATGGAACTTATAGTTCTTTGGTTAGAGGGAATAGGTTTAGGTCGATATAGAGTAATGCTAGTTCGGGTGGTGAGTATTATTTGTTTGTGGAATAATGTCGATAGAAAGTTTGGGATTTTATACCAGATTTTTCTCAATTTTATTACAGGACCAAAATATGTGGGTCAGGGATCCTTGGGAGTTTCCACATCTCCAACAAAGGCGTGAGTATTTGGGTTCCATTTCGCCATAAGTGATGGGGTTCTGTAGTATCTTAATGATAGTTTCTTTGCAGTTTCCCAATGTTGTGAGATTTTTATAGTTGAAATGGTAGAATTGCTGCCTCTGACCATTGATCTTCTAGGAATGTTTCCCCAATTCCTCTTCCCATCTCAAAATGGGTTTATTTTTGGTCATTGTGTTTTTATCATTTATCATGGTGTAAAAGGTGGTGATTCCTTTGATGGTATTTTGGAGTTTAAAACTGTAGCTCTGTAGATTCCGAAGATGTTTTCCAGTGATTTGGAGGCAGAGAGGAAAGATATCACCTGAAGATATTTGTAGTGGTCTTTTGGTTAAGAAGATATTTTCTTTGGAGTGTTTGGAATGGTATGGTTCTCCTTGTTATATAGTTGGTCTATTGATGATAGTAAGTTTACTTTCCAATGGTTTGAAAGTTGGGGATTACTATTTCTAGCTTTCAATGGGATGTAGTTGTATATTGGGCTAGGAAAGTTTGATTTTTATGTATGGTTCTCCATATGGTGATTGATGCTTTGGGTAGATATATGGATAGTTTGTCTCTTTGTCTCCTAGGAGGATTGCTCCAAGGATTTTTTGAAGATTAGGAGTGAACACATGTGTTCCTCAATCTGGGGCCAGAGTTTGTTATTTGAGTTGTTGTTCCACCAGAATCTTATCTGGTCTAGTATAGTAGCTTGGTAATAGTCTTTTAATATGGGGAGTGCAGGCATCCCATCTTGCGGGGTCTGGCCATAGTTTGATTGTTTATTCTGGCTGTTTGTTTGTCCCATATGAATTGGGTGATATTTTTTTGAGCTCTGGTGAAAAAGGAGTCTGGTATAATTATTGGAATAGATCTGACAGGTATAGAAACTGGTGAAAGTATGAGCTTTTGGACGCCATTATTATATCCATTAGGAGAGCATGAGAGATTTCCATTTTTGGTTTTAGGTTCTAGTTTTCTGAGTGGTAGGAAATTAATTTTGTATAGATTTTCAAGTTAGACAAAATTTTTATCCTAAGTATGTTATTTCATTTATTTCCCAGTTGATCTGTATTTACTGGATAAGAATATTTTTAATGTCCTGATATGTTGGTGCCTATGACTTGAGATTTCTTTTCATTTATTTTATAGTATGAAATCCGGCCAAATTGTAGTATGATTTTGGATATGGATTAGAGAGGTTATTGGTTGTGTTACTCTTAAGATGACATCATCTGGAATAAAGCAATTTTGTGGTTTGTGGATTAATTTGGATTCCTTTGATGTTTGTTCTGTACGGATTTTTTCAGCTAGCGGTTCCATCGCTAGTGCAAATATTAGAGGGGAAAGAGGACATCCCTGTCTAGTTCCGTTGGAAATATTGAAGGGATCAGAAATCAGTGGATATAAATACTATTGCTGATGGGTTGGAGTAGAGAGCCATTATTGCTTTTTTGAATTGTTTTTGGAAACCAAATTTGTCTAGAATAAGATTTAAATAAGACCAATTTAAGCGATCGAAGGCCTTTTCGGTGTCGAGGGTAATGAATAGTGATGATATATTTTTTTGATTAGACCAGTCTATTAGATCTATAATTCTTCTTGTGTTGTCAGTTGATTGTCTGTTCTTTATAACCGACTTGGTCTTGGTTATAAGTTGTTGGAGAATGGTATTGAGTCTTTCGGTAATTTTGGAATATATTTTCAGATCGTTGTTTAAGATAGGAGATTACAAACAAAGATCCCTGAAGTTAGGGATGTGTCTTTGCCTTGTTTGGGATAGGATATTATTGCTTTGAGCATCTCTTTAGGAAATGATGGATCTTCTATGGCTTGATTAAACATTTATGTAGGTATGGGTTTAATTGTGGGATGAAGGTTTTGTAATATTCATTGGTGATCCATCTTCTCCTGGGGATTTGTTGAGTTTAAGAGTTTTGACCACTTTTATTATTTCTTCTTGTGAATTGGTATTTCTAGGTATTCATTTTGTACCTTTGATGTGCTATGGTAGGTTTATGGATCCGAGAAAAGATCTATTATCTCTGGGTGGGTTGATTAACTTCTTTGGTGTCCGTGAGATTGTATAAGTTTGCATAAAATAGGCTAAATTTTTGCAATATCTTGCGGGTTGGTGAATTTGTTATTCTTTTCAACTATAAAAGAGATTTTGGTTTTGGCTACTTTTTGTTTTAGTCTAATTGCTAGACTTCTGTTAGCTCTTCCTCCTTGAGCATAAAAAGAGGCTTTCATCCTTCTGAGCATCCTTTCATATTCGTAAAGATCAATGGAGTGTAGTTTCTCTATAGATTCTTTTAGTTCTTTTTTTTTGTTGAGTAGGGTTTTGTTTGTTTATTGCTTCTAGTTTGTTCTAGTTCTAGTTTTGTAGGTTTCCAATTTTTTTGTTTCTGCTTTTGTTAGTTGAGCTGCTTATTGGATACATATGCCTCTCATTATTGCCGTGGCATTCCATATAATAAAGGGGTTGATTTCTGGGTTGTCGTTAATTTGAAATAATCTGTTATTGCTGTTTGGATTTTGTTTATTGTTTTTTCATTTGAAGTAAAATGGATTTAATTTCCAGGGTTTTTGTTGATTAGAGTTGATATTCTCATCTATCGAGAGGATTATGGAGGTGGTCAGACCATGTGATAGGGAGTATTTGAATTTTCTGTAGTTCTGTAGGTGTCCATTTATCTACAAAGAAGTGTCCAATCTTGAGTAGATATTAAAAGATTGAGAAATAGTGATAGTCTCTATCTGTAGGGTGGGTTGTTCTCCAAGGGTCAGATAGATCTTCTGATAGTAATTAGGTTGGTAAGGCATTGTTTTGGATTTTATGACGACTTGTAGTGTCAATTCTGTGTTAATGTTGATTGAAATCTCCCCATATGATTTTTTTTGTGTAATTCTTTGACTTTAAGAATAATTTATTTATAAATTTATTTGTTTCTGGTTGGGTGCATAAATGTTGGCTAATACGATATTCCGATTATATATAGCACAGCAGGGATATGTATCTGCCATTAGGGTCAATTTTTGCATCATGGAGTTTAAAGGCAATAGTATTTTTATGGCTTATAGTAACTCCTCTTTTCTTGTCTTGAAATGAATGGAATATATTGTTGACTAAGTTTAGTTTAAAAAGGTAGTTTAAAGATTCCTTTAGGTGTGTTTCTTGGATACATGCGATATCTATTTTGTTGGTAAGTAGTTTCTTTTTCCATAGTAGGTAATGTTTCGAAGCGGAATTTAGACCTCTAACATTGTAGGATTGTTTTAATAACCATTGGAGAATGATTTATTTTGATGGGGATTTGGTTTGGTACTATATTCATGGATGGTTGGTATGCCTTATATTGTGAGTTCTCTTAGTTAAGTTTTGGAGTAGACTGATAGAGATCAGAGGACAGAAAGTAGTCGTATTTGGGTTGACCATGACGTGCTTTAGCAATATATACATTTCAGGTAGCAAACAAAATTTAATAAAAGTATCTGTTTTTATAAGCACCCCCAACACAGAACCGTGTGGCACCCCCACTTAGCACTTTAGTCCATAATGTGAAGCCCCATTAACAACTACTCTTTGCATCCTATTCATTAACCAATTTTCTATCCATGTACAAATGTGCCTGCCCATTCCAAAAGACCTTAGCTTATACATTAGTCACGTATGTGGGACTGTGCCAAAAGCCTTGCAAAATCCAAGTAATCTACTGCTATACCAGAGTCTAAATTTCTACTTACTTCCTCATAAAAGCCAAGCAAGTAGTTTGCTTTCCTCCTAAATCCAGCTGGGTACTACTTATAATGTCAGTCCTTGAAAAATACTCTAGAACATGGTCCATTATTAAACTTTCCAGTATCTTCCCCACCAAAAGTTAAAGGGCATTTCCCCCCCAAAAAATATAATCCCCCCAAACTACTGCCATCATGTAGTGTAGTGTAATCCTTACCTCACATCCCAGCTCCATATGGTTCTCCTGTAGTCCCCCCCCAAAGTCCAAAAACTGCCCACCAGGAGGATAGCAGAGTCCATATAGGACTCTGCCTCCTACCTGGCCTCCGGGAGAATTTTGGCATGCGTACTGCAGCATTTCTCCCCTTCCCTCCCCCTCCCTCTCCCTCCCTCTCCCTCCCTCTCAGGATTCCCTCCCCAGTGTAAAACCCTTATCTATAGTATTGCCCCTGTCCCCCCAGCCCCAACCGCTATATTTATATGTTTTAGAAAGCTCCCCAAACTTTACTTACATGGTGTTATACTGATGTAATAACACCTACTGCGAATAAATACTGGTGTGCACAGCATTTTCTCTACATATGTGAGTTTGCACTACGCTGGAGCACCCAGCATTGAATTGTGTATAATTGGGAGTGTGCAGGATCCTTTCCTTGCTTGGTTTACTTACCTCCTCTTTCTCCGCCGAAATGAGCTCCCGAGCCGGTCCGTGATTGGCTGCCGCTCAGCCAATCACAGACACGACTGGGTCCCGCCCCTCTGCTTGCATTTTCTCACAAGCGAGGGCCGGGAGCGCGGGGAGGAAAGACGGGGAGGTAAGTAGAGTTTGGGGAGCTTTCTAAACATATAAATATAGCAGTTGGGGCTGGGCTGGCAGGGGGAATCTATAATAAAAATTTATTTTTAGGGTGGACATAACCTTAACTTACAGGCCTGCAAGTAGCGGCTGTGAACGACTGCCTTTTTGAATATTGGAATAACATCAGCCTTTTTCCAACCAGAGACAACCAACGGACATGAGGGAATCTGCAAAAATAAGAAACAATGGCCTAGTAAAACTGAACTTAGCCCTAAGGACCCAAGGATGTATTTATCTGTTCGAGGAGATTTATTAATATTAACCTTATTTAGTTGTTTATGTACCATATCCTCGGTTAACCAAAGTGCACTTGCATCTTTATACCATTATTACTACTATACTCTATGATATCTGTACTTGGATCTTCTATACTTTTCTATCAAAAGTAATTTTTTTTTTTAAGACATTTGCTTTGTCGCCATCCTCCGTAACTAACTTATCCCCATTAATTAAGGTGCCACATTCTCAGTCCTCATCTCTTACTATTAATATACTTAAAAAAATCTTTTAGGCTTAGTGATGTTCTGTTCAGCTATCCTAACTTCATTATTAATTTTAGCTAGTTTGATGCTTTCTTACACTCCTTGGGCCCTATGTATAAAAGATCGGTATCGTTATCGTAAAATACCGTCGTTATCGTAAAATAACGACCGGGTTTTTACCGTAACGACCGTTATTTACCGATAACGACGTTATTTACCGATAACGACCGTTATTTTCCGATATCGGTAATACCGGGTCGTTATCGGTAAATAACGGTCGTTATCGGTAAAAACCCGGTCGTTATTTTACGATAACGATCGGTATTTTACGATAACGATACCGATCTTTTATAAATAGGGCCCTGTTACAGTTTTTATAATCCCTCAAGGCCTTCTGTTCCCTTTGACTTAAAGGTTTTAAATGCCTTTTTCTTCCTTTCCATTTGCTCTTTACATCAAAATTCAGCCACAATGTGCAACGGATTTATTTTTATTTTATTATTACCAAGGTTATAAATTTAGATGAATTTGTGAAATGGCTTAAAACCCTAAACACAGTCCACTTTTACTTCCAGTACCTTTACCTGATAATACATTATCCCAGTTGACATTCTGAAGAGGACTTTAACCTGGGAAAATTGCTTCCCGAAATTAAAAGTCTTAAAAATTATCCTGCAGCAAATTCAGGAACACACCGCCCTTTTCTGTGATGGCAGTTCCACGTCACCAATCAATGTCAGGGTAATTAAAGTCCCCCATAATGAGTACACTTCCCAAACTTGCAGCCCTTGCCAACGCATATGAAGTGACTCACATCCTCCCTTCTAGCATTTGGCAGCTTATAGCAGACACCAACAAAATGATGTTACCCCTTTCTGTTTTCCTAATTCCACCCATATTGCCTCACTTTAACATCCATATTGCCAGTTATTCTTCTTTTAAATTTGGCTTCAATTCTTTTTTAACATAATCACATACTCCTCCCCCTTTCTTTTTTCTCTGTCCTGCCTAAACAGGGTGTATCCTTCTAAATTTACAGCCCAGTCATGGAACTATTCAACCACATTTCTGCTATACCTATTACCTATTATCATATTTTCATTCAACGCCATTATCTCTAATTTACTCATTTTGTCAACTAGGTTCTCGCATTTGCAAACAACATTTTAGATTATGATCCTGTAATTATTCTTACACTTTAATACACATGCCTCCCTATCCCCTATGCTAGCCCCACCCCCCTTTCCGCCCACCATGGCCTATCTACACCCTGCTTTCCTCCTGAGCTATCTATCCCAGTGAGACTGATAATACCCTCCCCCCAAACCTAGTTAAAATCTCCAACCCTTAGCCATCTTCGCTAAAAAGCTGCACCGCCATCAGTGAGGTGCAACCCATCTACTAAAGAGCCTGTAGCTGACAACAAAGTCTGCCCAGTTCTCTATAAACCCATATTGGAATATTGCAATATCTGTAAGAATAGTTGATGAATATAACTTCACCCATGTTATTGGAAAGTGACTGGACATTAGATTCTAGGAGGTCGGTAAGGCCAAAGACGAATTTTAAAGCTTGCACCAGCCCTTTATCCCTCCTTGCCTACGATTCTCTTGGAGCTGCAGCATTTTTAAGTTGGTACTTCTGATACACCCTTGAATAAAGACATTAGTCCATCTAGTCCAACCTACTCAGGATACCCACATTTCCTGCCTAACAGTTGATCCAGAGGAAGACATTAAAAAAAAAAAAAAAAGTATGACGGGAAAAAATAATTCCTTCATACTGTTCGGAAATATGGAAAAATCCAGAATCAACTCTACTTTATGTATCAATACCAGTAACCTGCAATATCTTTATTTTTAGAAACTCATCCAGCTGTAATATCTGTAAGCTTGCTATTTTATTATGAGAAATAGACGAAACTATCATACTTACCGAGAGTTTCCTTTCTGGGCCATCCTCCAGGCAGCATAACAAAATGGGTAGCTTCCTCTGCCTAATTGGACAGAAGAAAAAACATCTCCCTACATAAACTCCACCCCCCTGGCTCACCTTGTCTGATTTTAAGCAATCTGAAAGACAATATAATAAGGGAGGGTGCTGCCTGGAGGGATGGCCAGAAAGGAAACCTCGGTAAGTATGATAGGAGTTTCCTCTTTCCTGGCCATCCCCAGGCAGCATAAACAAAATGGGATATACCCAAGCAATATCAGGGTGGGAATAAAATACAATGACTCAAAGCAAAAGGAACTTTACTCAGTTACAGACTGTAAGACTTTACGTCCAAATAAGGATTTGGAAATTAATTTGACGTTCATTCTATAATGCCTAATGAACGTACTAGGCGTAGCCCAAGTAGCCGCCTGGCAGATAGCCTTGCCGATGCTCCCTCTTCTGCTGCCCAAGAGGTTGAAGTCCTCTGTGGAATGTGCTGAGATCCCTTTAGGAGGTACCAAACCTGAACTTCGTAGGCTCTACAAATTGCTCTAACAATCCACCTTGACTGTGGAAACTGTAGCTGCTTTGCCTTTATTAGCCCCTGCAGGTATTAAAAGAGGTTATCCGAAGATCTAAGAGACTTTGTTCTTTCCATGTATTCAAGGATACAAGTCCTCACATACAACCCTTGCATGTCACCATCCTCAGACTGTTCTCCTTGCTCAAATGCTGGTATAACTATTGGCTCATTCATGTGAAATCTGGAAAAAACCTTGGGAAGGAAGTCCTCCGGAAGATGAAAGATGATTACCTCTGGAAGTATATTCATATATGGTGGTTTAACAGAAAGTGCTGTTATTTCACATGTTCGTTGTCCTGAAGTAAGAGCAAGCAATATAACCGTTTTGAGAGTCAAATCACTTAAAGAAGACAATTGAGCTTACTGTTCTAAGCCCTTTAGAACAGTAAGCAAATCCCAGGGTGGCAACAATCTCTTTTTCGGAGGCCTGATACGCAAGGCCCCTTGGAAAAATCTTCTGACCTACTCCTGATCAAATAGTCTTCTACCTAGGCTAGCTGACAAAGCGATGTCTGTACCTTGAGAGTACTTACACTTAAGCCCCTATCTAGCCCCTGTTGTAGGAACTGCAGAATCTGTGGAATGGATGGCATTTCTATTGGCATCTGTCTGCTTTCCGCCCATGATTTGTAAGTCTCCCATATAGCGGAGTATATTGAAGAGGTAGAAATCTTCCTAGACCTCAGGAGTGTCTCTATTACCTCTCCTGAACAACCTGCTTCTGCTAGCCTTCCCCTTTCAAGTTCCAGGCTGCTAATTGGAAAACCTCCGGATTAGGATGAAACAGGTTGCCCTGACATAATAGATCTTTCACTGGTGGAAGATGGAGAGGAGGCTCTCCCGCTAGTCTCCTCAGTAAGGGGTACCATGGCCTCCTTGGCCAATTCGGCAGAATTGCTATTACCCTTATCTTGGAGATCAGGATCTTCCTTAATGTTCTGAAGAACGGGATTGGCGGAAAAAACTTAGATGGTCCCAACTCTGACTCAGAGAATCTACTGCCACTGCCCCCTTCTGATAATTTCGGGAAAAGAACCTTTGAACTTTGGCATTCTGACTGGTGGCCATCAGGTCCCACTCTGGCTTCCACCACCTGTCTGTTATTTGAAGAAAGATCTTGTTGCTCAGACTCCATTCTCCACTGTCCAATTTCTCCTGGACAATTGGTCTGCCAGTTGATTCTGTAACCCTGGAACATGCACCACCATTAGGTCCAGGAGATTGATGTATGCCAACTCCAGAATTGGTTCTACTTCGCGTATCAGTGGCATACTTCTCGTTCCACCCTGTTTCCTGATGTAGGACACTGCTGCCATATTGTCTGTCCTTATACATATTGATGTGGACTGAATTCTTGGAAGAAAGGCTTTGAGGGCCTAATAGATTGCCCTGAGTTCCAACTGAGCAGATGGGAGAGAGGAAAGGTCTGGTCCCCATGTACCTTGTACCCACTGGTGACCTATATGGGCTTCCCAGCCTCTCCCCGATGCATCGGTGAACAGGTAGATCCAGTCCGGATCTATCAATGATGTTCCCTTGCAAAGATTTAGCTTCCTTTACCCAAATACTGATCTGAATCTGTTGATTCCAGTTTTGTTCTTTTTTGTCCCAGCTGGAAAGAAAGAATATTTGCAATGGCCTGATTCTCCATCTTGCCCACTTGACCAGACCTATTGTGGAGGTCAGGTGACCTAAAAACCTCATAAAATTTCTTGCAGATGTTGAGTTGCAAAAGTGCATCTGAGTGGCTACTTGATTTATCCTGATGATTCTCGACGGAGGTAGAGACAGTACTCCCAGCCTGGTGTTTATACTGGCTCCCAAATACGTTATTAATTGAGTAGGAAATAGCTGGCTCTTTTCCCTGTTGACCAACCATCCGAATTTTATAAGAGTCCTCAAGGCCAACTCTCTGCTTTGAATAAGGTGTTCCTTCTTCCTGGCGATTATCAGCAAATCATCCAAATAATGGAACACTTCCACCCCGAAGGTCCTTAAGTGGGCAATAGTCACCACTAATACCTTGGTGAAGCTTCTCAGGGATGTCGACAGGCCAAAGGGCAGACATCTGAATTGGAAGTGCTGGTGATCTAACGTGAACCTCAGATATTGCTGGTGCTCCTCCGCTATTGGGATGTGCAAATAAGCGTCTGTGAGGTCTATGGTGCACATCCAATCGCCTAGTGACAGGGCAGACCTTATGGACTGTAGAGTCTCCATCTTGAATGGTTGGTACTTTAAAGACTTGTTTAGTCTTCTTAAATCTAAAATGGGACGCCAGTCTCCTGTTATTTTTTTTACTAAGAAAAGTGGAGAGTAAAATCCGATTCTTTTCTGTTCTTTGGGGACTCGAACAATCGCCGCCTTGGCCAACAACTTGTTCACATATTCCCACAAAGTGTGTCTTCTCTCCTGACTCTCTGGTCTCTTTGTCTGGGCAAGGAACAATCTCCTTGGCCTCTCTGTAAATTCCAGACAGTAACCTCGGGTAATTATCTTCATTACCCAAGCATCTGTAGTTGTCTGTGCCCAAACTTCTCTGAACTTCAACAGCCTGGCTCCTACCTGAGAAGTCTGGACGGGCCTTGTTTCATAAGGACTTAGACTCTTTTGGGGCCTTTGTATTTGTTTGCTTTCCACGAAAAAAGCTGTACTGACCCCCTTTCCATGCCGCTGTTCTGGCAAATTCTTTGCCTGGGTGATAGTTTCTCCAATCTCCCCTGTTCTTAGACTGGAATCTCTCCTGCTGTCTTTTAGGAAATTCCCTATGTCTCCTATTGGATTGTGGAAGAAAGGAACTCTTCCCTCCTGAAGACTTAGCAATAATCTCCTCCAATGCTTGCCCAAACAATTTCTTTCCTTCATAGGGCAACTGACACAGGGAATTTTTGGATGGAGTGTCGGCATACCAAGCCTTTAACCAAAGTGCTCTGCGAGTGGAGACTGACAACCCCATGGCCCTGGCTCCTAACTTTACTGAGTTCACAGAGGCCTCCAGGCCAAAAGAGGAAATTAATCTGAAATCTGGAATCGCCTCCAATAGTACTTTCCTCTCTATGCCATTGATGATAGCATCTTCCAGTTTGTCTACTAATGTTAGCATGGACTTCATAGCAGAAACCATGGCCACTGCAACCTTACAACTAGCCCCTGCAACCGAGTAGGCCTTCTTTAATTCTGCCTCCATCTTGCGTTCCATGGGATGCTTTAAAGAAGATGCATCATCCACTGGAAGTGCAGTCCTCTTAGAAAGTCTGGCTACTGGCACATCCACAGTGGGAGGTTTATCCCACAACTCAGAGTCCTCATGCTGGAAGGGATAAAGCTTCTCAAACTTATGTTCCACTGGAAGCTTTCTAGACATCCTTTGCCATTCCCCCAATATGATTTCCTTGATTTCCCCATGGAGTGGAAAAAAAGCTTTCTCCTTACGATGGAATAAGACCGAAGTAGATGGCTGCTCACGATCTTCTATCACAAGTGTCTGCTTAATCATTTTGATGAGGGTTGAAACTTGTTAAATTGACTGTTGTCATCATCCGAATCCTCTGAGGATTGAAGCTCCCTCATTTCTCTGGGGTTCTCTCTGGGAGGCTGAATCATCGCAGAAGTGGAAGGATTAACCTGCTCCTTGGGAGCTAATTGTTTGAACCCCTGGGTTACTGCTTGAGTGATCCAGTGCAGTATATCAGGCTGGCCCTCCAGGGTCTGCTGAGTAGGCTCGGAACCCGACCTCCTCTTAGAACGGTGATTGTCCCTTTCCTCCACTTCAGCCATGCAATATCTGCATAGTTTCCTTCCCCTTTCTGCAGTCCTGTCACAGGCTCTGCATGCCCTGGATTCCTCCTCAGAACTTGTATCTCTCTCCTTCTTTCGTTTCTTATGCTGCTCTCCAGATCTATCAGAGTGGCTGTAATAAAAACAGATTCTCAGTATAGCAAACAGGCTTTTTTCGTGTGAATACTCCTCTAAAACAACACTTACCACCTCCCCCTGGATCCAGAGCTTCTCTCTGCGGCCGGCTCCATACTGCTGGGAGACTAGGGCTACAGGGCAGAGAGAACGCCGGCTGCACAATGGCGTTTTTTGAATTTTCCCGCGAGTCGCGTGCGCGAAAAGACCCGCGACAGCTAAACAGTCTACAGGGGGAGCGGAAAACAGTGCTACCTTCTTCAGCCAGAGAGAGCCCAAACTGTGGCTGGAAATGGAGAGCAGCCTGTCCACTGAAGACAGAAGAAAAAAAGACAAGGTGAGCCAGGGGGGTGGAGTTTATGTAGGGAGATTGTTTTTTCTTCTGTCCAATTAGGCAGAGGGAAGCTACCCCTTTTGTTTATGCTGCCTGGGGATGGCCAGGAAAAATGCTTTGGGCTAGGCCACACTGCTGCGTTTTTTTTTTTTTTGCATTTGTGGTTGCGGTTGCGCTTTTTCATATTATTGAAAATGCGTCAAGGCACCAAAAACACGTGTGTGTGTTGCGATTGACATGTGTCAATACTTAATGAAAAAACGCATGTGCAAACACAACAAAATCGCACATGAAATCGCATGTGATTCCATGTGCCATTGCGTTTGTGTTGCAAAAAAAAATTTCATAAAGTTTGAATAGCATTGTAATTTGCTGCTCTGGGATGTGGTCACCCTGAATATCATGAGCTTGCAAAGTACCGCAAATGTATCTAATTAGAAAGACATAATATAAAATCCGACTGTTGGCTGCCATAAAAAGATGGCTGTTGCTGTTAATCATGAATGAGGAATATTGAATGACTTTCTCTTTCAGGCAAGAAAACAAAAACAAAATTCAAAGCTTTTTATAATCCAGATGATGTTGCATCGTTGTTCTTCGAGCTTTAAAAGCAGAAAAACGTATATCACCGGATGGTGCAACCTCTGCCAAAATGAACCAAAAGCCAGAAGGAGATCCACACTTCAGCAATTCATATTCTGCACCAGCAAGGCCAACACTGATAGATGTGGACGATGATAGCAAGGAGCTCTCAGAACCCAATGACGACAAGGAGGGCTCCCTTGTTCAATGCTGTTCACCAGTATCCACTAAGCAGGAGCTTCTCTCTGCTGCTCCCATTGTTTCTGGATTGATTTCAGAACTGCAACTCATTGATTGGAATGCAACTTCTTTTAGCAAGTCTTCCGAAGAAGAAACCCATATCAAAGTCTGTAAAACGGCAGATGAAATTAAAAGGTTTTGCTGACAAGCCAACTACTGTAGACTTAATACCAGAGGATAGAAAGGAATTGCCTAAGGTGCAAGATATGTATGTCCCAAAAAAGTTTTTTAAACAAAGTTGATGTAAATGTCTTGCAGAATCTCCTTCTTAAAGAGAGAATTCTTTTAAAGGACACTATCTAAATCACCCACCTACTGACCTACCCTTCCATTTCCATGGCAGCCATATTTAAAGGGTAACTATAGTCAAAAAACAATTTTTGACTTATCATTAAAAAAGGTTTGCAGCCTTTCAAGCCAAATTCAAAGTTTATACTTAAACTTTCTGTTTCTAGTTTATATTTTTAACTACAATATCTTGCTCCATTTGTTCTACAGTATATGTCCTCCAGTGCAAATAAAGTAGACCTGTGCACACTCGCCTACTCCCACATAGTACAAGCATGCTACAGTGGAAAGTGGCTGGCAGCTACTATAAACCTTGAAGGATCTGAGGAAGGGGCTTGGTCCCCTAAAACATTATGTACCCGTTTCACAGAATTAATGGATTTTGCACCCTTGCAAAATCCAGACCAGCCAGCTGTCATGCTGGCTGGTCTGAATGTCTACCTGAATGATCTCTGATAAAGTGCCAATCAGGTATGAGCGTTTTTGTATCATGAAATCTGAATGTCCAAGTAAATATCCTTTGAGGCTCTGAATGTATTTACTGATTCCGCCAACACACAATTTAAAGCATTCCACAGCCTTACTGCCCTCACAGTACAATTTTCCAGCAGTTGTGCAATTTTTGCTCATTGCATATTCTATGCTATGTACTATTCATCTGACTATTTCCACACAGATGTAATTGATCCCAGCTGTTGTCCATGCTTAGCAGAGCTAAAATTACTTAAAATCTCCAGTGTGCTATGGGCATTTAATTGTCCAGTCTATTTTCTGCTTTGGGTTACTTGTTCTAACAGGTTTGAATTTTTGCGGTCTATATGTATGACTGGATTTGGTAAATGTTTTACAGTTTGACTTTTCTTCTGCATTTAATTAATCTTGTACCAGATCACTGTTCTATGAAAAGATTTAGGGCATGTCCACCCCTCAAAAAAAATATACAGGAGGCAGTTAGGGAAATAGCATTCAGTCATTGGCTGTGATATAGTCTGTCAAATCTGACTGCTACTAACTGGGAGAACCAGGAAGCAGAAGTAGAGGTAACAGAACATCAGGCAGCATTTCAGGTTAGTCTCACATCTCTCAGAATTCTACCTATTGTAGTTTTGGGATTTGAGGGTAATTTTCTTACATACATATACATAATTTTACATTTGAGGGGTGAACTTGCCCATTAAGGGCAGTGTGGCATACAGTGAGTTCCTATGGTGGTAAGGTAAGATAAAAACGTATTTAATTGAAATTAACATAAGTATTGCTGTGCTTTATACCTCCCAACATTTGAAAATGTGAAATAGGAACAGATAGAATTGCTAGTGGCTGGCATTACAAGTACCAAAATGTTACACAAAGGTGTTTCACAATGCACCAGAGAGCTGCTATTATAACAAATTACATTGCAGGTGTCATTGCCCCAGGGACCCAATTAGACTGTTGGTGTATTGCACTGTGTGTTTCAAAACAAAAAAGCAACAGACTAACCAATTGGCAATATTTTATTGTCATGTCATGAACACTGCATCAGTCACTATCGGGGGTGTCCTATATGGGGTAGGACTGGTCACTAAGGCAGAGGACAATGTTACAGCTGCGGTGGGTAAAAACATTTAGAATTATTTTTTTAAAGGGCCCTACAGGTGCCCCCTCTGGAGATGCTGCCTGTTTAGGTTTAATCGAATTAAAACAGGCCAAGTATCTTCCTACCTTTTATTATAAGAAAAATATAATTATAGATGGACCATAATATAAAATGTTTTTAAAAAAATCAAAACTGTATGCAGTGATAATAAAAATATTTAATTTCCAAGCCAATTAACCTTTAAAGAACTTATCATGTGCCTAGCATATTAATAATGAAAAACACAATTGTTTATGACTTATTATTAGGATCATGACTTTAGTAGTAGTCAGTAATGAAGAGGAGGAGAAAACCTAAAAATAATCCATAACCACTTTTTTTAACTAATTTTATATATGTAATCATCAACAATAGCCAATGTCATTTTCTGTTGCCTCTAAAAACCAATCCTTAACCCTTTCACTGCCAGGAGATTTTCATTTTTTTTTGCGTTAACTGCCAGAAGAATTTTCAGGATTTTGTCCTTAATCGCTTTAGACTAATTTTACAGTAGGAAACCTTGCAGTAAATCAGGAATAATTAATACATTGTTTTTTTTCAGCCAAAGTGTACTTTAATTAATGGTACACATTTTGTAACTTTTCTGGAAATTTTACTGGAATATGGGTAAAATATGTAAAAAAAATGAAAATTTTGCAAATTTTCATGGATTTTTCCCATTTTTACTTATAGTTATCTTAAGGTTACACACAAAATCTTACTGTTTCTAAAAGCTCAATACTCCCGAGTACAACGATACCAGATATATGTAGGTACCCCCGAACGTTTCCTGTACAGGAGACCCCCCAAACTAAAACTGGCAACCTCCTAAAATATTACACCAAATTAAAATGGTGTAACCACTACTGACAGTTAACATAGAATCTACCAAATTATCTAAACTATCCCCCCAAGGAGATATTTTAGAAACTACACACTCGCAGAATTTTTACGAGTGAGGTTAGTTTCGATCAAAATGCGAAACCCGGCGCAGCTCTGGTCAAATTGTAAGTTACTTTCTCACTTTCCTTTTTTCCTCAACTGTAAAATCAGAGACAAAATCAAATGCGAATTTCAGCAAAAACTGTGGAGGAAAGTTCAACCGCATCTCAAATATGAAGGCCTAACCCCTCCCAATAAAACGGTATGCCACATTCATGGGTGTACCCAGAGACATGGCTACCAACTAACCCAGAGCGTGACCCAGTGCCAATGTCAGTAGCAGCAAAAAAAATATAGCCAGTTTTGTTATTTGAACAGTCTGAGTTTTTTCCACAAAACACCCCCCCAACTCAAAAATACCCCCCACAAACTAATATTCCTGAAATCTACACACCTTCACTATGTAACGCTGTAGTTCGTTCATTCATACCATCATGGTGTGGGCGCAGTTCTTCGTAGAAGTTTGCACTTTTACCAGATTTTAAAAAAAATGAACATCAAACAACGTTCAAAGGTCGAAATCATGTCAAAACCCATGGAATGTAAAAAAAGGTACCAATACAATCTCCCAAATGTCCTGAATAAACGGTATGCCATATGTGTGGTTACACACGCGGACGTGGAAGCGAAAAGCCACAAAGTAAACAATGCACGATGGCTCAGAAACAGCGAAAATATTTAGCCAACTCCGATTTGGACAGTCTGCAGTTTTTTCCACAAAACACCCCCGTAACTTAGAAATAACCCCACAAACTATATATTCCTGAAATCTACACACCTTCAGCTATGTAACGCTGTAGTTTGTTCATTCATACCATCAATGGTGTGGGGCGCAGTTCTCGTAGAAGTTCGCACTTTTCTGAAAAAATGAACAAAAAACACTTCAAAGGTAGAAACATGCCAAAACCTGAATGGAATCTAAAAAAAAGTTACTAAATATCAACTCCCAATGTCCTGAATCAAACGGTATGCCATATTGTGGTTACACACGCGGACGTGAAGCTAAAAGCCACAAAGTGAGACAATGCACTATGCTCAGAAACAGCGAAAATATTTAGCCAACTCTGAATTTGGACAGTCTGCATTTTTTTTCCACAAAAACCCCGTAACTTAGAAATACCCCCACAAACTAATATTCCTGAAATCTACACACCTTCAGACTAGTAGCTGTAGTTTGTTCATTCATACCATCAATGGGTGTGGGCCGCAGTTCTTTGTAGAAGTTCGCACTTTTCTGAAAAAAATGAACAAAAAACTTCAAAGGTAAAATCATGCCAAAACCTGATGGAATCAAAAAAAAGTTACTAAATATCAATCTCCCAATGATCTGATCAAAACGGTATGCCATATTGTGGTTACACATGCGGACGTGGAAGCGAAAAGCCACAAAGTGAGACAATGCAGATGGCTCAGAAACAGCGAAAATATTTAGCCCAACTCCGAATTTGGACAGTCTGCAGTTTTTTTCCACAAAACACAACCCTGATAACTCAAAATACCCCCCACAAACTATATATTCCCTGAAATCTAACACCTTCAGCTATGTAGCATGTAGTTCGTTCATTCATACCATCAATGGTGTGGGCGCATTTCTTCGTAAATTTCGCCTTTCTACACAATTTTCTGGAAAAATAGAGAAAATACATTTCAAAGTTACAAAATCACAACCAAAACCCCCATGTAATGTAAAAAACTTACCAAATATAATCTCCTAAATGTCCTGAATCAAACAGTTGCCATCATGTGTGGTACACACCTACGTGGAAGCGACTAGTCCAAATGTAAAAACAATGCGGGCAGTGAGCCAATAACAGCATTTTCCCAGATTTTCCAACTGCACCCCCTCTAACTTGGAAATACCCCCCCCGCCAAAAACTATATATTCTCACAATCTACAAACCTTCGCTACGTAACGCTGTAGTTTGTTCATTCATACAATTCAATGGTGTGGGCGCGTTCTATTTCGTAGAAGTTCGCATTTGTCTGAAAAATGACAAAACAACTTCAAAAGTAGAAATCATGCCAAAACCCCAAGGAAGTAAAAAAAGTTACCAAATATCAATCGCCCAATGTTCTGAATCAAACGGTATGCCCTATGTAATGTACACACGCAGACGTGGAATCAACTAGCCACACGATGAGCCAATGAACAGTGGCCCAATTACAGCAACTTTTCAGATTTTGTCAGACTACACACCCCCTCTATATTAGAAATACCCCCCAAAACTATATATTCTTGGACTCTACACACCTTCAGCTACACAATGGGTGTGATTCTTTTATGCATACCACCAATGGTGTGGGTGCAGTTTTGTGTACAATTTCGTTTCTTACCAGATTTTCAGGAAAAATTTATAAAAATACAATTCAAAGTTAAAAATCATGGCAAATTTCCATGTCATGTAAAAAAAACTTGTCAATTATCAATCTTCCAAATGCCCTGATCAACGTTATGCCATATGCGTGGATTCACACAGGGACGTGGCCCCAACTAGCTCAAATGGAGCGCATGCACCAGTGTAATTACAGAAAAAAATATCAAAGTGCCTCTGTAATTTCAACAATCCCCAAAACTTTGAAAGCCACCCCACAAATAAACCCCCCCCACTAAATATCAATCTCCCACATTTTCTGAATCAAACGGTATGCCATATGCGTGGATGCACACAGAGACGTGGCCACCAACTAGCTCAAATGGGACGCATGCACAAATGCAATTACAAGAAAAAATCAAAGTGCTCTGTAATTTGAACAGCCTACCCTTTTTCTAAGGAAACAGTCCCGAAACATGGAAATTCCCTCCACAAACTATATATTTTTGGAATCTACACGCCTTCAGCTACGTTACGGTGCCATGCTTTCATACATGCATGAAGAATTCCAGACCCAGCGATCCAAAGAACTCGGTGTTTTTACGAGATTTTGTGAAAAATAAAATGAGATGATTCAAGGGTTGAAATCCTACCTAAACCCACTTGACCAGCAAAAAAACCCACTAAATAGCAATCTCCCACATGTCCTGAATCAAACGGTGTGCCATTTGCGTGGGTGCAAACAGAGACGAGGCCACCAACTAGCTCAAATGGGACGCATTTAGAAGTGCAGTTACAAGAAAAATTTTTAAAAACGCCACAACCCACCCCCCACACACACACTCTCCCCCTTTTAGTGGTATTTTAGTGAAGTCGGTTAGTATGGAGAGTCACACACGTTTTTGCACACTTTACTGATCCTAAAAATTCAATACGGTCTTTATTTGGTACCTCTGCAAAATTTCCTTATAAAATATAGGCTTAGTTTCCCTTGAAATCGAACAAATAAGTATCCGCGTTTACTTTACCGATATCACTGGGGACATTGGGGAGCTTGGAGAAGACAACTTTTTTTTCTAATTTATAGTTTTAGGGTAAAAAAAAAAAAAAGGGTGTGTGTATCACTTTAAGAATTTTTTTGTGTGTATTTCCCCTTTTTTTCCCCGATCATTCCCAAAGATAATCATCAGATCATCTTAGGGAATGATACCGAACTTGGAATACGGGCATAAATGCCCGTTTTCCAATTCGAAATCCGATCGGAAAAATCACTTCCCGGAAATCATTTTCCAGGAAGTGATTTTTCATTCATTGGCAAAGATCAATAATTTGGTGATCAGAAGTGATCACCAAATATTGATCTCTGTCCCCATTTTTTTTCTAAGTCTTCGCTAAGTAGCAAAGACTTAGAAAAAATCCTATTTGTGAATGGAACTTTGAGTTCCATTCACAAAATGTATAGAAAAGCTGGCAGCTTGACAGCTTTTCTATACTAGGTACTGCAGCATGATCAAATTGAGATCAAGCTGCAGTACCTCAACTAGACCACCAGGGGCAGTCTCCTACCACTTCAAGGGAGACCCCGGTGAAGGAGGAAGCTCCGTGACGTCACCGGGGTCTCCCTTTCCGCTTCCTCCTTGGACTCCACGTGGGACCGGCTGCTGCTATACGGTCACGGCAGAAAAGGTAAGCTAACTCCCGATCCCCCCCTCGGATTTGGACACAACCGAGGGGGGGTCGAGGGGGATAGGGGGGCAGCTGAATGCTGCCCCCGGGTCGGCCCTAGCGCGCGGTGTTTTTTCATTTTTAAAGGGGAAGCCACAGATCGTATATTCACGATCTGTGGCAGTTAAAGCATTCTCTGCACAGATCGTGAATATACGATCTGTGGCAGGGAAAGGGTTAAACATATGGACCACTAGATTGCTTGTTTATAAAGTGGTCGAAGTTTGTCCTGACAGATTAATGCTAGAATTTACATACACTCCTTTTTTTAGCAGTTTGGTCTAAAAAGTGTAAAGGTGCAGGACATGCACAGATATTGTATTGATGATATTATTTTCTTTTGTAGCTAACTGACATTGAATGATTCAGTTGCCATGCTAGATTTAAACACAATGTTTAAATGAATAGTTGGTTTTAATATGCTTTAATGCACTTTTCCTGTGTTCCCTGATATTAAATGGATCTTAGTTTCTATTTAAATACATTAGTCCAAATAGTTCTTAAGATTTTTATTGTAGTATTCATACAGTGCACAGTAAAGATAATTACCTGTCATTATAATGAAAGCATACAGATAATTACAGTGTATATTCTGATCATTTTAGTCCATAAAAGAGCTATGTTCTGGTATTCATATATTGTATAATAAATGCAGAAAGACTGTGAAGGTCAAGGAAAGGCGAAAGGACTTCTCACTGATTGCAGCCCCAAGGGTTTAGTATCATTTTTGACACTGAATAATTTGCTAATCTTTTCAAGTTTAGGTGTAATCTTACATTCAATAAATCTAAAATGCAGAGGATCGCTTAGCTGCTACATAGGAATTCGTTTGTAAGTCAAACTATCTTTTAATATTTCAAAATTCTTCTCTTTGACACATAACAACAAGATAAAATGAAAATCTATCCGAAGAGCAAACTCTTCATGTTCGTTTTTTTAACTGCAGTTAATGTATTTTAGATGTGACTGAGCCATGTCTGACATTATTAAATTAATCTTTCGATATATTTGACATTCTTGTTGAAGGTGAAACCAGTTTCAATATGGCACCACATATGGCATGTAGACAACATTAACTTGTTACAGTGACCCCTAGTGGGTACCACATTATCACACATATCACATGTACAGTATATTACAAAAGTGATAACACGCTCACATTTTTGTAAATATTTTATTATATCTTTTCATGGGACAATACAAATTGTGTTCAATTAGCTTGTGTTCAATTAGGTCATGTGCCAAGTAAGTGTTATAAGGTCTTAGGTGGGAGGTCAGTGCTCAGACTATACGCCACACACTGCATCAAATTGGTCTGAATGTTGTCAAAGAAGGAAGCCAGATGGTGTCAAGAGTGTGTGGTTGCAACCAGGTGAGGAGTCTGAGCACTATGGCATGTGGCCTGACCACAGGCTGACCTCCCACCCCTTTAACCGCTGTAGCAATGGTGGCAGCACTCATAGGTCTATTTGTAAAAGACAAATAAGATGCAAAGCCTTTGCACTCTATGTGAACTTCTTTGGTCATCCATGGCAGAACCTGTTAAACCGCTGTATGGTCTTGGCCACCATGATGCAGCTCAGTTTAAGGGTGTTGTCAG
The DNA here is from genome assembly GCA_019447015.1 of Hymenochirus boettgeri. Lineage (NCBI taxonomy): Eukaryota > Metazoa > Chordata > Amphibia > Anura > Pipidae > Hymenochirus > Hymenochirus boettgeri. Next base: position 126,271,146 of record CM033472.1, on the reverse strand, counting down.
TCTTCTTATAGCCTAGGCCTTCTTTATGTAGAGCAGCAATTTTTTTTTCAGATCTTCAGAGTTTTCTTTACCATGAGGAGCCGTGTTCAACTTCCAGTGACCAGAATGAAAGTGTTTAACACACCTGCTCCCCATTCACACCTGAAACCTTGTAACACTAACGAGTCACATGACACTGAGGAAGGAAAATGGCTAATTGGGCACAATTTGGACATTTTACACCTTTGTTGCCAGCGGATTGGACATTAATGACTATGTGTTGAGTTATTTTGAGGGGACAGTAAATTCACACTCTTATCCAAGCTGTACACTGACTACTTACAGTGTATCAAAGTGTCATATCTTCAGATATAATAAAATATTTACATAAATGTGAGGGTGCACTCACTATTGTGACATGCTGTATCAATCCTCATTGAATGAGTCATCGGCCAATAAAGGGTTATCATCTGTCAAGGGAAAGAATAAAAATGATCACGTGTAGAGAAGTTTAGAATATATCGAGAAGTGGGTGTTTCCTGCTCGATCCATTTATAACCAAGAATGTTCTTTTGTATAGAATTGACTAGCACAGGGAGAAATTAACAATTCTTCCACTAATTAGAAGCCCACGTAGTTACTTTCAGGCATTATTAATAGAGGTATTTGTCTTCAAATGAGAGAAGTGGGATAAATGTACCTGAAAGTCTAACTGTAACTTGAATAGTTTTTAACCCTTTATTTTAAAGGGAATGTTCACCCTTTAAATAAAAAAATGGTCAATTGTCAGTTACCTGCCCCCCACGTGAACTGATATATTCAGCACTTTATTACCGGCATTACTAACCAGATATTTAAGGATAATTATTGTCCCCATTCTGGCAGGGTGACCTGGTCCAGAGCAGGATTATCCACTAGGCAACCCTAGGCACCAGCATAGGGCCCAGAAAACTTCTGGGGGCCCAGCTTATGAAGCAGTAACAAAATTACAAAGGGGGCCCTAAATGATGGTCCTGCCTTGGGCCCCATATGATCTCAATCCATCTCTGAGCTGGCCCCTCTCTCCATGCAGTCAATCAAGACTGTGACTGCTGGCATCACATCCAATGACTGACTGCTGTTTCCCCTGCTGCCTCCTCTGCACATGCTCAAGCCTATAACAAGCTCATTGAGCAAAGATACCTTTGCCAGAAAGGAATCTAACTTACCATTGGATATCTGGTTACAAATACATGTAATAAACTGAGGAAAATAGCAGTTGGGGTTGCTGGCAGATAACTGACATGTCACCAGGTCTTTGTTTTAAAGGGCATGTCCAGTCTAAAATAAAGTTATCTCAGAAATGTTAATCACCCCCCAAACCCCACTTTCACATTATCTATATGTTTCAATGATTCCCCTGAAGGGACTTATCTGACCTGGCCACCACCGCCTGCTTGAGTTTCGAGCAAAAACTTCTGTGCTGACAGCCACTTTACTTCCTGGTCACGTCTTTCAGGCTATTGGACATGATGTCACGTTGCGCCTTTACTGACAGCCGCAACCAGGAAGAGCAGAGGTGAAGGACCGGGTCAGGTAAGGAATTTCAGGGGCATCTTTGAAACATATAGATAATGCAAAAGTGGGGTTTGTGGAGGTGATTAACATTTCTAAGGTTTTTTTTTTAGGCTGGACCTGTCCTTTAAGGGCAGACATGACCTTTAACGGAATAAGAGGTGTAGGTGTTTTCCTGAGCTATTGATTTGCAACAACCAATCCGATGTTCGTTTTTTCACGATTACTGCAGTTACAAAATATCTGATTGGTTGTTGATGATTAAATGTTGGAGGTATCAGCACCACTGGGTTACACTTTCTTATGCAAGAAATAGATATTGTCCCTTGTAATATGTGCTACACAGCCAACATATACTAAACAAAATGTTAGATCTATGTCATAACCACTTGGCACACAGCTGAACCGATTATTAATCAAGACATTTATACTTCATAGAAACAAGGTTTTCAAATGATAATTTGCTCATATTGTACATACAGTGAGAACGGTGAAACTGTGGAAATGTCTTCCAGCAGAGGTGGTAATGGCCAGTTCATTGAATAGCTTTAAAAAAGGCCTGGATAAGTTTCTAAAAAAAATTAGGTCCACTCCTGCATGGCTTAATGCTCAGGTAAAAAGGGAAATGGAAAAAAAGAAAAGGGCTTTTAAAATTTTGAAAGCAGAAGGCACAGAACAGGCTTACAGGGACTTCAAAAGTTGTAATAAAGAGTGCAAGAAAGCAATTAAACTAGCTAAAATAGAAAATGAAATACGGATTGCCGAACAAAGCAAGTCCAAGATGTTTTTTAAGTATATAAATGGTAAAAAAATGAGGACTGAGAATGTGGGACCATTAAATAATGGAGCTGAGGTGGTTGTAGAGGATGCCGAAAAGGCTAATCTGCTAAACTGTTTTTTTACATCGGTTTTTACTGTTGAGAATCCTTACAGTAGGGATTGTAACAATGTGCAGGGAGGAAATGAAGAGTTTTCACATTGGATAACAGAGGATATGGTACGGAATCAATTAGACAAAGTTAATATCAATAAAGCGCCAGGACCAGATGGATTGCATCCTAGGATTTTAAAAGAGCTTAGTTCAGTTCTAGCAAGACCACTGTGTCTCATCTTTTCAGATTCGCTTTTGTCTGGGGATGTGCCGCTGGACTGGAAAAAAGCCAATGTAATACCAATATTCAAAAAAGGTAGTCGTTCACAGCCTGGTAACTATAGACCTGTAAGCCTGACATCAGTGGTAGGGAAGGTGATGGAAACTTTGTTAAGGGATCATATCCTTGACTTTGTCTCCAGAGATCATCTTATTAGTAGTAGTCAGCATGGATTTATGAGAAATAGATCATGCCAGACAAATTTAATTGGTTTTTATGAAGAAGTGAATAAGAAGTTAGATTCAGGCACAGCTTTGGATGTGGTATATTTGGATTTTGCAAAAGCCTTTGATACTGTGCCACATACGCGACTAATGTATAAACTGAGGACTGTTGGCCTTGAAGAAAACATTTGTTCATGGATAGAGAACTGGTTATTGGACCGCAAACAGAGAGTGGTGGTTAATGGAGCTACATCTATGTGGGCTAAAGTTCTAAGCGGAGTTCCTCAGGGTTCTGTACTGGGGCCGCTTCTGTTTAATCTGTTTATAAATGACTTAGAAGGGGGCATTGAGAGCAAGGTCTCTGTGTTTGCTGATGACACTAAATTATGCAGAGCTTTGGAAACTTCCAATGATGTGCAAGTGCTGCAAGCAGACCTAGATAGATTATCAAAATGGGCAGCAGAATGGAAGATGAGATTCAATGTTGATAAATGTAAGGTGATGCATTTGGGATTTAATAATCCCTGTGCCACCTACACCATAAATAACTCTGTGTTAAGTGCATCTGAAATGGAAAAAGATTTGGGGGTTCTGGTAGATAACAGGCTTAGCTCTAGCAAACAATGCCAGGTAGCAACAGCTAGAGCTAGCTAGATATTATCTTGTATAAAGAGGGGAATGGAATCAAGAGAGAAAAATATTATTCTCCCTCTTTACAAGGCACTGGTAAGGCCACATTTGGAATATGCGGTGCAGTTTTGGAATCCCATATACAAAAGGGACATCTTGGAAATTGAGGCAGTTCAGAGAAGGGCAACTAAATTAATAAGGGGAATGGAGGGGCTTGAATATGCAGGCAGATTAGACAAGTTAGGGCTGTTTACATTGGAGAAGCGGCGGTTGCGTGGGGACATGATAACCTTATACAAATATATTAATGGCCCATACAGTGAACTCTCTGGTGCATTGTTCACTAATAGGTCATATAAGAGGACCCGTGGACATCCTTTAAGGTTGGAAGAAAAGAAGTTTCATCTTCAAGTTAGGAGAGGTTTCTTTACAATGCAATACAGGACGTAAATGAGATTGCATCCAGTATTCCATCACGGGATCGCCTAAAGGTAAGGAGCCTCCTTTAAAGTCCCCAGAAAAAGTGTCACACACCGAGGTAGAGCTAAACTAAAAAGGCATGTTCACCCTTAAAACAAAAAACTGTTCAATTGTGAGTTCCCTGCCCAACCCTAGTTACCTGCCCAACCCAACCGATATATTTTGCACTTTATTACCTGCATTACTAACCAGATATTTAAGGATAATTATTGTCCCCATTCTGGCAGGGTAAGCTGGCTCCTCCATGCTGTCAATCAAGGCTGTGACATCTGGCATCAGAACCAATGATTGACTGCTGTTTCCCCTGCTGTCTCCTCTGCACACACTCAAGCATATAAAAAGCTCTTGGAGCAGAGGGAGGAGGCAGATACCTTTGCCAAAAAGATACAGAATATTTCATTAAATATCTGGTTACAAATACATGTAATAAACTGGGAAAAGTAGCAGTTGGGATGGGGAGCAGATAACTGACAAGTCACCAGTTTGTTGTATTTGGTGCACTGCGCTATTTTCAAAGTTAACGCGATATTACCTCAGATTAATGTGGGTTTTACACACATTTTAAGATTATTGAATCTCCCTGAAAATCTTTATGACACTGATAAATTATGCAAATGAAGACACTGATACATTATGCAAATGAAGGAACTGATACATTATTCAAATGAAGGCACTGATACATTATTTGAATAAAGGCACTGATACATTCTGGAAAGATTAATGGTGAGTCACCTCCACAGAAACTAAACTGTTATGACTCTTTGGAATCTAAAAGCTTAAATTGTGCAATTTTGTTTTAGGAGAAAAACAAGAGAGAAGTTTTCATAAATATCCTCTTAGCCAAAATCACTGCAAAGTGTGTTTTTTTTATTTCTTTAATAAATGAAGTAATCCGACCACCCCGCCCTCACTTTGAAGCAAGATAATATTTTTTTAAAGTCTGTTTCCTGCTGATTGCATATTTCATTTAATCACAGTTATGTGAGAATACAATTAACTGATTTAAACAAAGAAATAGACCACTGGGGTTGTATACTGATACCATTCTGTTAAGCAGTAAAACCCGACGCTCTGGAAATGAAAGATCCAACTGAGATTATGGGATGTTTTAGCTAATACTTCTTAAGGATAAGAATAATCCATTGGGGGGGTAAAAACACGGAAATTCGGAAAACAGTGGAGCTCAATGTAAAATATAGAATCCTGAATATTCGATAATCTAAAGGTGCAGGAACCCCTTTCAGCAGGACCTCCCTTAAGCCTCGTACACACGTTGGATAATTGTCCATAATGCAGTCGGCAAACGAGCAATCACATGATATTCGTACGAAAATAAAGCACCAACGATCGTCAAAGACCAACGACCGTCGACTATTGTCGGCTTTTTCTGACGATCAGCCTGGCGGATTTGTTCTGCCGATTATCGTAAATTTGTACATGGTCGGCAGATTATCGTTAACATTCTACGAAAAAATATATAAAGGGCGCTTGCTCTGCTTTCGTAATTGCGCAAAGATACGAACGTTACTTTACATACAAACGTCTATATCTAACGACTATCGTGGGGACTATTGTTGCTGTGTGTACAGATGTTGTTTCAATTATGAGGATTAACGATATTGTTGTTAAACATTCGTCGTACGAAAATTATCCAACGTGTGTGCGAGGCTTTATTCTAGGTGCACATGGCTAATATTTTGGGCCAACCCATATCGGGGAGCAACAGGAAACTGCAGGTGGCAGGATATGTCCCTGCATCTAGTAAATGTCAGCTGGAAACTATATTTGTCATTAACCATTACAGCAGTATCCGTAATAGGTTTTCAAGTTCGAAAAACAAACCCAATAGAAGCCAATGTCAATGTGAGCCAAAGTTCCAGTCTTTGGATATAGAATATTCGATGTTCAACGCAAAATACAATAATACAATATATTGAATCATCAATAAACCAAGCAGTTTAGAAACCGAATAGGGTTAACAGCATCCCTAGGCTGAATGTGGCAGGATTGATCCTTCAGATCTTGCCTTATAAAACCAAATAACCAACATCTAATCCAAAAAACATTTCTTTTTTATATATATATATATGTAGTGTTCTGTTTGTATGTATGTATGTATGTATGGTTTATTTATAAAGCGCCACTTGGGGGCGCTGCGCTGTACAGTAACGAAATACAATAAAGCCAGGGCCGGCCTTTGATATGTGCGACCTGTGCGACCGCACGGGTTGCATTAACAGGGGGGGCGACAGCTGGGAGTCTTAGGTCACGGACCTGTAGCTCAAAGTTGTGCATCAGTGCCAAAGCCCCTCTAGTTACGGTTCTCCAGATTAAATATATGTATCAGCACCTCACCACATACTAAGCCCCAACACATATAAGCTTTACTTAAGATGTCTGTATGCTGTGCTGTTCTGTCTGCATTTAGTACATTACTTGTTAAATAATGATGTACGCACCATATATACAAGCACGCACTGAAGATACTGAAAGACGGTGAGTGCAGGTGGGGGACTTGATTTGAAGGTAAGCAGCATTCAATGGAGTATTGTGTGTGCCCAGGGGGTGTTTTTTGGGGTTTTTTTGGGGGGGGGGGTTGGGTGCTAGGCGTCAGTAACCCGGCCTTAGGATAAATAGGGTGTTATTTATCCTAAGGCCGGCCCTGGTCCCTGCCCCGTAGAGCTTACAATCTAGTTAGGTGGGTAACCCACAGATACAATGGAATAGGTATAAGTGCTGGAGTGAGACGTATGCAGTGCAAATAAAACAATCATATGAGAAATACTCAGTAGCCAACCACTGCCACTGTGTGGATTTCTAGAAAGCATGCAATGCTGGTGGGCTACGGTGACAAGATGGAGAGACTGTAGTTCAATCATTCCGATGGAGAATGTATTCCCTAGGGGGATCATTATAGTCTCTAGGATGCTCTACAATCTAACCTCTAATTTTATTCCAACTGTGTGCAGATATAAACCATCTGTGCAGACACAAAATTAAATTTTGTGCGCTTCGTACCGTGGTGCCTATATTCTGCTGGATTTCTGTGCGCTCGCTATTTTAACTTGCGTGCACAGTCCTGCAGAGCTGCGTGCGCTCAGAATTCTTTCCCATATCAAAGCAGAACCACATGCGAAAGAACAAATGATGGGGGTTTCGGTTATGACTATAACTACTGTAGTTAATGGAATTGAGTTGCAGGAATCTCTATGGGTAAACTCCATTCAGAAATGTAAGGGTTCATCTTCATTTATTAGATATCAAGTGCTCCTAGAAGGGGATATGGAATTGTTCATCATCTCTAACATAAAAGCAGTGATCATCCAATGACACGCCAGTGTATTACATCTTCAAACTGTTCCTATTAACAGGAAAGACAAAATAGAAAGGAATGGAATGGAATTTTCAGATTTAAAGAGCAAGTTTACTTTCAATTTAACTTAAAATCACCCACCGTAGGCTGTATAATTGCTCATGTGCTAAGCACCTATGCCCTTTTGTTAGACAAGGATATTAGAAGTAGGGATGGCTGGTTCGCGGATCCACCGCGGATTTATCCCGTTCGTGAACGGCGTATTTTTCCAGATTTTCCGCCTTCCGAACCGCGGATTTCTCGTATTTTCGAAAATTTTCAAAAATACGAAAAATCTCGTTATTTAAAAATTTTTCAAAAATACGAAAAATCCACGTATTTTCAGAATTTTTCGAAATTAAGAGGATTTCTCGTATTTTCGAAATTTTGTAAATTAGAAAGATTTCTCATATTTTCGAAATTACGTATTTTCGAAAATTTTCGAAATTACGAGGATTACTCGTATTTTCGAAAATACGTACGAGATTTCTCGTAATTTCTAGGATATTTTTCATTTTAATGGGTCCGCTTGCGGATATTTCGAATTTTCAGATTTTTTCGAAAATTAGCGGATCCTCGAGCGGACCGGATTTTGTGAAGTTCGGACATCTCTAATTAGAAGTCTCTTCTTTCACATGTCCGTGAAACTCCTTAGTGGCTTCTAATATCTTTATATTTTACAAAAAGAGCAAATTCTTAATTTTTATATATTTTATACAACTTTCAGCTAGGGAAATACCTTAATGTTTAACGCGACTTGCTATTATATTGCATTATCCCTGCTCTTATCTAATTGTTTTTGATTAGATTTTATATCTGCAATTATTTTTAGCTTTTTTTTAATTTAATTCACACAAATGTACATGTAAATAATCTACTTTATATATGGGAGCTATTTAGCAGAAAACGTGCTGAAATAATAAAAAGCAAACAAGCAGATTATAGATTATATAATGTACAGCGCAATAATCACTTCATTAGTTCATATACTAAGAGATGAGTCCTCTACGATAAGGTGATACCTTTTTATTATGGACATAGTTTATTTTTACAGACAAGTTTTCGAGAGATACACTTCTTCCTCAGGTCAAGCAGTACTATATACATACATACATAACCCTGGCTTTGGTATATTGGGACAGTTCTAGGACCCTGGTAATCATTGCAATATGCATAACAAAGTACAGAAATCTTAATGTGCAAAGGTGGTCTCCAAACCAGTTAGACCTAAATAAAAACCTGCAGTCTTTCCTTTAAAATGAGCCCTGGATCACATCAATGGCTGCAGCCTGTGAGAAATTATATTGTGGTGGAAGTTTTAATTTCCTGCTTCCAGTTGGTTGAGTGACATCAGCTGACTCTCTGCTCCTCCCCTCTGCCCCGTGGGAGAAGCATGCTCAGTTAAGACTTAAAGCTGGGGAAATCAGAAAGTACCTGCACAGACATTTTTTTAAAAAAATTGATAGTTGAGAAGGAAAGCATATTAATGCATTCAGAGGTTATTCCCATTGCCTGGAACAAGAGTTTGAAAACTACAGCTCCCAGCATTCCCTAACTGAGTGCTTGTAGGGGAATGCTGGGTTTGTAGTTATTTAACATTTCCAAGCACCGCCCATTCACAAACCACACCCACACAATAAGCTACACCCGCATTTCGGACGCCCACAGAAACAGTTCCACCTATCAACACCTTGTTTATGACCAAATGAGAATAGAAAGCACATATGATGAAAAGCCTGAAGTCAATATGAGGTTTCCCTATATGTGCTGCTGCCACTCAGTTATGTGAATATTACTGTGATATTATATGGTACAGGCATATGGATCTGTTTATAAGTACATATGGACAGACATGGAAAGTCATCACAAATCATGGTTCAGGCTCTGCCCCAATTAAAATAAAGCTGGAACTGAAGTACCTTCTCCTGCATAAATCCAATAAAACGGTAAAGTGGAAGTACAGTTTATAAACTACAAACACATTGACTACAGCACAGAAACTACTAATGATCTCTCTGAGCAGTGATTTCAAAGCAAACCTTCTACTTGTTTCCTCAACGCAGAGCCGCATAATAAGATTAGTCTGATGTCACTTCACCCACCATTAGGACTCTAGTTCTGAGTTATAAAGTGCAATCTTGCCATCACAAACAATATTCACATAAGGAGGGAGTGATGTACCCTTTTATATTACATAGTCACTGGAAGGAAGGGTTAATTAAAGGAGAGGTCTTGGCAGGGGTGTTCCTAAAGTTTTTGACACCTGAAACAACTTTTAAATGCCGCCTATTGGCAGATGGGGGGCAACACGTGAATCGGGCGTGGCTTCATCATGGAACACAGGCGTGGCTTGTGGAGGTGGGCTGACTTACAATGACTGGTGAACTGGTACAGAAATGCGGTATTGCAGGAAGGAGTTTTTTTTTAACTGCCTCCTTTTAAGTGTTCCTCAGGGGCACGCCCTGAGCAAATGTTTCAGTTTGCTTCATGGTAAGGGCACCAGTGGGTCTTGGAACTCTGAAACCTCTCTATATTGCAAATGTATTTGTGACATCTTTATTTATAGAAATTTATATAAAATTGTTCCACGTTCATTATTCATGTAGAAAATGACAGACTGGGAAATAAAGGTCTGTTAATAATCCCTTTATATTTGCATTTTCATTCCCATCTCGAACAGTAATTAGAGATATGTGGGACCAGGGCAGCGTAAGAGAGTTTGCAATGTGGCTCAATGTGTCACGTTACCAATTCTAATCCGGCGTGGTCTTCTGTAAACATCGAAAAAGGTACAGAACGTCTAATCCAACTTTTGTGTGGATATATATCATCTACCAGTCAATACTGGTAGAAAATGTATAATTAGAAATAAAATATTGTGTAAACATTCATTGATTTTCTTTGTGCTGTAACTCGAAGACCTATTATTAATGACAATTAATGGATGGGCAATTTGGATGGATGGGCAATTTAGTTGTAGTTTCAATGTTGCAAATTCAAGATTCCTTTTCTTGGGTTGTTGTGTCAGCCAACAATCTTGCTGTGTACCGGCCCAAACACCCGTTCAGTCTGGGCTCGTTGATGATTTGCCTAGCGTCCAAGTGCCCATACACGGCACAATTGTCGGACAAAGTGTTTCTGTCACTTATTAACCTCTAAGCTATGACATCATTGCGCTCCCTCACTCTAATTGAAAAGAATACATTTCAAAAAACCAAAAACGTTACACTATGAAAAGTGTCCAGCAGGGGCGTAACTACCAGGGCAGCAGACCCTGCAGGGGGGCGGGAGCCAAGGGAGCCCCCAACTTCTTATCTTTCCTATGACCGATACACCCCCCTTCCCGAAAACCACTGTAGATAAAGCATGGATAGGGGCCCCATCATAGTTTTGCTGGGGGTTCCAGTGATTCATAGATACACATCAAATAGAAAAAAGACTGGAGAGAATCAACTGTAGGTATAAACCCATCCGTGGAGTCAATTTATTTTAGAAGGAGTAGCACAACATGTTTCAGACCATAAGTAGGTCCTTCATCAGACCATAAGTAGGTTCTTCATCAGTCCATAAGTAGGTCCTTCATCAGGTGAATAGAAGGACCTACTTATGGTCTGAAACATGTTGTGCTCCTCCTTCTAAAATAAATTGACTCCACGGATGGGTTTATACCTACAGTTGACTCTCTCCAGTCTTTTTTCTATTTGATGTGCTTCAGTTTTGTTGGGCAGTGGTGAGGCCCTGGCTGGATTGCAGAGTCTGACTTTACTTTATTTACAGAGGACACAGAGGCAGCAAACCCTATCTAGCTATAGATTCCCAGATACACGACTGTGTGTTAGTGGTGTGCGGGAAACATTTTGTCACAAAAAGGCAAGTTGAAATTTCATCTCTTTATAAATTGCGTTCATTCAAAGTGTCGAAAACTAAAAAAAATGCCGATCCGCCACTTTATAAATATTCCCTTAGTGTAACAGGAGAGAGGCAAAGTAAAGAAGAGATCTCTTTACTCATCTATAGATATTCACATCTCGGAGCTTCTCAGCTCAAGGCAAATTTCAATGAGAACTTTTAGGTCTCCTATGAGACTGCTGTCTAATAAAGATATCAGAAAAGGGAGGCAAATTGTTTCCTGGCTGCAGAGTATAGACTGCAGGCTGCAGGGTGCACTCACTGCTGTGTAAAGCTTGGCACAGGCTGGCAGGCTGCAACTGAACTCATTTATTAAAGTTATAAATTACTAGATTCTCCTACAGTAATCCACCAGCTGTCATGGGGCTTTGATCGATGTTCCAGGCAATTCTATATCACAATACACTTACAATAAAAATATATTTTACATAAAGGAAATGCAAAACTATATATGGAACAGCTGCAAAGTACATCATGGGAATTTTCTCCCAGTAGGGAAGATAGAAAGTAATTTCATAAACAGAACAGATAATCATAAAAGGGTAACTACAGTTAAAAAAAAAAATCCAGGGAGGTAGGAAAGCATACACGTACCTCCCTGGGTGGTCTTCTATCTCTTTTATCTGTATCTGGTCAGTACTGTGCTCACTGCTAATACCTCTCTATAATGCTAGAGATGGTCATGTTTGAAATGCAGAGGGAAGATCAATGAGCTGTCACTATAAATTCCCAGCAAAATTATCATGGGGGGGGTCCATCTCTGCTTCAACTACAGCAGTTAGAAGGAAAATAAGTTGATGTCCCCTAGTGGATGCTTGACACCTTGACAGTCATTTCTGATAGAGATCAATAAGGGAGGTAGGCTTACAGTTTCCTACCTCCCTAGTAAATATTCTTTGTTATAAAAATGTTTTTAAAGTTGCCCTTTTTTTGGCTTTTAAAGGGCATGTCCACTGAAAAAAAACTGTCTCTAAATTGTAAATCACACCCCCACCAACCCCACTTTAGCGTTATTCGTAGCTTTCAAAAACGCTCCTGAACTTGCTTACCCGACCTGGTCCCTCGCCGCTCCGACACTGCCTCTGCTGCTGACAGCCGCTCCACTTCCTGGTTGTGACATCGCACCCAATTGTGACAGCCGTGACCAGGAAGGAAGAAGTTGAAGTCCCCTGCTCCTGGTTTTGCTCGGAACAGGAGCTGGAAGCAAGTTCAGGAGCATTTTTGGAAGTTACAAATAACACAGAAATGGGGTTTGGGGGGTAATATACAACTTAGAGTGAACTTGCCCTTTAAGATACACTATTGTCCAGAAATTAATAGTTAAAGTTCTGAAGCTACAGTACAAAACCACATCTCCCATCATCCCCAGTAAAGGAGAATTGGAAGGTTCCGGTATTAAAACTCCCAGCATAACTCAGGAAGTTTCTTAGAATATTAGACATGTCTACGCTCACGGTACTTAAAAGGTTAATGACCATAGAGCAGGGGAATTATAAGCCGTTTAAAGGAAACATTGCCCCCCCCCCCCCCGTCCCCATCTCCTGGGACTTTCCGATAAAGAGATTTACTAAATCTGAGGTTGGGTTTTCATGTACCGAGTAATAAGTGCCTATAGGGCGAAAGGCTCCAGGAATCCAGCTTATCTCTCTGCCTGGCTCGGTAGTGACTCAGCAGTTGGCCAGGCCGGCCTTATCGCACACGCCATTCCTCATTTCTATTCCGCCGCCTCAATAGGCTTAAATGCAAACCACGCGTCCTGCAACCCAAGATTCTATATTAACAGGCTGCAAAGAAAAAGCTTCTCCGGTAGCTGTTCCGGCTGAAAAACCAACCTTGCCTGTAAATACAAGGAAAATAACATTGCCTTCCCATGGCCAGATAGAGTCCAGGGTGAACACATTACATAATAAAGGCTGCTGGGCCTGATAACAGAGAGATAATTAAACTAGCGGGTGGCTGCTGTATACTCTGTCTATGTACGGAGCTCAGCATCTGATGCCTATCTTCTGATTTCCATATACGGCCACACTGCCAATGCTCCGTTCCTTAATACCCTTGGTAAAAGCTTCTTAATTCTCTGGTTCTGGAGTCTGAGAGTGAAATAATAACCCAGTGCACAGAATTCATTAGGGAGATAGTTATAATAGTGGGAGAAGTTACATTACAGAAAGAGTTGTCCCAGCAGAAATAGCCAATAAATAGAAGTAGCTATTGATCCTCATTGCCATTGACAACAGTCCCGCAATCTGCAGCACCGTCCCTGATTCAAAACTCTCTGCAACGCGTAGACGGATGATAATGTTCTGTAGTAACTCCGTTCCCATTGAGAGTGATAAGGCTTTTAGTTATTCATGTATTAATTGTGCAAATGCATAGTACTGGAAAGTGTTCCAGGAAAACTACTTGGAATGTTGGCAAATGCCAGGCAGAGAAATCCCCAAACTCCGCCCTTCTGTCTCCATCCCACCCACTCTACAGGCTCTGGGTAAATGTGGCAACCTTGGATCCATCCATGACTCCCAACCAGCATCATAGAAAACAATGGCACCCACTGCTTTCCAGTACAAGATAATCTATTTTTTGTCAAAATTATAATTTTGAGAAATACTGGTATTAATACATATACTGTAGTTCTGGTTGGTATGGGGATACGTTAGGAGAGGTTTCTTTACAGTGAGAACGGTGAAACTGTGGAACTGTCTTCCAGCAGAGGAGGTAATGGCAAGTTCATTGAATAACTTTAAAAAAGGCCTGGATAAGTTCCTAAAACTAAAAAATATTGAGAATTACTGGTATTAATGCATATAGATCTGGTTGATCCAGGGATACTTTCCGATTGCCGTTTGGAGTCAGGAAGGAATTTTTTCCCCCCTTTTTTAGCTGGGGTTTTTTGCCTTCCTCTGGATCAACTGTTAGGTAGGGTTAAAAAAAAAAAAAAAAAAAAAAGGGAATAGGTTGGACTTGATGGACGAATGTCTTTATTCAACCTTAATTACTATGTTACTATGTTACTATGTAATGTATAAACTGAGGACTGTTGGCCTTGAAGAAAACGTTTGTTCATGGATAGAGAATTGGTTATTGGATCGCAAACAAAGAGTGGTGGTAAATGGAGCTACATCTATGAAGGCTTAAGTTCTAAGCGGAGTGCCTCAGGGTTCTGTACTGGGGCCGCTTCTGTTTAATCTGTTTATAAATGACTTTGAAGGGGGCATTGAGAGCAATATCTCAGTGTTTGCAGATGACACTAAACTATGCAGAGCTTTGGAAACTTTAAATGATGTGCAAGTGTTGCAAGCAGACCTAGATAGATTATTAAAATGGGCAGCAGAATGGCAGATGAGATTCAATGTTGATAAATGTAAGGTGATGCATCTGGGATTTAATAATCCCTGTGCCACCTACACCATAAATAACTCTGTGTTAAGTGCATCTGTAATGGAAAAAGATTTGGGGGCTCTGGTAGATAACAGACTTGGCTGTAGCAAACAATGCCAGGTAGAAATGGCTAGAGCTAACAAGATATTGTCTTGTGTAAAGAGGGGAATAGATTCAAGAGAGAGATATATTATTTTCCCTCGTTACAAGGCACTGGCAAGGCCTCATTTGGAATATTTAGTGCAGTTTTGGAATCCCATATAAAGGGATATCTTGGAAATGGAAGTTCAGAGAAGGGCAACTAAATTAATAAGGGGAATGGAGGGGCTTGAATATGCAGGCATATTAAACAAGTTAGGGCTGTTAACATTGGAGAAGTGACGTTTGCGTGGGGATATGATAACCTTATACAAATATATTAATGGGCCATACAATGAACTCTCTGGTGCATTGTTCACTAATAAATAGGTCATATCAGAGGACTCGTGGACATCCTTTAAGGTTGGAAGAAAAGAAGTTTCATCTTCAGGTTAGGAAAGGTTTCTTTACAGTGAGAACGGTGAAACTGTGGAACTGTCTTTCAGCAGATGTGGTGATGGCAATTTCATTAAATAGCTTTAAAGGGCATGTCCACCCCCAAAACTATAATCCCCCCCACTAATGGCCCCACCATGTAGTGTAGTAAAATCCTTACCTCACATCCCAGCTCCATAAGGTTCTCCTGTAGTCCCCCCCCAAAGTCCCAAAAACTGCCCACCAGGAGGATAGCAGAGTCCATATAGGACTCTGCCTCCTACCTGGCCTCCGGGAGAAGTTTGGC
Source organism: Hymenochirus boettgeri (assembly GCA_019447015.1). Taxonomy (NCBI): domain Eukaryota; kingdom Metazoa; phylum Chordata; class Amphibia; order Anura; family Pipidae; genus Hymenochirus; species Hymenochirus boettgeri. The sequence goes on along the minus strand of CM033472.1, from coordinate 126,255,729 downwards.
ATGCGTACTGCAGCCCTTCTCCCCCTCCCTCCCCCTCCCTCTCCCTCCCTCTCCCTCCCGTTTTGCTATCCCTCCCCCTACCATAAAACTCCTTGGCCACATAATAGTATATGTTCCCCCAGCCCCAACCGCAAAAAAAATATTTTAAGAAAGTCCCCAGAACTGTACTTACCTTCCCTCTCTCCACCGGCATTCTGAGAAGCCGGCAGCCACGTCAGTGATTGGCTGCCTCTCAGCCAATCACGGATGCGGCTGCCGGTCCCGCCCCCTGCTTGCAGTGTCTTGCAAGCAGAAGGCCGAGCCGGGCATCGGTGGAGAGAGGGAAGGTAAGTAAACATCTGGGCACTTTCTTAAATTATTTTTATAGCAGTTGGGGCTGGGGGGCTGTATTCTATTGTGTGCCAAAAGTTTTTATTAAGGATGGACATGCCCTTTAAAAAAAGGCCTGGATAAGTTTCTAAAACTAAAATATATTGAGAATTACTGGTATTAATAAATATAGATCTGCTTGATCCAGGGATACTTTCCGATTGCCTTTTTAGCTGTTTTTTTTTTTGCCTTCCTCTAGATCAACTGTCAGGTAGGGTTAAAAAAAATAAAAATAAAAAAAGAGGGTGAATAGGTTGGACTTGATGGATGTATGTCTCAATTACTATGTTACTATGTTACTATATTTTATTTTGGTACGTTCAACATAATTTAACACTTTCTCATCCTGATGCAAACATGCTAAAGAACCTTGTAGGTTTCTGACTTACATCAACATATTCACCACCAAAATTATTTTTTAAGGAACAGTTAAAGGAGATTCAAAAAGAAATTAAAAAGCCAACAAAGATATTTTAAATCGTTTAAATAGTTTTTTTCAGAAGTCTCCGTACATACTGTGTATATGTATATAAACACTACAAGTCAAGAGTTTAGACACACCTCTCTTAATGATTCTCATTAGTTTTTACTATTTTTTACATTTTAGATTAATATCGAAGATATCAAATCTGTGATGGAACACATAGTCAGTTTCATCAATGATGAAACTGACTATGTGTTCATAGTCAGCCAATCAATGATGCCACTGCTGGCCTGGCCCCTTCTGCTGCTGCTGTGCAAGGAATGCTGCTGGTTCAGCAGGCCGAACCTTTTTTGCAAATATGCTGCTGGTTGGGCAACTATGCATTGCACTGAAGACTTCAGCATTTAACTGCTGATACAGCTTTTGTTAAAAAGTAATCATTCTTTAACTTGTTAACACATAAAGATCTGTTTTTAGTTAGACTTCTGTTTCATTTCGCAACTGGGACTCATTTCTAATGATAATGAAAGTAGATTTCCTATAAGGGATTTATTATCTCTTTTAATATTAACATCATTTTACAAAAGGGAATTTTCCTAACTTATGCCCAGAATTGAGGACAGCTAGAAAAGAATGCATACACAACTCATAAAAGCAATTTCTTATTATTAAGAAAGAATAGACAGCAGTAAACGGCTTTTACTTTCTTCTTTTCACGTGCCGTTGGGTAAAACATAAATCTGGCTTGTTCTTCTACTAAGTCTATTTTATTGATCACAGTAGATTATTACATTGAAAGGCCATAAGGTTAGCAGCAATGAAGAAGACCGTTCATTGCTAGCAGTACAAGGAGTTCACATATTTTATATTCTACCAAGGAATGAAACCTTTTATATAAATATTTCCAAATGTTAAAAGTATTTTCCAGACAGTCCATTGTAAGAACTCAGGGAATACTGATACAGAAAGAAAGTACAGCATTGAATATATTGTGTGTACTGTCCCAACCAAAACAGTACAGTTGGAGGGTATACAATATCTTGGTTTGTAATGTAATAAAAATCAAACAAATAGTTCAAAAAGCCATTGCTCAAAATCCTTTTAAATTTCAAAAACTGTGCCTATAAAATTTAGGGGCGTATTTGTAAAAAGGATGGTTATTTTCCTCATTTGCAAATGAAGGACATTGCAATGGTAACTCCAATTAATACTGCAGTATTTATAAAACCAATTTGTGGAAATAATATTGTGATATTGAATTGTCTTTAGGTCCAGTATCGTGGCGAAAAGAGAATTTGCACCATAACATTTACCAGTACTAGTCCAGAGTACCAATACCAGTTCACATTCTTAGTTACTGAGAATGTATTAATATTGCAGAGGGAGCTTAACCGGATAAAATACTCTAATTACCTTCCTGGACCCTTATTTGTATTGGGAAATACATTGTTCTGACACCTTCCAGGGACCTGTTTCCATGCTATAAATACTATATGGTCACTTGTGCATTTTAGCCACCTCTGACTGGCAATATTGAAAGGCTTAACTTGGCACAATTAAATACTTTTCCCAGTTTTATCAATACGATCGAACGGTTAATGTGGCCATTTATGGTGATATGTGGAAACAAGTGAAATGGGGACATGCAGCAGTATGACTTTTTGCTAGTGGTTGTTACCTCTTTATAAACAAGACTTTATAGGTGTTTAATCCCTGCAAAACTACATCAATGCCAAACCCCTTTAATAAACAAAGCAAAATTTCAACCCTGTTTACAAAGTTAATTATGACAAAAAAGCACAAGGCAAAATCACAAAATCAGTAGTGATCACATAAGGATCTATTGTATATGGCTCTGTAAAACTTATGTTTGTCCTGCGCATTCCACCGAGACGGCTCTGTGTAAGGTTGTAAATGATCTGCAGGTTGCAAAGGCCAATGGTCATTTTTCTATTCTTAACCTCCTTAACCTCTCCTCTGCTTTCGACACAGTTGATCATTCCCTCCTAATGCAGATACTTCACTCTTTGGGCATTCGGGATGAAGCGGCATCCTGGTTTCTATCCTACCTCTCTGACCGAACTTACTCTGTATCGTATGCTAGCAATACCTTTTCTCCGGTTCCTCTTGGTGTGGGGTACCACAGGGGTTTGTTCTTGGACCCTTATTGTTCTCCCTCTACACTATTTCCTTGGAAGATGTTATTACCTCTATTGGCTTCAAATATCATTTTTATGCAGACGATACACAAATCTAATTGTCTACACCTACGCTAACTCCTAACATCCAATCACGTTTCTCCGACTGCCTCCTTGCCATCTCCTCCTGGATGTCTCAACGCTACCTCAAATTAAATCTTTCTAAAACTGAACTGATAATTTTTCCACCTAAGCCTGGTCCTGTCCCATCTTTCTCTATCTCTGTTGACAATACCCCCATTTCTCCTATCCAATCGGCACGCTGCCTAGGGCTAATTATTGACTCCTCTCTCTCCTTTTCTAACCACATTAACCATGTTGCGAAAAGCTGCCACTTCTTCCTTCGCAATTAAGCCAAAATTTGCAGGTTCCTTTCTCTCCCGACCACCGCTATGCTTATGCATGGTCTCATCCTATCGCGCCTTGACTATTGCAACCTACTACTTTCTGGTCTTCCTGCTTCCCACCTCTCTCCCCTTCAGTCTATAATTTACTCCGCCACACATATTGTTTCGCTCTCTAATAAACCGGACCCCAAATCTCCTTTGTACCAAACTGGCTCCCCGTTAAAGAGCGCATTGCATACAAAATCCTTCTCCTAGCATTTAAATCCCTTCGCTCTGCTGCTCCTCCTTATATTTCCTCTCTAGTCTCCCCATATGTTCCTGCCCATACCCTCCGCTCATCGCAGAACCAGCTCCTGTACAGACCCCCACTCGGACTGCTTCCTCTCGCCTTAAACCTTTTTCTCTTGTGACTCCCGTCCTCTAGTTCTATTCTGCTTTCTACGTCAAGAAACCTAGATTAACAGGTTTAAATCTACCCTTACATCCTACCTATCTGTTAACCAACACAGTATATAATTGTTTTATTTGCACTGCATACGCCTCACTCCAGCACTTATACCCATTCCATTGTATCTGTATGTTACCCACCTAACTAGAATGTAAGCTCTATGGGGCAGGGACTCCTTCCCTCTTGTGGCAAAGCCCTAGCACTTCTATATATATAATTTATATATTTATGTACTGAACTATCTATGTATTTGTTCCCCTTGTATGACATTATTGTATTTTGTTACTGTACAGCGCTGCGTCCCCAAGTGGCGCTTTATAAATAAACTATACATACATACATACATACATTTCCTTTACCAACCACAATACAGTGTTTAAGAATTACAAGCGAGTAGGTGCATTTTTTTATTTTAAGTATTTTGGTTATGAGTTTAATTCATCTTTGAACAAAAGTTTTACACATGTTGATATCAGTTCTTGGAAACCTATTGAAAAATGTAGTGGCCCTTAGTTGGCTACTACAGTCCTTACATTCCACTAGTGGCAAAACTAGGTACAATACATAGAATTTATACAGATCATCAATATTCTTTGTTTACACGCTTTTAGTCAAAAGCTCTGTACACACATTAGATTATTATTGTGGTTAAATGGCCACTAATGACATTGATCATTGCCAACTGACCCTAATTTCAAGAAACTGAATATAATTTGACTCTGTCCCATATATTTTTCCCCATTGAAATTAAAAATTCATTATTGACACAAAATGTTCAAAATGGCCTCTTGCTGTTAATTAATGTGCTTCATTCAAGCCCTATGTATGTAAGTACATCACATTATTCTGTCTTTTATATAAATCCTCATGTTTTGTATTGTCCTCGAACAAAGCAAAATATTTTCATGTATTTTCATGTATTTTACTACTATTATTACTTTTCATGTAAATGTACAAATCTTAGACCCCGTTCTGTGGGCCATTTGGTTTGTTGGTTACGCAAACCAACAAACCAGCTGGAATCTACATTTTTTATTATATCTTTTATACACAAAAAAGACTCACAGAGCTTAATTTTCAAACAGCTGCAATATTGTCATTAAAAAAAGAATAGTCCACACAATACAGTTATCATCCATTGTTAATATTGCGTCTCTTTATCAGCAACAGGAAGAATGTGTATGTGAAATGAATAAGAATTTATGATTGTGTGTTTAATGTTTTTAAAGGGGATATTTCAAAAATAAATTTTAACTATAGATGTGTTGAAATGGCTTTTACAAAGAATACCCCTGGAATATTGAGGGGGAAAAGCAATACATGTAAATGTCATATTATTTAAATGGTAAGAAAAGGAAATATAAACACTAATATATGGTTATTTTTACTCTTGTATTTTAGGCAGAATTAGCATAAACAAAAAAATTGCAATAATCTTACCTGGCAACCATATCAGTTTCTAGCAAATTCTTCAATTGTAATTAATTAATTATTATTAATATCTAAACTATTTTGACTAAAATAAAAATAATTGTGTCCCTTTTTTATCTCCAACCTACCACAGAGGGTTACAATGTAGTAGAGAACTTCTCTTCATCTTGCTTGGTTTACACCAAATAGCATGCCCGATTCAGTAAATAAGGGGGGGGCTTTGTTTAGTGCTAATTCTCAGGGGAAGAGCCAAAAAAGAGTGCAAAGCATTCATCAATTTGCAATGGTTACTTCATCACAGGAGCCCGAAAGTTAAGGTATGTTTTTAGCCTCACAATTGGGCAATGATTTAGGGCTAGGCCACACTAGCGGAATTTGTGTGCAATATCACTCATGTTTGCGCATGCAATTTTTAAATGATATTTAAATCATGGCAACGCACCGAAATCGTGCAATTTGGCGTGCGTTGTAATTTCGCATTCATTTGAAATTTGGTAATGCATGCGATCTGCTTTTTTTTTTGCACGATCGCATGCGTTTCCATATCTCAAAAGGTAAAATCTTAATGGCATATAACTCGCACCAGAATCACACATGCAATCGCCTTTGTGTGCGCCACAGTGTGGCCTTGCCCTCAATCCCATGTAAAATGACTAGTGTTTTTTTGTGCTACAAGGTAAAACTTAATTTTTTGATTGCATCTGGAACCTGCCGCTGTTCAAAAAACATTATGTACATCCCTCTACCAACCCCAAATCTGCAACAGTATTAAATGTGACAGAAGTACTGTAGGACTACTGTGTTTTGCATCAAATTATTATTTTCCCCTTCCCTCTGTCTTTCAAAAGGTTTCAGCCTTCTTTCCAAGCTTTCTGAGCTGATTCTGAGTTTGCACAGAAGAAGCTAAGAAAATAGCATTCAATCATTGGCTGTGAGGTCCAACTGTCATATCCATGACTGGCAGTTGCTAATTGGAAGAACAAGGAAGCAGAAAGAGGGGCAAAATTACATTGTACAGCATTTCACGTACGGTAAGTCTTCTATTGTTTGACTTTTAACTATTGCATATTTGGTTTAGATGGGGTGTTTTTTGGAGGCTTTATTGAGCTAATATCTGTCTGTAAACCTCTACTTCCAGTTTACCATTCTCCCTGACTTCTATCAAGCAGTCCAAATAAAGCCAGTTTGTTGTTTATATACCAGATATACCATGGCCTGGATGAATGAGAACCTTCACAAGCATAATTGAGCTAATGTTTCTTTCATACTTGGTATTTTATTGGTTTTCTAGTATTTTACTATTAGGCGTTTAAGTGCCATAAATGCATGGTATATAATTGTAGCCATGCCTTTATGGTATGTATTCAGTCCTATGTGTAAAAGAGCTATTGTGGGTTACATTGGAATTTGGACATTAAAATATTCTGCACCAACATTTCTTAATTTGTGTCCACCAAATATGTTTGTATGTTCCAGTAGAGGTACAGTTCCTCCAGCAATAAAGGGGAATGTGGTTGGTGCCATTTAGAAATTGCATTTGGGGTGAAGTAGAATCTATAAAATATTTTTTTTATCTGTTTCCCGTAGACAGGCATCTTGTCAATTTAGAGGGTGTATTCAGAGATTCTGATTGAGCTCTTGCTCCCATCTTTTCATACATGGTAGAAGTGTATTCTGGTGCAACAGTTGGTAAAATATTGAAATATATTTCTTCATATTTTTTGGATCAGTAAAATGTTCTGATATGGCGTTATTTGACTGTATCTCCATACCTATCTTCTTCTTTTTTTTTTTTTAAAGATAGGAACCATACTGCCTGTGGTATACAATATTTCTTTTTAATTTCCTGAATTATAATGATTTCATCCTGGATTGTAATTGATTTCATCAATTATTAAAGGGCATGTCCAGTGAAAAAAAAACTTTTTACATTTAGCTATAAATGTAGAGGACCCCCAAACCTAGGTTTTGCATTATCAATAACCCCGAGTTGTTCTTGGGATAATTATCGAATGTTCGAACACGAGAGCTCGAAAGTAGCACGCATGAGGGTAAAATCGAGTTTTTGAGTCCTGGATATTCGAACATGTACCCCAGACCATTTCCCAGGTCCCACAGCCATTTACACTAAGTTACCATTGATATTTTAATTGTATTTCAACGAAAACGGACCGAACTTTCGAAAGTTCGGCCATCTTTATTTATAATTGGGAGTTACTTAAAAGATTTAGTTTCCATAAGTGTGTATTAGATGTAGTATTCTTTTCTTTAATTGAGATTGTTACAGGGGCATGATCTGATATTGTTCTGATTCCTATGGTTGATTTTTCTTCTTTTTGTAATAGCCATTGATCCAATAGTATCATGTCAATTCTTGAGAATGTGTTGTGTATTTTAGGGTATATAGTGAAGTTTTGGTCTAGTGGATGTAGTGATCGCCATGAATCATATAATTCTTCATTTTAAAAAATATTTCTTAAAACATATTATCTGTTATTTTTTTGTTTGCGTGTAGTATCGATTTCTCTTGTGTAGGGTTAGGTTGAAATTTCCACAGAATATTAAGCTTGGATATGTTTGTTTTTTTACTTTATTTAGGATTTTCTTATTAAATTTATTTTGTCCGGTGTTAGGTGCATATGTGTTTGCAATTGTGTATGGGGTATTGTTAATGTTACATTCTAAGATTATGTATATTCTTGTTTTGTCTATTGGGGTTTTATTTTCTTGAAAATGTATTGTATTTTTATTTGCTATACAAGAGTCTCTTTCTATATGTGGAATATATTTTTGAGTATTTTTTGAGGTGGAATAAATGTGGATGTTGTGATAATAGGTGCGTTTCTTAAAGCAATGTCTGCTTTATTGTGTGTGATTTCCGTTCATGTATTATATCTTTTGAAAGGTGAGTTCAATCCCCGTACACTGTAGGTTATTATTTTAATTGTCATGTATGTATGTTAAGAATAAATTGTATAGTATTGTGGAAGTTATTTCTTTCAGTTTAATTGTATATAAAAGTAGTTTAATGAATATAGGGAACAATGTGATTCATTTTTTCTTGTGAGTAACTATTTATTGTTAGATCAGCCAACAGTACAGATTATGTGTTTATCTTCTCAAATAAAGCAGTATTTATATACATACCCTAAGATAAATACTATCAAAAAACAAAAACCTCCTTCACTCTCCCTCCAAACTTGAATGTTACTACTTAACCTACTGAACAAATTTGCTGAATTTAATATATAAAAAAAACTATAATATAAGTCATATCGTAGGCGTTAACATTTTTCATTGTAACTCCAACCTTTACCTTTGATTAACTCTCTTTTTCCCCCTATTACTTTCTTTTCGCTTCCATTTCCTTTCCTTCCACCCCCCCTCCTTTCCAACCCCTCTAACAAGAAAGTCTCTTTTAGATTATTATACAAAATATTATTTGTAAAATGTTGTATTTCCCCAGTAATTATGTTTTACTAAATATTGACCAGAATGTAAGAAGTTGGCTTAATAGCCCTAGTATTTTTCATGTCTTACACATAAGCAATAAAATTATTTTCTAACTCTTTTAGTCCTCTTAATTGATAATCATCAGTTCCGCAATTATACTTTCCCACTCCCCCTCCTTCCTCTTTCTTATCATTTGCAATGTTTATGATGATTGTATTCCAAGATTTGTCCATTTATATTGTAACCAAGTGTTGTCTTTTTGCTCTTGTATAAAGAGTCATGGTAATCCATTTGCTAAGATATTTTTTGCGTTCTCTGGGTCTGTTTTATTTAGTTCTTTTTTGTCTAATTTGTTGAATGTTATTCTCCCTATTTAAAGGCTTTTCCACAATTTTTATCTTTTCTCCGCAATTCCTTTTTAACTAGAAAAATGGGAAATATTGTATTGATAGAGGTACAGCAAGCATGGCAGATGTGCAAACAGATTATAAGAGAAACAATGGGACCCCTAATTAATCTTTTCCCCTTTGTATCACTTTTTACCCTGCTGCCAAATGGTTTCAATAGACTTAATAGACAACAAACTTAATTAAATGAATATGTGGAGTCACAAGAAGCCTCGTATCAAAAACCTGGAAAGGCGGCAAGATTACTAGAACAGAATTAAAGGGCATCTACTGTATAGCGAAAAAAACACACTGGCCCATTGCAAAGTTAAATTCGTGTACTCTGTGCTGCCTTTCTCCTACCTCTGTAAGTGACTTTGTTTTTCCATGGTGTCAGATCTCTCTGTCAGCACTGCCCCCTTCCCCGCCCTCTCTGTTACCTCCTCCATATCTCAACTCTGGCTAACTGACAAGCGTATCATGTGCAGTAGGAGTTAAAAGTTCAACATCCTGAAAAACACACCCACGTACAGTGGCCAATAGAAAGCAAGCTGTCCTGGAGACACAGATCTCTCCATGTCCTGATAAAATAAAGATCTCTCTCTTTGTGACCCATCATCAATCAGTGAAGTCTATCAAGAAGGGTCAAGTGCAGCCTTAGCTCTGCCATCAAAGCTACCTCTCTCCCCTTGTTAATGCTCTTATCTCTATGTTTATTACAGAGCATGGAGGAGGGAGGGACTTGGGCAGGGAAGAGGATCACGTCACAGGAATTTGATTGACAGTACAAGAAGGAGTAGAGGAATGCAATCACGTATTCTTCTAACTATCTTAGGACAGAGATGGAAATGGAAAGACACTCTGGGGGTTGGGGGGAATTAAAGAACACATGGAAAGAAAGGGAAAAAAGTAAATTTTCTCACTATAGATGCCCTTTAAGTAATAGAATATGGTGGGTCCATGAAAGCGAGCATATGGCACATATACTGCAGAACAGTGATCCTCAAACAATGGCTCTATAGATGTTTGAAAACTACAACTCCCAGCATTCCTCAACTACAGAGGGAAGTCTAGGAATGCTGGCAGTTGTAGTTTTCAAACATCTGGAGAGCCATAGTATAAGGATCCCTGCTCCAGAACAATGTAAAAGCATGGATGGAAACATGGGATATTTGGATTCTGAGGATGCAGCCCCCATGCACCATAGTGCCTTAAAGTCCCTAAATGGAGGGGAACCCGCAGGGATGTCACAGATTTACGGTTATTTAATCTCACTCCATTGAATTACCTTAAATGGAAAGAGATGCTGATGTACTATAACTATAGACACACTGGATCAAGCAAACATGGACTGCCCCATGCACTGCTCTAAAATATCAAAGTATAATTAAATGCTGAATTGAGGTTTTGACAGGATTTGATGTTTCACTGACTTAACAATATTATGCAATATGCTTAATTGTTAATTTGTTTTTTTATATGTAAAAGAAAAGGAATTTTTTGATAAACTTCCAATAAATATATAAAGAACAAAAAAAAAAGAAATTTACACACCTTACACTCTCCCTGCTTTGGGCTGTGCTGTTGGGATCTATTACCAAGTCTAAGTCTGTGACTTCAGGTAATAAATGTTTTAAACAAGGTCAGTGTGAATTCCACACTGCTTGTTGCGAATTGATTCAGGTATACCTCCTATTTCTATGTTGTTTCTCAGTGACCTGTTTTCTAGGTCTGTTACACAGCCCCATAGATAGTTCCACAGACAGTCCCATAGAAAGACCCATACACAGCCCCATAGAAAGTCCCATACACAGCCCCATAGAAAGTCCAATACACAGCCCCATAGAAAGTCCAATACACCAGCCCCATAGAAAGTCCAATACACAGCCCCATAGAAAGTCCCCACTACACAGCCCCATAAAAAGTCCAATACACAGCCCCATAGAAAGTCCCATACACAGCTTCATAGATAAGTCCCATACACAGCTTCATAGTAAGTCCCTACACAGCCCCATAGAAAGTCCCATACACAGCTCCATAGAAAGTCCCATACACAGTCCCATAGAAAGTCCCATACACAGCTTCATAGAAAGTCCAATACACAGCCCATAGAAAGTTCATACAACCCATAAAATCATACACAGCCCCATAGAAAGTCCCATACACAGCCCCATAGAAAGTCCCATACACAGCCCCACAGAAAGTCCCATACACAGCCCCATAGAAAGTCCTATACACAGCTCCATAGAAAGTCCCATACACAGCCCCGTAGAAAGCCCAATACACAGCCCCGTAGAAAGTCCCATACACAGTCCTGTAGAAAGCTCAATACACAGCCCCATATAAAGTCCCATACACAGTCCCATAGAAATCCCTACACAGCCCCATAGAAAGTCCCATACACAGCCCCGTAGAAAGTCCCATACACAGCCCCATAGAAAGCCCAATACACAGCCCCATAGAAAGTCCCATACACACCCCATAGAAATTCCAATAAACAGCCCCATAGGAAGCCCCATAGATAGTTCCACAGACAGTCCTATAGAAAGCCACATACACAGCCCCATAGAAAGTTCCATACCAGCCCACAGAAAGTCCAATACACAGCCCCATAGAAGTCCCATATACAGACCCATAGAAAGTCCATACACAGCCCCATAGAAAGTCCCATACACAGCCCCATAGAAAGTCCCATACACAGCCCCATAGAAAGTCCCATATACAGACCCATAGAAAGTCTCATACACAGCCCCAAGAAAGTCCCATACCAGCCCCAAAGAAAGTCCCATACACAGCCCACGGAAAGTCCCATACACAGCCCATAGAAAGTCCTATACACAGCTCCATAGAAAGTCCCATACACAGCCCCGTAGAAAGTCCCATACACAGCCCCATAGAAAGCCCAATACACAGCCCTGTAGAAAGTCCCATACACAGTCCCATAGAAAGTCCCATACACCACTCCATAGAAAGTCCCATACACAGCCCCGTAGAAAGTCCCATACACGCCCCATAGAAAGCCCAATACACAGCCCTGTAGAAAGTCCCATACACAGTCCCATAGAAAGCCCAATACACAGCCCCATATAAAGTCCCATACACAGCCCCATAGAAAGTCCCATACACAGCCCCATAGAAAGTCCCATACACAGCCCCATAGAAATTCCAATAAACAGCCCCATAGAAAGTCCCATAGACCGCCCCATAGATAGTTCCACAGACAGTCCTATAGAAAGCCACATACACAGCCCCATAGAAAGTTCAATACACAGTCCCATAGAAAGTTCAGTACACAGCCCCATAGAAAGTCCCATACACAGCCCCATAGAATGTCCCATACACAGCCCAATAGAATGTCCCATACACAGCCCAGCCCCATATAAAGTCTAATACATAGCCCCATACACAGCCCCATAGAAAGTTCCATACATAGCCCCATATACAGGTGTGCCCTGCATACCATTCTGTGCAGCCTGTTTATTGAATCCTGTTATTTCTATCTTTTTCCCCCCATTTCCCTTGGAGTCTTGGCTGATCTGAGTGAGCAGGACAACAATTGCCTACCCACCAAGGGGAGCCAAGGGGAGACTTTCAGGATGATTTTATAGGTAAAGTTTCTCGGCTTATACTTGAGTATGTACAGTAAGTATTTTAGTATTTTTTGTCAAAGTTGGGGAAGTTATTGAAACATTCATATGCATATTGGTCCTTTTTATTTTGTTGAGGGTCTAAATTTGTGTCACTTTGTGTAGGCTTTTCTGTTTCATCTTTAGATGGTGTCAGCATTTTCTTTGTAATGGCATTAGTGGGTATGCATGGGTCATCTTCTATTAATGTGCTATGGACTTTGTTTTAAATCAGTGGTAGGACCAATCCCTTTGATTTTCTTTTTAACAGGGGTAGTACATATCTGGAGTTCAGTTCCTTTCTGCACTGGCGCCATCTTTGTTTTGCTTAATTTAGTCTCCCGGGTGGAAAGTAAATGGTGAGTTTTGTGGGCTTAGATTTATTTTTTGCGTTCCTACCTTTGGCCATCTTGTTCCTCAGTTGTAAAGTTCCTAGGGGGTTATATGTTTTTCATGATTAAAGTTGATTTTCATGATTAGTAAGTAAAGTAGGGAAGGTCTGGAGCTCACACTCTTTGCATCCGCTCATTTCTCTTTGAAGCCACGCCCCAGTGACTTGTCCTGTAATTATACAAAACTGAACGTCCAATGGCTAATAGCTTCACCTGACAATCTTACATGTGTGCTCGTTGTAAAGCGATTCAGCAAAATGCAACACAAATAATGCTGACAAAGGCAGCTACACACGTTTTTTGTCAGATGCAGGTGGTCTATGAACTTTGGTCAGCTGTCAGGAAGACAGAGAAAGCTGTTTTGTGCAGTGCTAGCAGAGAGAAAAATGTGGTAGAAAAAATTTGGTTTAAAATATTTACTATTTTTTAGAAAATGTTTGTTTTTTTTCTAACATACATTTAGAAGACCACCATTTCCATTTTCATTCATTTTTGTATTTTTATAAAGATAAAGATAATGTAAATGGTAAATGAATCTTTGAACTGTAATTATGTTTCTTTCTTTATGTTTCAGGTGCTACATAAAACAAATGAAAGCACATTTTATGAACTAAGACTAAATCACGACGTCTTCACAGTAAACAATATCAAAATTTCGCCTATGATTAAGTGCTTTTGTAGCACGAAACGCGTCAGGCTCCATGACTCGTGGTTTTAATATTTAAGAATAAAGACGGATTTTTGATATTGTTTACTGTGAAGACGTCGTGATTTATTGAACAGTGTGCACGCTCCTTCATCTGGTTTTCTGTCTTGATTGAGTATTGGCGACGGGCTCGGGGCTTGCTTGCACCTGGGCCACCAACTGTGAGCGGTAAGTGTCTATATGTTCATACTTCATCTGGCTTCTGTACTAATCAGCGATCATTTACTAGCGAAGGGTCCAGGGCATATGCACCTTGACCATCCGTTTCAATGTGTGAGTTTCACTCATTTGATTAACTGATACAAACTTTCACAATTACTCTTTTAAATAGGACTGTGAATACAGTGTATCATTTTTATATTCTATATATAATCATTCATTGTTTGAGTACGGATGCCTTATATTGTACTAGGAGTTACTACGGAACCCACCAGTTGGTAGCCTGTTTTCCACACACAGCTATACATTTTTGAATGATATATATATTGTTGTTTTTTTGGGCAGATTCAGTCACTCAATTGCATCTACCATGAAAAAATCTCCCATGGACACACAATCAAATTTAGGATTTCATCTATTGAAAGTCATTCAAGTAGGAAAATCTTTGGTGAATGGGGTGAGGTGGATCGAAATAATTGATTATCTCATTGACTGATTATACAGACGTGTATAGCTAGCCAACGCTTCATCTGAATTCCAATAATAAATATAGTGAACATTTTTAGAAATCCAAATCCAACAGCAAGAAAAATAAGAACAATTTAATTCTTTACATTTAAATAGGATGCCTTTATTTTTTAATGATGCCTTCTGTTATAAGAAGGTGTTTCTCTGCTTTTTTTTTGTCCAAGATTCCAAATTTACAAGGATTTTCACATTTTAATATATCTTGTGTTCTCCAGTTCATGGTCTGCAATATATTAATAAAAACAAAAGAGGCTTTTAAACCATTTCACCTTTCTTTGTCTTTTACACACTGAAAGGAGGTTTTAGTCGAGGGTAGGATTGTAATTGATCAGCGTAGCTAGGCAGCACTAAAAAGCCATGTACACAATCCATCTCTACCACTGGTGACATCATAGAACCTGTTCAGCATTAAACTGATTTTAGTAAAATACAAGAAAAAAAAACCACAAAAATAGTTGGCATTGCAAAGGTAGGCTTGTCCCAGTTTTGGTAGTTCTGACCCAGTTTGTCTCCTTTTTTGCATTGTTTATTTAAGGACAAAAACTGAGGTGTTTTTTTTTTCTAAATTTAATGACAGATCTAGTTTACTTAAGGTTATTGAACAGATTTTCCATTTACAGAGAGTTTTCTTTAGTCCCATAGGTAGAGTATAATTTGATCTGCTAGAAGACCAACTTTATATTTTGTTTATTTTCCTTTAGAGATGGCCGAACTTTCGAAAATTCGGTCCGTTTTCCTACTTTATGGAAAGTTCGAAAACAGACCCATTAAAGTCAATGGGAGTCAAAAAGTTTGAAATGTTCGAATTAAATACAATTAAAATATCAATGGTAACTTAATGTAAATGGCTGTGGGACTTGGGAAATGGTCTGGGGAACACGTTTGAATATCCAGGACTTTCGAAAAATCGATTTTACTCTCATGAGCTCTTGCGTTCAAACATTCGGTAATCCCATAAACGATATTTACTCGCGTATTGGTATAATAGACATTTTACTCGCATATTCGATAATTCGATATTTACTCGCGTATTGGTATAATAGACATGTTCAGGGGACAACCGATCCCAGTGAGGTTCTGGAAGCGGGGGCTCTTATATTGGTGAAGCGAGTGGTATTAGATCAGGGTATCTGGGCTGAAGGAATACACAGGGACCCGGAGCGTCACATAGCATTTGCTCATCTGTTATTTTTTAACCTCACAATTGTATCAGAAAACAATACCTCATAAATAGTCAAGCCAACCTCTATGAATAATAGTAATATAACTAGGAAAAAACAGATAGAGGAAAAACGGCTAATATAAAACTATCAAAAAGTATCAAAAGGTAAATTTAGCAGAGTGCAAATATAATTATATAATCAGTGTGCAAATAGTCAAGTACATCAGGCATGCTAGTATAGCAAGCCTATACCCCACCTACACATATAAGTAAATTTATACAGACTCCCATCCTCCCCATATACTTATCAGTCACAAAAAGTCAGTGTCGTCCGTGCACGGCAGTCAGGACATTGAGCAAAGTAACAAGGTAAGGATTAGATGGACAATGCCATAATTTCCGAGAGAGATATGAGGGAGACCATAGGTGAGGGAGAACCCCAAACGCGTTTCGCTCCAAAGGGGCTTTTTCAATGGCGCTACTTTCGGCGTTGACACGCCGAGTTTAAATGTACGAGATACGGTCAGCTGATCAGATACGTCACGGGTCATGTGACCGTGGCGTCCAATCACGCTGGAGCCAATCCAAAACACTCTGCAGAGTTAACCCTTACTTCATAATAATCAACTCAATATACATATTTACAAAATACCCTGTAATATAGTGTCTCACATAGTACTTTTAATGCTAATCCATCATGGCACAAAACAGACAGGTCGTTCCTTATAATCAGGAGAAGCACACATTACAATGAAGGATCTATACAATGGTTATTGCGCTGAAGACATAACATCGATAGTTGTGTATATATGTATTTCAAAAGTCCATTATAATCAGGTATAGTTCATCAGTATATATCCGATCTGTGTCACATGACCCGTGACGTATCTGATCAGCTGACCGTATCTCGTACATTTAAACTCGGCGTGTCAACGCCGAAAGTAGCGCCATTGAAAAAGCCCCTTTGGAGCGAAACGCGTTTGGGGTGCTCCCTCACCTATGGTCTCCCTCATATCTCTCTCGGAAATTATGGCACTGTCCATCTAATCCTTACCTTGTTACTCTGCTCAATGTCCTGACTGCCGTGCACGGACAACACTGACTTTTTGTGACTGATAAGTATATGGGGAGGATGGGAGTCTGTATAAATTTACTTATATGTGTAGGTGGGGTATAGGCTTGTTATACTAGCATGCCTGATGTACTTGACTATTTGCACACTGATTATATAATTATATTTGCACTCTGCTAAATTTACCTTTTGATACTTTTTGATATAGATTTTAATAAGATAAATAAATACTAAGTTTTATATTAGCCGTTTTTCCTCTATCTGTTTTTTCCTAGTTATATTAACCTCACAATTGGACAATAATTCAATCCCATATAAAATAACTAGGTGAGCATTAGATGTTATTTACTGTAAGGCCGTCCTGTATCCCTTTATGGGATAAATAGGAAACTGAAAAAATAGCTATATTCTATATTTACTGAATAACATTATCACTTTGCTAGTACTGCTTCCGTTCTACAAATACAACTGGATTATTTATTTACATTATTTTTAATAACCTGAATTTACTGTGCCACAAATAGACAGTTACATTATTCCATCTTTTAGGTATAGATTTATTTATATAGTGTCACATGGAGATGCAGAACGTTACAATATAACAGTGCATAAAACTCACACAAAGGGGGAAATAATTTAGCATTTATATATGAGATCATGTCTATATACTAGGCCTTCCTGTGAAGGGCAGAAATATGGAGTTCAGTCCAGAACTGAGAAATAGTCCAAACTGAAGACATTGTCATGGTTTTACATCTGTAAACCAGAACAACTTTCCTTTATCCATAGAAAACAAATGTGTTAAAGCAATATGTGAATGTTGGGTTAAGTGACTATGTGGACATGATGGTAAGCAGTATGTTGCACTAAGTAGTAAATTTAGTGCTGCCAGGAACTTGATCCCTTTTTGCTCTCCGTGCTCCCTGTCACTAGATCTCCTCATGTCCTTTTCATCTCACTCCTAGTTAGTATGCAGGTCTCCTCTCAATTTATCCACCCCCTCCCAAAACTGAGGCACAGCTAGAGTGTGAAGCATATGCAGTTGAGGTGATCTGTGCCTCACTTCAACCAATAGCATTCACCCAGTGATTTTGTGTTATAGTGAAAGTAAAACTGCTTTGCAATAGGAACGTAAGCAGCACTGGGAGCTGTAATCACTGCTTTTCTTTTAGCTGTAAGAGTTTGAAGGTGTGTGTGTGTGGGGGGACAACTTTGTAATTGATTTCTTTAGGTACAGTGCTACATTGGGACTTAACTAACATAGACAGTAGCTAACTGCAGGATTGGGTTTATCTGCACAGAAAGAGTACAGAGCAACAGATAATGCTTATTCCTTTTCCTGATCTTAATGTTGAATCAATTAGTCATGCAGTGACAGATAAATAAGCTTTACTTTTATAGAATGGATAGTTTCTACATGTAGTGTGTCAGGGGGGGGGGGCTGGGTGATTGACCTTTTACTGACTAGCTGTGCCCCGTCCCCCTTTAAAAGTAAAACTCCCAGAGCTAAAAAAACAAGGCATAGGAAGGTCAGAGAAGAAAATATAAAGCAGATTTAAGATTGTTGGTAATTAATCCTAATTACTGTGTGATTAGTTAAAAAATGATTTGTCTCAGTTTACATGTCCTTTAATGTGAAGGCCATCTGCCAGGCAGTATCAGACATTTGTTCTCAATTCTATCAAATGTTGGTTCTTTGTCATGGTAACTTCACAAAGAAAGAACAGCATAAAAATTTCTGGACCACAAACTGCCACCAACTCCCAGGCAGCCTTCCAGGTCTCTCAACCCCTTGGGCAGTTAGTTATGGCCCTTTATACCCTGCTGGAAGGGCTCTTGAACACAACCTTCTGGGGCCTATAGCCACACAAACAGCCTATAATTCTTTTTGCAGAAGATACTAGCAGCCCCAACAAAAATACAGTGAGTGCCAACACCAGACAGCTACAACTAGTACAAACCACTTCTGTTTCTACATAGTAAAGTCCTGTACATACCTAATAAATAAATCCAAATTATGCATAGCTACCTTGCTGTGTATGAAAAAGGGTAACTAACACTACACCCCCACTTACCTTTTATCAGCAATCTTTATTTGCTGGTGGTCCAACATTTTATTAACCACTTATAACATGTTTGAAATAAGAATTGTTATAGAACATGTTTGAACATAAGAATTGTTATAGAGGTCTCGTTTCAATGTTTTCCACCACTTTATTATTATTATTATTATTATTTTTATTGTGGATTTATATAGCGCCAACATCTTCCATAGCGCTTTACAATTACATGTATACATTCACATCATGCCCCACCCCTAAGAAAATACATCTAAGCACATTTAATTGACATACAACCTATCATTATATGTTTATGGTTGTGGGAGGACCCAGAGTGCCCGGAGGAAACCCACACAAGCACAAAGAGAACATAAAAACTCCTTGCAGATATGTCCAAGGGTGGATTTGAACTCAGGACACATCTGCAAGGAATACTGAGCCAGTGTGCTGCCCTGTACTTTGCTTTATGAAATATAGCCTCTTGTCTTTAGCCAGATCTTTAACTATAAATTGATTTCATCAGTTATAATCGGCACATAGTGATGTCAACTGAGTCACATGTTTCACCTGCTTATCAGGACAGAATTTACATTTCCGTTTTCCGTGGTCTACATAAAAGCAATGTGCCTACAAAATATTATTCTATTTTACAAGACAAGCCATCATATTCCCTATATAAAGCTGCTTCTAATTAGTTGATATTAAGGTCATAAAACAGTCAAGAAACTTTGGTTTAATAGTTATAATGAGTAACTGCCATGATTCATTTTTACTTCTTTCATATTCTATTTTTTTGCCTCATGGTCCTCAGTTTTTTATGACAGGTGTATGTTGATTGAATTAATTTGGTTCCTCATTAAAGCATCATAATTAAAAACACCTCTGCAGAAACAAACTATTTGCAATGCTTTAGATTAACCAGTTTGTTCGAGCACTGTCCTTAAATGTAATTACCATAATCTGATTTATAACACCACACGTTTTTTCTGACATTGGCATAATGTATTACCGCTGGGTATGTGAGTTTTCTTTAGCCCCTTTTTCTAAAAGTAGTTTTGCATATATTATGGGTTTTATGGTAATTCCCAGGATGTCAGTATTCTTTCTCTGCTGTAGGTCTTAGAACTTTGCAATTTCATAATGATGTTTTCTAAAATTGGAATCTGTGTTGCTGGTCAGATTCAGTGTTTGTTTCCTTAGACTTTAGAGCCTTTTAAATGTGAGGTACCCAGATAAAGACTGCAAGTGTCTGGACCCAAATTTTTAATGATCGCACATAATTTACTCATTTAATGAAAAATTCCATTTTTTTTATTAAGACATTGGTTGTGCCAGAGTAGGCCTCTTTACAAGAGGGCTCTGTGATTCTGAAAGTCTAAAAAATACCTTTCAACCCTGTTACACCAATTAGTTAACAAATAGACAAGTCCTCTAAAAACATTTTAGGTGCTTAAATAATTAAAATTGTTGTGGTTTCCATTCTGACATCAAAAAAAACTTCATCAGACATCTGGAAAAACAGGAAAGCTGCATCCCCCCAAAACTATGGGACTGCTTGGGGTACTAACCCATGTTGAATTCTGCTTACTGTGACACATCCTGTTTATTTTTATTGACTTATCCGATACAACTTGGGCATTGGACATCAAGGCAGCACTTCTGCATGTGCTTAATACGCCCCACCCTATACAGATATTGGTAAAAGGAAGGTGAATATTGTGACTAATCAGCTACTTTGCAGCAAATAATTCCTTAAAACCTACTCATATGGAGAATTGTCTAGGTGATCTATAAGCCCCAAGGAAGGCTCTGTACTATTAAAGGCAGATTTTTATAAGGCAGAAAAGGGTATTCACTGGCCTCTATTGATGTTTCATAGTTTAGGGTTTAAAAAAAACCTGGGTCTTTTGTCTGTCCAAGAAGACATTTAAGCCTACTTTAAATGTGTTCCACACAAAATTTTCAGGAAGAGCGTTTCACAAACTTACTGCCCTCATAGTGATAAACCATTTATATTGCTTGAGTTGAAATAGCTTTTTGTTAAGTTTAAAGGGGTGCTTCTAGCCTTTTGTTCATCTTTATCAAAGAAAATATCCCCTGCTAATTTCTAGTTCCTTTTGATAAACTATCTTCATAACAAACTCAAATATTTTTATCAGTTTTGTTACCCCTCTCCTCTCTGTACTCTTTCTAATCCATTGATATCTTTTCTGTGGACTGGTGCTTAAAACTGCACTGCATACTAATGATGAGTTCTTACAAGGATCTATATGGAGACAGAAAACAAACCTTGTTTCAATTTGGAACTGCCGGCTTGAAAATCTGTGAATCCAACGGATTTTGCAAAATTTTAGAAAAGTTTTAGTGAAAATTTTAAAATCAAAACAATTGAAATTTTGGAAAATTCTATTGGAAATTCGAAAAATTCCAATGTAATTGGATTTTCAGAACGTCATTTTACTTTTTCTGTAGTGTAGCCCTCCCCAACCCTAACCACCAGGTTTATAGGGTGCCATACACTACAGAAAAGTTCCCCTATACTACAGAATTATACAGAGTAAAGGAATTCAGAGGGAGGGAGGGATCCTGTGCACATGTCAGAGTCCTTACTGAGGACAAAGAAGTAGAAGGCACTGGATGGCATACAGCTCCTACGCTTCAGTTTTTAAGGTAAGGATTTTTGAACACTACACAGTGTGGCTAGCACTGGGGCAAATTTTGAGGGTGGACATGCCCTTTAAAAATCATTTGGAAAATTACAGTAATTTAGAATAAACTGCATTTTTTTGAGTCAATCTAAATGTTGTCAATTTTTTTTCTCTTTAAAGGTATTTACTATTTTCAAAGGAGCAGAGAAGCAATAAGTGATAAATTTGCGCATAACTATGTGTTTGGTGATTGTTTTTACATTAGGTAATGCAACCCTTTGTCTGATTTTACTATTTACTGTATGCTCGTGACAGTTTGCATTTGAGCCCCATTTGACTTTTTTTGTTTGTTAAGCCATTTCACATATAGATTTATACCCTTGGGAAATAAATCCGCGCCCATGTGGCTGAATTCTGATGTAAAGCGGCAAGTGGAAAGGAAGAAAAAGGCGGAAAGGGCCTTTAGGGATTATAAAAACTGTAACAAGGAGTGTAAGAAAGCAATCAAACTAGCTAAAATTAATAATGAAGTTAGGATAGCTGAACAAAGCATCACTAAGCCTAAAAATTATTTTAAATACATTAATAGTAAGTAGATGAGGACTGAAAATGTGGCACCATTAATTAACGGGGATCTTCTATAGTATACACTATAGAAGATCCAAGTACAGATATCATAGAGTATAGTATCAATAATGGTATAAAAGATGCTAATGCACTTTGGTTAACCGAGGATATGGTACAGAAACAACTAAATAAGGTTAATATTAATAAATCTGCTAGACCGGATACAATACATCCTCGGGTCCTTAGGGAGCTAAGTTCAGTTTTATCTAGGCCATTGTTTTTTATTTTTGCAGATTCCCTCATGTCCGGATGTGGGCCTCTGGATTGGAAAAGGGCTGATGTTATATTCAAAAAGGGTAGTTGCTCACAGCCGGGAAATCACAGGCCTGTAAGTTTAACTTCAGTGGTGAAGAAGATACTGGAAAGTTTCATAAGGGAACAGTTTAGTTTCAAGGACTGTGTATAAAACAATTAACGTGCCATACAAAAAACTATCTGGGGCATTGTTCACCAATAGAACATGTCAGAGGACATCCCTTAAGACTTGAAGACAAAAGGTTTAGGCTTCAAGTTCAGAAAGGGTTTTTCACTGTGACAACGGTAAAGCAATGAAACTGTCTTCCAGTGGACGTTGTTATGGCACGTTCATTGGTCAGTTTCAAAAAAAAGCTGGATGAGTTTCTGCAAACAAGGAATGTTGCAAGTTACTGGTATTAATACATTAAGAAGAGTTGATCCAAGGAAATTTCCGATTGCCACTTGGAGTCAGGAAGGAATTTTTTCCCCCTTCATAAATTTGGTGGGGTTTTTTTGCCTTCCTCTGGATCAACAGTTAGGCAGGAAATGAGGATATTGCTAGATGGGTTGGACTGGATGGACGTATGTCTTTATTCAACCTCAAATATTATACTATACACACAAATAAGCTTATATTTGAGATTTACTTTCTAGGGATGAATCCATTAAATATTTGAATTAAACAAGCAAACTCCACTTGGTTACAGCATAATGGTTTGTGAAGCCACTCGAATTAGCACTTGTTCCTTTATTATTGTTGGTGATATGTTCTCTAGTATATTTACCACCAAGGTCTATCCTATCATATGTAATTCTAAAGCTAGCCATACACAGCCCGATATTTTCCAATCTGATTTCTAGCAATGGAAAATTTGATATTAAGAAGTAATCGAAATTTCCTACCTTGCACTGCTGATCTGTAGGTTTCAGCTTAAAATCTGTGGAAGATAAGAACTGGAAGATTAAGGCGTTGATAAGCTTTTGCCTTGCCCAATTTTAGTTTTTTGATGATATTAAACTTTCACAAATTTACAAGTGGACAATATGCATACTAATTAACTAAAAAATTGTGGGGAAGAAGCCCAGTTAGATCAGAAGTACAGAGATGAAAGTTTTTCATTCAGTACAACATAATAGGTTGAGTTGGTATCCCTCTTTAAACTGTGTACCAAATAGCTTTATTTGTTAAAATGGTATAGAAAGAAATAGAAAATATGGAGATTAATAATCATTGGAAGTCAAATTTAACAAGAGATGAGTTGAGGGCATTTAAAGAACTAGAGGCATGAGATGATTTGATTATAGGAGTGGCCGCCAAAGGTGGCAACTTGGTGGTAATGACCAAAGACCAATATAAAATAGAAGTTACCGAAACAATATTTTCGAGGGTTAGCAAAAATAGAACTATAAATTCGAGGGTTACCGAAATCTAATGATACTTTTGAGGATTACCGAAAATGAATGATACTTTCGAGGGTTAGCGAACGATACATTCTAGGGTTAGCGAAAATGATCCATGCATTCGAGGGTTACCGAAAACGAACAATACTTTTGAGGGTTACTGAAAATTGAAGGCTACATTCGAGGGTTAGTGAAAACGATCCATACATTTGAGAATTACCGAAAACAAACAATACTTTCGAGGGTTACCGAAAATCGAAGGCTACATTCGAGGGTTAGCGAACGATACATTCTATTGTTAGAGAAAACGATCCGTACATTTGAGGGTTATCAAAATGAACAATACATTCTAGGGTCAGCGAACGGCCCGTAAATTCGATAATTATCACATTTTAAGTATGGAAAGTCCAAGAAATCTGGGTCTGAGATAGTTCGAGAAGTCCGAGTCCATTCGGACTTGTTAAGTTCGACTCGAACTCAGGTTCGAGTTTGAGCAGTCCATCTCTAATAGAGATCAAAATAAATTGTTAAAGGCGAATCCATTATAGGAGACTGAAAAAACTGGTGGAGAATGGCTTTAGAAAAGTAATCATTACTAAAGGAAAAAATTATTCCTAATTGTTAAATGCCCTAAATTACCTACACAATCCCAAAGGTACATAAACAGCTAGACTTCACCCTAATTGACCTATAGTATTGTAGAATAGGGGGACCAACAGAGCATATATGTAGACAAGGCTATTCACCCCCTTTTAACTAGTTCCTTTGTATAGAATTCAAGAGCTGTTCTGTGCAAATTGGTGGGCATACAAGTGAAAAAGTCCACTATATTAGTGGCCCTGGATGTAGAAAGTCTCTACTCCTCAATACCCCAAGCAGTGGGAATGGAGGCTTGCAGACTATTCCTGGAGTCAAAAGGGAGTACATTCCATGAACATACAGAGTTCACAAGGTCTCTGTTGGATTTTGTCTTGAATAACAATGTCTTAACCTTTAATACGTTCTATAGACAGGTGACAGGTGCAGTAATGGGGGCATCTTGTGCCCCCACATACAGTATGCTGCCCTACACCTGGGGCTATGAAAATACATTGATGTATTGAAAGCAGCAGCCCCTCTAGAGGTGGAGGATGTGCTTTTATTGTGGATCAGATATGTGAATGGTGTGCTTATTCTGGGGAATGGAGGTATTAAAAACCTACAAAATTTTTGAATCGGATGAATGTCAAAAATATAAATAATAAAATAACCTATGAATGGAGCACATCGTCCATAAATTTTCTAGATCTAAAGATCAGTAAAACAGGTAATTTGATCACGACAGAAACATATATTATACCTACTTCTTCTAACACGCTGCTTCACGCTATAAGTCCCCCCCAATTTAATAAGTGGTATCCCAATAGGACAGTTCCCGTGAATTAGTAGGAACTGTTCCACTAGAGACATATTTAAGAGACAAGCAGGTAATCTTGTCAATAAATCTAAGGTGAGGGGGTACAAAAGGAAGAACATTTTGAAAGGCATGTATAGAACCTTTTAAAATACATACAAAAAAGAACTGTTGTTTCCCAAAAGGGGTCAAGAAAAGAGGGAAAAATATTCTACACATATAAGATTAATAACTAAATATGCTTGTGAAGGTTCTCATTCATCCAGGTCATGGTATAGTATAGTATAGTATTTGAGGTTGAATAAAGACATACGTCCATCCAGTCCAACCCATCTAGCAATATCCTCATTTCCTGCCTAACTGTTGATCCAGAGGAAGGCAAAAAAAACCCCACCAAATTTATGAAGGGGGAAAAAATTCCTTCCTGACTCCAAGTGGTAATCGGAAATTTCCCTGGATCAACTCTACTTTATGTATCAATACCAGTAACTTGCAACATTCCTTGTTTGCAGAAACTCATCCAGCTTTTTTTTGAAACTGACCAATGAACCTGCCATTACAACGTCCACTGGAAGACAGTTCCCTAGCCTTACCGTTCTCACAGTGAAAAACCCTTTCCGAGCTTGAAGCCTAAACCTTTTTTCTTCAAGTCTTAAGGGATGTCCTCGTGTCCTTTGACATGTTCTATTGGTGAACAATGCCCCAGATAGTTTATTGTATGGCCCGTTAATGTATTTATACACAGTAATCATATCCCCAAGCAAGCGCCTTTTCTCCAGCGTACATAATTGTAACTTTTCCAGTCTCTCTTCATATTCAAGCTCCCCCAATCCCCTTATTAATTTAGTTGCCCTTCTCTGAACCCTTTCCATTTCAAAGATGTCCTTTTTGTACACAGGATTCCAAAATTGCACTGCATATTCCAAATGAGGCCTTACCAATGCTTTGTAAAGAGGGAGAATTACATTTTCCTCCCTTGAATCCATACCTCGCTTTATACAAGACAATACCATGCTGGCTCTGGCTGTTGCCACCTGGCACTGCTTGCTACCTTTAAGTTTGTTATCCACCAAAACTCCAAGATCCCTTTCCAACAGGGATTCACTTAGCACAGAGCCATTTATAGTATAAGTAGCACAAGTATTTTTAAGTCCAAAATGCATCACCTTACATTTATCAACATTGAATTTCATCTGCCACTTAGCAGCCCAATGTGATAATCTATCTAGATCCCCTTGCAACGATTGCACATCCTCTGAAGTTTTTAATGGTCGACAAAGTTTTGTGTCGTCAGCAAACACAGAAACCTTGCTGACAATACCCACTTCCAAATCATTAATAAATAGATTAAATAGAAGCGGCCCCAACACAGAACCCTGTGGCACCCCACTTAGCACTTTAGTCCATAATGATGAAGCCCCATTAACAAGTACTCTCTGTATCCTATTCTTTAACCAATTTTCTATCCATGTACAAATGTGACTCCCCAGACCAACAGACCTTAGCTTATTCATTAGTCGCCTATGGGGGACTGTATCAAAAGCCTTTGCAAAATCCAAGTAAACTACATCTACTGCTATACCAGAGTCTAAATTTCTACTTACTTCCTCATAAAAGCCAAGCAAGTTAGTTTGACAAGATCTATTCCTCCTAAATCCATGCTGGTTACTACTTATAATGTCAGTCCTTGAAACATACTCTAGAACATGTTCCCTTATTAAACTTTCCAGGATCTTCCCCACCACTGAAGTTAAACTTACAGGCCTGTAATTACCCGGCTGTGAACGACTACCCTTTTTGAATATTGGAATAACATCAGCCTTTTTCCAATCCAGAGGCACACCACCGGACATGAGGGAATCAGCAAAAATAAGAAACAATGGCCTAGATAAAACTGAACTTAGCTCCCTAAGTACCCGGGGATGTATTTTATCCGGTCCAGGAGATTTACTAATATTAACCTTATTTAGTTCTTTCTGTACCATATCCTCGGTTAACCAAAGTGAACTTGAATCTTGTATACCTTTATTGCTACTATACTCTATGATATCTGTACTTGGATCTTCTATAGTGTATACAGAGGGAAAAAAATTATTCAAGACATTTGCTTTATCGCCATCCTCCGTAACTAACTTATCCCCATTAATTAATGGTGCCACATTCTTAGTCCTCATCTTCTTACTATTAATATACTTAAAAAAATGTTTAGGCTTAGTGATGCTTTCTTCAGCTATCCTAACTTCATTATTAATTTTAGCTAGTTTGATTGCTTTCTTACACTCCTTATTAAAGTTTTTATACTCCCTAAAGGCCCTTTCCGTTCCCTCGGCCTTAAAGGTTTTAAATGCCTTTTTCTTCCTTACCTTTTTCCTCTTTACATCAGAATTCAGCCACATGGGCGCGGATTTATTTTTTTTACATTTATTTCCCAAGGGTATAAATTTAGATGTGAACTGGCTTAAAATCCCCTTGAACACAGTCCACTTCTGTTCAGTACCTTTACCTGATAATACATTATCCCAGTTGACATTCTGAAGAGCTGCTTTTAACCTGGGAAAATTTGCTTTCCTGAAATTAAATGTCTTTGTTAACCCAGCGCACTTTTCCTTTCGATAACAAAGTCCAAATGCCACTATTTCATGGTCACTATTCCCTAAGCCTCCAGTTACCTTTATATCTATAATGCGCTCCACAATGTTAGATTTTACCAGATCCAACAGAGCTCCTTTTCTAGTAGGAACCTCAACCACCTGTGAGAGAAAATTATCCTGCAGCAAATTCAGGAACTCATCGCCTTTTTCTGTGATGGCAGTTCCACCACACCAATCAATGTCAGGGTAATTGAAGTCCCCCATAATGAGCACACTCCCCAAACTTGCAGCCCTTGCCAACTGCATATGAAGTTGACTCACCTCCTCTCTGCTAGCATTTGGCGGCTTATAGCAGACACCAACAATGACATTACCCCCTTTCCTGTTGCCTAATTCCACCCATATTGCCTCCACTTTATCATCCATATCACCAGCTATCTCTTCTTTTAAATTTGGCTTCAATTCTTTTTTAACATATACACATACTCCTCCCCCTTTCCTTTTTTTTCTGTCCTGCCTAAACAAGGCATATCCTTCTATATTTACAGCCCAGTCGTGAGAACTGTTCAACCACGTTTCTGCTATACCTATTACATCATACTTTTCATTCAATGCCATCATTTCCAATTCCCCCATTTTGTCAGCCAGGCTTCTCGCATTTGCAAACATACATTTTAGATTATGATCCTGTAATTTATTCGTACACTTTGATACACATTCCTCCCTATCCCCTATGCTAGCCCCACCCCCCTTTCCACCCACCACTGGCCTATCTACACCCTGCTTTCCTCCTGGACAATCTATCCCAGTGAGACTGCTAATACCCTCCCCCCCCAAACCTAGTTTAAAATCTCCTCCAACCCTCTAGCCATCTTCTCCCCTAAAACAGCTGCACCACCATCAGTGAGGTGCAACCCATCCCTACTAAAGAGCCTGTAGCCGACAGCAAAGTCTGCCCAGTTCTCAATAAACCCAAACCCTTCTTCCTTACACCACTCTCTTAGCCACGCATTAATGCTCCTAAGCTCCCGCTGTCTCCCTGGCTTAGCACGTGGCTGCGGTAGTATTTCTGAAAACACTACCCTTGAGGTCCTTGCTTTTATCTTGGCCCCTAGTTCTCGGAAATCATGTTTAAGGACCTCACCTCCACCTCTAACTTTGTCATTGGCACCAATGTGAACCAAGACCGCCGGGTCACACCCGGCCCCACCCAATAATCTGTCTACACGATCCACCACATGCCAAACCCTAGCACCAGGCAGGCAACACACAGTTCGGCATGTAGGGTCTTGGCGGCAGATTACCCTATCTACTTTCCTTATAATGGAGTCCCCTACCACTACCACCTGCCTTGCATTCCTGACCCTTCGTTCCTCCTCCCTTGTATCAGAGATGGCAGTCCCCTGGGTGCTCAAGGGACTAGCCCCCTCCATACACGCTAATTCCGAGGTGTCCTCCTCCACTTCATTACCTAAGGCGGCAAATCTGTTGGGATGGACAATCTGGGAAGAAGCCCCCCTACTCTTCCGTCCCCCACTTCCCCTAGTAACCCTAACAAAACTACCTCCTTCCTCATCTTTTCTTGTCCCTCTTCCACCCACCTCTATACTGGCGCCAGCCAGTGCCTGCTGACCCCCCAGTTCTGCCAATCCCCGCAATGCTGCAAGCTGCCCCCTCAGCTTCCAAACGGGCAACCCACTCACACCTGACACAGACATAGGTTCCCCGGAACGTCTGCTCCAGGTTCCTATACATGTGGCAAGATGCACATTGCATGGTATATCTGTTGTATTCAATTAGATCAACTGGACTTGAAGTTTAGTTCTTGAAAACGTTTCGCTAGTCATCCGACTGGCTTTCTCATTTCAGAATGACTTGTACAAGAATCTGTGGCAATTATGTACCCTGGAAAATCCCACTTAGCATATCACAGCTAAGTGTTAAGGGCGTGATTGGATAGTGGCTAAGAGGTGTTATAGGAACGCCCAGAGTTCCTGTTTTGACACTTTACTCTGGGCATTCCTATAACACCTCTTAGCCACTATCCAATCATGCCTTAACACTTGGCTGTGATATGCTAATTGGGATTTTCCAATATAATACACAGATACCACCAAAGGTGTAACCTCCGCTCTGCAATTGATCTTCACCTCTCATCCACTCTAATTACCTCTTCCTACATCTGTATTCATGACTTTGCTTGGCTTATTAAAGTCAAAACGGATCTGTGGTTGGCTCTCTGGTTTTGCATTTAGCCTGTGGAATTCTGTAAAAACCTTTTATTAGGTGAAGCATTTTGTAAGGGCTACCATGGAAACATGAAAATTACCCAGAGGTCTCTGTTCCTTATTTGCATATACTGAAGGGGAGCTGTGAAGCCTAATTCTCTCCCTATCATATTTATTAGCGACGTCTGTCTATAGGTGCTTCAAACTGCAAAACCAGGGGCCTACACTAACTGATGATGACTCAATAAAGCAAAAAGCGGCTGTGGTTGGCTCTCTGGTTTTGCATTTAGCTTGTGGAATGCTGTAAAAACTTTTTTATGGTAAAGCATTTTGTTAGGGCTACCATGGAAATTACCCAGAAGTCTATGTTTCTTCTCTGCTCTGGAACTCCCTTCCTTACTTCATACATCACTCGCCATCACTTCATACATCACTCGCCATCACTTTTGAGTTCACGTCAAATGTGAACTCAAAACTCACCTCTTTAGGCAAGGATATAATCTGGACTCACTTCTACTCCTCTTACTGACCCATTGAAGGCCTGATAGTTAAAAATCCACTGACAATCTAGTTACAGCCTTCTGATCTGCTTCTCCTTATATTTAATCCCCATCTCCTCTGGACTCTAAGCTCTCTTGGGCAGGGCACTCCATCCTACTGTACTACAGTAATTCTTTAACTTAACTTACACACTAAATGCTGCTGGACCTGCACTTGAATTATTTGCACTTTGTACTACTTGCACTACTCTTGTATTTATCATGTATGTTTCCTCATATATATTAATACAACTGTAAAGCTCTACATAAGATGTTGACGCTATATAAATACACAATATGAATAATAATAATTATTATTATTTCTGTCTAATCATTTGACATAAGCAAAACAAACAAATGCCACATTATTAATTAAAAACTTTATGACTGGCTAAACATTTTTTTTGCATATCAAACAATCTTACAAGCTCATGACTAGCATATGCAAAATATTCTCTCACAGTAACTCACAGAAAAGTGTTTGCCAGCTTGATGGTTCATTAACTAGTGTAAGGAACAGCTGTTACAATGTAGAGAGTAGTAGGATGATGAAATACGCATCTTATATCTTGTTATGTCTTTGCTGTCATTCATGTCCTAGACCAGTAGAACACTGAATGACAAATTATAACAAGCACAGTTTCTTGGCTTTAATTTTGATTGCTACATTCCATATCTTCTTTTTTCTATATATTTTTGATAATGAACCAACATTTATATATCACATTTTAAGATCCATCATGAGTTTAATGCAGATGCTTAAAATTTTTGATGAACAATTTTGCTTGTGTTCTTAATCTACAGCAACTAAGCCAATGTCATGAGATTTTTTTTATCATTTTCAGCAGGTTTAGGAAAGGCGGTGAACGTTTTCGGGTACCCAAGCAAATCAATTTGCCACTAAAGCAATTACATATAATAGCATGGTGATTCACAGTAGAAAGTTAATTAAGATTACTCACAAATAGGGTGGCTCAGGTCCCCTTCCAAACCAAGACGCAGGTTCGCACTCCAAACTTTCTTGGCTCTCGCGGTATCTCTTAGCTCCAATTTTGCGATGTCCATGACTTCAGTCCTTTGCGGACTCGCTGGTTCCTTAGGGGGTACATGTTAACATATCACCAGGGTGTGCTCTAGCCTACAGGCCCATCCCAGGCTTTGTACTAAAGAAAGGTAAAACAAACACAAGGCTCTTTGCCATCGACCTTTCTGGCTTTTTAGGATAAATGATGAAAAAAAGCAAGATTTTATTGATTATAGTTAAAAACTGCTACATTCACAATATATGGGGCATTAGAACTAGTCTAGCGTGTTTTAGGTCATGAGACCCTTACTCTAAATCACACAAAACTAATGCAAAGCAATTAAGACACTTATTAAGTACACAAACTTAAGAACATACAAGTACGTGGAGAACACACACAATCCTTGTCAATGTAGTCAAGGGTGAGCTAAAGAGATGTATTTTTACTATGAATGCCATAAACCTGAAAGTTGTGTGGCTGAGCACTGCAGTACTTGCATAATGTACATTTAGTCTATTGCTTTCTTAGCTGATCTTTAAGTTCACACCTGCTCGTATCATCTGTTCTACAATGAACAAATTACCATAGCCTATTATTAAATGTACTTCGTTAACAACAATTGTGCACAATGTAAATGTAAAACGTTTTGGAAACGAATTGTTTTCTTTTCCCGCATTTGGAAAGACGTGAATACTGTCAAATTTGCATAATTGGATAGAAATTACAACAGACTCAAGCAAATTATTCATAATTGTCTTTTTGAACAATATGCAGGTATCCAGCCTTCACCCTACATGCTCTAGATATCAATTTAATTTTTTAATACAGTTTGAAAATGTTCTAATTACACGCTGTCAAGATTTACACTGCGGTATATAGTAATGGCAAAATTATATTATAGCTTTTATGTATTTGTATGGCAAAATTTTTATATTTTATTAATATAAAAGGCTTGGAGTTCATTAACTGGATCAGCTAGCTATAGATCCAATGAATAAATAACTACATAATGACAAGAGTGCAATGTGATATTCTTTTTAGATTTGTATTGAGGATAACACAGTATCATACTGGAAAAGTGTCCTAACCCAATGTTGGATTGGTGCAGCATGGGTAAATCAGAGGCATGAAAAATTTAAAAATGTGAGTCTTACAATGCTGGATTTACTATAAGGCAAACTAGGCCATGGCCTAGAGGGCCAGGGTCTATATGGTTGGCATGTCACTGCTTACTGCAGAAATAGCAAGGAGCAATTAATTGTATATCTCAGGACTAGGCCCTGCTACCCTGTTCGGATTGTGATTTGCGATCTGATTGTGCTAGTGGAAGCGCAGGCATGTAGTACTACTACCAAAATAGTGTAAGAAAATACTAAGTTCCCTTACATAATAGTCCCCAAATAAATGGCACTACCACATATAGGTCAAAAAATGCAAAAACTTTATTGGTAACCCTTGAAAGCTGGTTACCTATAGGGTCAAAAAGTACACATAAATACAGAACCCTACACCCCACACATCACCCCACCCCACACTACAAAATGTACTAAAAATCTGCCTTGTAAAATCTCCATAGAAAAATAGTAGCACCACTGGGTGTACCCAGTCTAAGAATAAAAAAGGGAGTATGTGGCCACCAACATCCTACAACATCTGAGAGAAAGTTCCGTAATATGCGGCAAGGTAAATCAGAGAGTCAAATAGCAGACCAGTTCATTGGACTGTATAATACTACACCGCCTTCCGATGCATAAGGTATCGCTGGACTCCTCCCGGTATGTATCACTGGACTCCTCCTGGTTAGAGATGTCCGAACTTCGCAAAATCCGGTCCGCTCGAGGATCCGCGAATTTTCGAGAAAATTCGAAAATCCGCGAGCGGACCCATTAAAATGAAAAAAATCCTCGAAAATACGAGAAATCCTTGTAATTATGAAAAATTTCGAAAAATGAAAAAAATCCTCAAATACGAGAAATCCTCTTAATTTCGAAAATTTTCGAAAATACGTATTTTCAAAAATACAAGAGATCCTCGTCATTTCGAAAACAAGAAATCCCTCGTAATTTCAAAATTTTTCGGATATGAGAACCAGCACTACCCTATCCCGGTATGTCTGTCTTGTAATGATCCACAGCTTATGTATTCCTCCTTCTCGGTTTCCTCGCTGTACCTCCCTACTTCAATCACCGCTCCCCGTCATGGTGGATCAGCGTCCACCCGATTCCTCCTCGTGTTCGGCCCACACCTCCCTCCTACCGACAGTGTTTAGCCCTCCTTAGCTATTGGTCAGGGCTTCGTCAGTGTATATTTTTTTCCACTTTGAGCACCACTGTATGCCAGTGTTCCACAAGGTTATAGAAAGGAGTTGTACACCTGTCTACTATTATAGCAGGCATGTAGTAGCCTATGGGACTGGACCAACTACATGCGCTGCGCTTATGTGAACTATCGTACCACGTGCGTGTAGACAGATTATTGGGTGGGGCTGGGAGTGACCCATCAGTCTTGGTTCATGTTGGTGCCAATGACAAAGTTAGAGGTGGAGGTGAGGTCCTTAAAAATGATTTTCAAGAGTAAGGGCCAAGTTAAAATTAAGGACCTTAAGGATAGTGTTTTTAGAAATACTACCGCATCCACATGCTACGCTAGGGAGGCAACGGGAGCTTAGGAGTATAAATGTGTGACTAAGGGCTAGGCCACACTAGCGCGTTTTTCGCGCGTTTGCGCCCGCGTTTCGCGCTCGCGTTTGCGCCCGCGATTTTCGCTAAAATGGAAATCGCGGGAACGCAAAAATTCCCGCGATTTCCGATGCGCATGCGATTGCGCGTCTGTTCGCGTTATGGTAACGCATGCGTTCACCATTTTGGTGCGTTAACGCATGCGTTTCCATAACGTGAAAAGGCGAAAACGCATGCGCAAAACGCGAACGCGAGCGCGAAACGCGCAAGAATCGCGCACACAATCGCGGTGCGATAACGCTCGCGATTTTGTGCGCGATTCCTGTGCGTTGCAGTGTGGCCTCACCCTAAGAGTGTGTTGAAAGGAAATGGTATTTAGATTTTAGAGAACTGAGCTGACTTCTCTGTTGGCTACAAGATCTTTAGTACAGATGGACTGCACCTCAATGATGATTGACAGCTGATTTGGGGAGTAGATGGCTAGAGGGTTGGAGGAGATTTTAAACTAGGTATGGGGGGAGGGTACGTTGGACTACACGGGTGGATAGAGGGATTAGGGATCAGGGGGCTAATAGATAATGGAGGGTATAAAGGGGGAGCATAGAGGATAAGGAGGCATGTATGTCCAAGTTTGAAAGTAAATTGAATGATAATCTAAAATGTATATTTACAAATACAAGAAGTCTGTCTGGAAAAACTGAAGAACTAGAACTAATAGTTTTAAAGGAAATGTATGATGTGATCGGTATAGCAGAAACAGGGCTAAATGAATCACACAGTAAATATTCGATAAGGATACTCCTTATTTAGACATGACAGAGGCTAGTAGCAGCGGACTGCCGCATAGTAGCAGACTGAAAACATTTGTGGTGTTCGATTGCGTGCGCATTTCCTGTGCTGCACAATGTTGCGCAATTATATGTTGCAATAAAGCTCGCGATTTTGCGCGTTGTAAGGCTCAGCCTTAGACAGAACCTGATTGGTATACCAACAAATCTGATTCTTTCTGAAAGAATCTGATTGTAACCATTTCTCAGGCTCATTTACCCAGAGCTGCTATCGCTCCGGGTAAATGTCCCAAACGCGATTCAATATCGCGTTTGCGACGGTGGTAAATCCTGAAAAGTTAAAGTTGCGCTAACCGGTAGCAAACTGGTTAGCGTGACTTAAACTCCATAAATTTCCCAGCTCCTCTGGGTAAATCAGCCCCTCTGATTGGAAAAGATTCTGATTCGTATACTAACCAATCAGATATTTTTGGAGGAATCTTTCAGAAAGAATCTGATTTTCTGTTCCCCAGACCATTTCCTAGGTCTCAGAGCCATTTACAATAAGTTACTGTATCATTTTTCGAAAATTTTTGAAAATTCCTTGAAAATTAAAATTTTCAAAAAAAAATCGCATTTTTGAAAAATTTTTGATCCACGGATTTTCAAACTGCAGGTGGAACGAATTTTAGCAGTTTCACCCATCTCTATACAGAATGTTATTTCAGTTTAGATTATTACAGTTTAGTTACATTAATGGTTTCGAAGATGAACTGTTTTATAAAGTAAGAAATAGGAAACGGGCAGAAAAGCTAATAAATGTGCGCATTTAAAGAAAAAAAAAGTGGAAGAAAAACTATATACAGTATTTATTAGACTTTAATGGCCATGTAAAACAGGGCTTGTCTTAGGGCTGGGTACTACTATGTGCATTGCGTTGTGTAATCTGTTTTTAGTATGATTAGCACAATGCCCTTTGTCCACGTTCCAGTCCGTGTGTGTGGTGAAAGACGTCATTTTCTATGCGTTTGTCTGTGTGTCTGGGCAAAATGTTTTCGCAAGAGGATGATTCTATGTTCGAATTGTATATTGTTATTTTTTATTATTAATATTTGTAATTTATTTTTCTTATATTTGCAGCTTTGATAATTTGTAGGAGCTCATGAAAGATGTGCCACCTTTTGAAAGTGTATTACACCAACTGCAAGGCTGATTATCACCCTTTGGTATGTGTTAATACAAAAAATAGTTAATTTAAGTTATATTGAATGGTGATAGCGAGGAGTGTCTGATGCATAAAAGGCTTGTAGGGAAGAAGATTGGGAGCAAGGCTGGTAGGGAAGAAGGTTGGGAGCAAGGCTGGTAGGGAAGAAGGTTGGGAGCAAGGCTTGTAGGGAAGAAGGTTGGGAGCAAGGCTGGTAGGGAAGAAGGTTGGGAGCAAGGCTGGTAGGGAAGACAGTGGGAACAAAGACAATGAAGATTTTCAGAATATGAGAAGAGGTTTATGATGAGGACAATTTACACAAGTGCATATATGAGGAAGAGGTTCAAGTTGTAAACATTGGATCTTCATCTCACGTATTACAAAACAGAGGATATTGATAGAGACTGTATATATACGGTATATATACATCACAACACCTATGTGGAGTGACACATCAAAAAAAATTTCAGGAGGGGCCACATTTAAACATTACAAAAAGATTAAATTAAAAAAAAAAATGTATACATATAATATTTTGATTCAAATTCTCTTGATTCTCTTTTTCCTTGATGCTGTATGTGCCCCACTCCTCCTCATTCGACCCCTTTGGCTATAAACATCCATATCTGGTGTGTCCAGTGGGCATCCTTATATCTATTATGACATTTGTCATACAGTTCTGGGTGCTCCTGAACTTTTATTATTAGCTCCTCAGAGCTCTTTGGGTTTTTTGGTTTCTTGCAATATCTTCTGACAACTCCAAACACACTCCTGCAGTCCCACTCCACTCACCCACTCCTGCAGGCCCACACCACTCACACACTCCAGAAGGCCTACTTCACTCACCCAGTCCTGCAGTCCCCACAAACCGCAGACCCTCTACCACACAGCCAATAATTCTCATCCACTTGCAAAGAACTGCACACGAAAAACATTTTTCCCCCTCTCCGCTCTCCTCCATGCTTCTTACTGCGACAAAACTTCACCCTCAAGGGAAAAGGAAGTACATCACAGGAAATAATGTCTCTTTGTGAGAAAGCACAAAAACAAGTTTGTCTGCATGTCTGCAGTACTCATAGACTATTATTTGAGTGCAAATTGGCCACACATGACTCGAAAGTCTTGCACGTATGTGGATAAAAAACGTCCTGCATAGATTCTGAAAGCAAATTATGTAGTGAGAATTGGTTCTCATCATGGCATCCTGTGTCGTTTTTTAATGATTTCCTTATTAAACTCCCTCCCAAAGGCTTGTTTGTTTGTTAACTAGTTAAAGGGCTGATGCTGTCTAAAGGCTGGCCCTGGTAGCAGATCATATAGTTGCACCAAAAGGGCTAGTCCACACTACCGCATTTTAACATGCAATCCGATTGCATGTTAAAAAGCACACGCTAGTTTTGGCCAATTGGTGCGCTGATGCCTGTTGCCCTGCGCTCTGATTAGCAGAGTGCATTTGATCACCAATTTTGGTGCGATTCGCATGCGCTCTGATACCAGAGGGACAGGGATCGCACTGCAAGTGGGCATCAAGAATCGCATGCATGTGTGCGAGGTTTCTCTTTGTAAACAAAAATTTACATGGCAATAGCTTTTAGCATGGCCCCCATAGAAGGTTGTAATTTTTAATTTTTTAAGAACAGTTAAAAAAATAATCAAGTATGAGTTTCACTGCACATGGTGACTGGATTACTGTATGTTAGTTGGATCTTTAATTGTCACTAAAATGAATCAAGTAAAAGTGTAAAGGATAGAGCTCCCTTCTCATATGCAAACAAGAGAAAGCCAGTCGGATAACTAGCGAAACGTCTTCAAGAACTAAACTTTAAGTCCAGTTGATCTAATTGAATACAACAGATATACCATGACCTGGATGAATGAGAACCTTCACAAGCATATTCTGGGTAGTTTACATTTTCATGTTACCTTTGTATCACTTTAGGAAATGCTAAGAGGTGTTAACAGCATTCCATGAACTACAGTAAATGTAAAAACCAGTGAACTAATTACAGACTGGTTTAAGCTTTATTAAGCCATCAGCAGGCTCTGTACATATGTACAATTCTGAACACACAAAGACAAACCACATTAGGTGACAATTGTATGTGTATAGCGCCTCCCTTTTTTTCTGTGATCCATCCTGCTTGACCAATGAACACTGCTGCCATGTAAATGTAATAGTCAACCAAAGCAGTCGGTTGTTTGTCTGTGCTCCTGGATAGAGATGGTCTAGAACTCGAGCTCGAACCCGAGTTCGAGCCAAACTGTTCGACTCAGACATATCAAAATATCCCGGACCCGGATTTTTGATATTTTCCGGACTTTCGATGATTATCGAATGTTTGAGGCGTGCGAATATGCGAGTAAAATGTCTATTATACCAATACGGAAGTAAATATCCAATTTTAGAATCCGCGAGTAAAATGTCTATTATACCAATGGGTGAGTAAATATCGAATTATCGAATCCACGAGTAAAATGTCTATTATACCAATACGCGAGTAAATGGGATTTTCTTTAATGGGATAATTATCGAATGTTCGAATGCGAGAGCTCGAATGTAGCGCGCGTGAGAGTAAAATCGAGTTTTCGAATGTCCTGGATATTCGAACATGTTCCCCAGACCATTTTCCAGGTCCCACAGCTATTTACATCAATTTACCATTGATATTTTAATTGTATTTCATTCAAACTTTTTGAACTATTTGACTCCCATTGACTTTAATGGGTCCGTTTTCAAACTTTCGAACTTTCCAGTTTCCACATAGTTTGAAAGTTCGAAAACAGACCAAACATTCAAAAGTTTGGCCATCTCTACTCCTGGATGACAGAAAAAAAAATTATATGGATGTAAAAGGCCTTATACCTCCACATTGACAATTAACATAAACCTCTATATATGCTGCGGAATATCTACGGTACTTACTTAAACTAAGGAGTCCAATTGAATGAGTAGTAAAACCACTTCTATTACTAACATGTTCAGTTAAATTGACTTGGAGCCCTATTTGTAAACACACGGTACCGCAATTTAGAGATACTGCGCTTAATCGGTAATTTATGACCGCGGACGTAAATGTATATTAATTAACCAATGTTCATTGTAGAATAACATGTGGTAATAAACTACCGCAATGGTATTTTATGGGGATCGTAAATCTACAATTGCGTTATCATAGATTTACGATTGTTATTGTTAATTTACGATCATTATCATTATTTTACAATTGTTATCAGTAACTTATGATAACATCAATCGCTAAAAAGCAATACCGCGCCTTTATAAATATGGCCTAATATTACTTGATATACAATGACCTGGATGACTGAAAACCTTCATAGACATATTTAACAAAACCTTTATTCTACATCAAATGATGGTAACATGGTACAACTCTTTAATATTATTAATGGGATATTTTTACCTCCAAAAAACATTGCGAGAACATTGTCAAAAACATTGAGCTCAGATTTCACAAATGGACTGACATATCTCCAAATTTCGCTTGCAAAAGTTTAACTTGCTCATAATATTGAGCCTGGGAGAATGTTATTGGGTTTTATTTTACTGTGTAGTTATAATTTAGGTTATTACATAGAGTTTTTAATTTGTTTATCTTTTAAGACAGATATTACCATACTTATTTTTTTCCCACTGTATATCCCAGTTTATCCAGTTACTATATTACTGATATGTTAGGGCACGGCTACACTGCAACGTGCCCACACATGCGTTTTTTCATTAAGTATTGGAAATCGCAAGCGCAATCACATCGCACCCGAAAATGCACGTTTTCGGTGCGTTGCCGCGAATCCAATGATTTAAAAAAAGCGCAAACGCAGAAAAATGGCAGCAGTGTGGCCAAGCTCTTACTGTTACATTCTAATACAAAAACATTTGTACATTCAAACACAATTAAGCTCATATCAAATTTATTTCAAATTGTGTGCTTTTAAAACAGGGACTGCGGCATAACATGATAGTGTAACTGGTGAGCCTTTGCTAAGGTGATCAAATGTGTCACCTTTGAATATGGCAGAACAGCAGTTGCAAATAAGGCATGGGAAAGTCCCTACTTTTTTTGTTCCCAGAAATAGGGGTTTGGAAGACAATGTAACATCCGACATAGGATGTTCCTAAGTAAACAAACCCCAGTGTAGCTGAAAAATGGGGCAGTGGGGTTACTAAATTGTGTCCAAATTCAGCAACCCTAGCCAAGGGGTAGAAAAACTATTAAGAAATTTTGGCCTGTTTTAATGGAGGACAACCAGTATGGGGCACCTTTTAAAACTGCCCCACTATTCAGCTACACTTTTCAGGTCACTTAAGGATATCCTATGTCCATCGGATGTTACATTGCCTTCCAAACCCCTATTTCTGGGAAAGAAAAAAGTAGAGTGACACCTTTGATCATCCCAGCAAAGGCTCACCGGTTAAACTATCATGTTACACCACATGTGAAACATCATCAGTCAAATACAGGTACATGCCCATGTGGTAAGGACTATGTAGGCCAAACAACAAGACCAGTTAAAAAAATGCATTCAGCGTAGGGGTAACATTAAAAAATTCACAGCCAATACTTACACTGTTACACAGACACTTTGGTGTCAAGACATTTCAAAGATATGGGCCACAGCTAGGGTTTCCAGATGTCAGGAATATTCTGAATTTGTCCTCTTTTTTTTTAATGCAAATCTGGGGTCCGGATGGAATTTCCCATAAACCCTTTTAGCATCTAAAACACACACAGGCAGTGTCCCTGTAGCTTGATACATTGTTGCAAACACGAGCACAGCACAGCAGCCAAGGGAGAAAAGTTCAAGATCTGATACATTGTTGCAGTCACTTGGGGCCCTATTTATAAAAGATCGGTATCGTTATCGTAAAATACCGATCGTTATCGTAAAATAACGACCGGGTTTTTACCGATAACGACCGTTATTTACCGGTCGTTATTTACCGATAACGACCGGTATTTACCGATATCGGAAAATAACGGTCGTTATCAGTAAATAACGACCGGTATTTACCGATAACGACCGGTTTTTAACGATATCGTTACATAACGGTCGTTATCGGTAAATACCGGTCGTTATCGGTAAAAATCCAGTCGTTATTTTACGATAACGATCGGTATTTTACGATAACGATACCGATCTTTTATAAATAGGGCCCTTGGTTACAGCCCCAGCACAGCCAGCAGTGAGGAAAGTTTATCTACTTTAACAACTTGTATTAGAATGAATGGGGAAAAGCTGCTCAGCTGTCTGCCTCCTGCAATCTCCACAGCACAGAGCCCAGATTTCAGGGCTGAAAGTAACTGCACATAGCCAGGCCGAGATGGGTGACTTACACAGAAAGTATTTAACACCGCAGTGCTCTTTCATGGAGTTAAAGTCACGCTAACCGATTCAATATCATGTAGCGTGACTTAAACTTCTTCCTTGCGCCGGCTGTGTAGGTATCGGAAAAGACATCCACGCAGCCAGCACAAGAAATTCAATGTTTTATTTGAGCTAGGTTTTGCTCGACTATTTAACGGCAGCTGGCGTTAAGGTCGTGTGGTGGGATTGGGATTTACCCACTCACGCAAATGGTTCATTGTATCCCGGAAGTGAGATTTACCCACAGCAATAGCGGCTCTGGGTAAATCTCCCTGTTTGTGTGCAGTAGTTTTAAGTAGTTTTACCTGTGTCTGGTTTCCAGGGTTGCCAACCGTCCGTGATTTCACGGACAGTCCGTGAAAAATACTGAAAAATAAGGTCTGTCCGTGAAGTCCGTAAATAGCATAGTTTGTCCGTAAAAAATAGGTAAATTTTGCTCACCCGGAAGTGCACTGCGTATTACGTCACACGCTGCACTGCGTGCTGACGTCATCGCGTCTATCGCGTCATCTGCGTCATTGCGGCGTGCCGTTTTGCTCCTCCCCTCCGTCAGCTTGTTGCTTGCCTAGCCTATTGCGGCTTGATTTGGGAGGAGGAGCGGAAAGTTTAAGTATCAGATTCAGCCCCCAGCCCCCCCTGAGCCCGAGCAGCCCGCCCTCCGTCACGCACGTACGCTACAGAACAGACTCAGACTCACTGTCTGTCAGACACCGTCCGTCCTCCCAGGCCGCCCCAGCAGTGCCAGTCCAGCACCTCTGACAGTGACTCTGACCCCATCCATCGCCCCAGCAGTGGCAGTGCCAGCACCGGCTCTGACTGACAGTGACTCTGAGTCCACTCCTGTGACCTGTCCTCCTGCCCCTGAGTGAGTCCTCCTGACGCCCTCCTGAGTCGAGGACTCGAGGCCTGCCTTACTCTGTCCTGACCTGGGTCCTGGCCGCCCGGCCCGGTCCTGATTGAGCCATTTGGATCAGATTCATCGGAATCGGAAGCCTGCAGCAGACTACAGACAGAGACAACTGAAACTGAACTGACTGTCTTAGTCTCACCGACTGTCTTAGTCTCACCGGCGTGTGCACTGCTGATGCTGACCCCCCCTGCCCTGGGCCTGAGTGCCTGTCTGCCTGAATGAGAGAGAGAGCTGAGAGACAAGTTAAACTTCAACTTACTTAGGTGAGTGCTACTACTGTTACTGTACTAGGTCTGGGTAGGAGAAATAACTTCAACTTAGTCAAGTAAGTCAACCTTACAGGCCAGTCAGCCTTCCAGTTCACACACCAGCATTACAGGCCAGCCAGCCTTCCAGTTCACACACCAGCATTACAGGCCAGCCAGCCTTCCAGTTCACACACCAGCATTACAGGCCAGCCAGCCTTCCAGTTCACAACACCAGCATTACAGGCCAGTCAGCCTTCCAGTTCACACACCAGCATTACAGCCAGCCTTCCAGTTCACACACCAGCATTACAGCCAGCCTTCCAGTTCACACACCAGCATTACAGCCAGCCTTCCAGTTCACACACCAGGCCAGCATTACAGCCAGCCTTCCAGTTCACACACCAGTCCAGCATTACAGCCAGCCTTCTTCCAGTTCACACACCAGTCCAGCATTACAGCCAGCCTTCCAGTTCACACACCAGTCCAGCATTACAGCCAGCCAGCCTTACAGTTCACACACCAGTCCAGCATTACAGCTAGCCAGCCTTCCAGTTCACACACCAGTCCAGCAGCATTACAGCCAGCCTTCCAGTTCACACACCAGCATTACAGCCAGCCAGCCTTCCAGTTCACACACCAGCATTACAGCCAGCCAGCCTTCCAGTTCACACACCAGCATTACAGCCAGCCAGACTTCCAGTTCACACACCAGCATTACAGGCCAGCCAGCCTTCCAGTTCACACACCAGCATTACAGCCAGCCCAGCCTTCCAGTTCACACACCAGCATTACACTACAGCCAGCCCAGCAGCAGCCCCAGCCTTCAGTTCATAAACCAGCATTACTGCCAGGCAGCTCTCCAGTACACCAGTCCATTGTTTGTTAGACAACAAAATTGCAAAGAGCAGAAGAGTTTATAAAAATAAGGCACTTAATTGACAGCTGAAATCATGAAATGTAAGATGTGTATGTAAAGAAATAGGGGATAGATTTGGGAAGAATTACAGTTTCTGGGCAGTTCAAAAACAGTATAGAATTAGATACCCATTGACAGTCGGTTTTCTGTAGAATAATCATCAAAAGGGGGAGTGGCTTAGGTACGCTACTAACTCCACCCCCTGTCCGTGAAAAATCTTGGATGTCCAGGAATTTTTGCCCTCTTGTCCGTAAAATTTTTTAAACTAGGTTGGCAACCCTGCTGGTTTCTTAAGATATCCAATTTAAAACTTCTTATATTTCAGCTGTCAATCATATTCCTTGCTCTCAAAAACTATACTTTTGTGAGTAGCTTTAGCTGGAATGGTGAAAGAGTTTTGACAGTTGGAATGCTGTATGCTGTGTGCAGGCTTGATAGTTGGTTTGTGGGGGGAAAAGTGCTGGATTGAAGACATGCAGCAACACACACAAATCAGAGTAAGTGCTACTTACATGTATTCAATTATAGATTAAGACGAGGCAAAGTCATTTTTTCAGTAGTGTCCCTTTAAAGGGTATCTCCACTGGGGAAAATTAAGTTTGGGCTATTCAGTTATTGAGGAACGGGAGGTAAGACATAGCTCCTTTACCTCCCATTCTTCAATAAAACTGAATAGCCCACACTTAATTTTCCACAGTGGAGATACCCTTTAAAATTAAAGGACAACTTGCTCACCTCAGCCCTGCTCCTCTTCTCCATCCATTTGAAAGAAATCTGTTTTTTTATTTATCTGTATATCTGCTTTAGTTGCCCTTTAGTACATTTAAATGTGGGATTTGGGCCCTA
The DNA here is from genome assembly GCA_019447015.1 of Hymenochirus boettgeri. Taxonomy (NCBI): domain Eukaryota; kingdom Metazoa; phylum Chordata; class Amphibia; order Anura; family Pipidae; genus Hymenochirus; species Hymenochirus boettgeri. The sequence continues at coordinate 126,211,325 of CM033472.1, read as the reverse complement.
ACAATGAATTCATCAGTATCAGGGTAAAGACCCATCCTGAAGGAGTATCACACACACACACACACCCATTTGAAATAAGCCATGTTGAAGACCTAAACTGCTAGGTAATCACCCCTGGGTTTAAGGGTCTTAAATTTGCGATTGCCGGCATGCTTTTCTCCACTTCCTACTTACGTGCCACAAGCTGATGACTTACTGGTATAGGACCGTAAGTGGGAGTCGGAGAACAGCACGCTGGCACCTGCAAGTTTAAGAGATAAGTGCAAGAGTTAGATGCTTAACCCAGGGGTGAGGATTTAGCGGTTTAGATCCTCACCCTAGATTCCTATAAATAGAGATGTGTGTGTGTGTGTGTGTGTGTGTGTGTGTGTGTGTGTGTAAAGGACAGTATTGTTGTCCTTTAATCACACAGAAAATACAGTCCTGCGGCTCCTGGCATGATCTATAAGATAATTCTTATATCTTGATAATGGGTCTTGATAATGATGAATTGACCCTGATAATTATGAATTTGTTGTTAGTGCCCAAATCTCAAAAACAAAAAAATAAAAATGACGAAAATGTACCAAAAAAAATGGACTATGTGTGAACAAGGCCTAATACTACAGCGTACCAGGTGGTTACCTCAAAGTGGGCATTACCTCAAAAACTAGGAGTGTCTTTGGAAAAGGGGGCATGGGCAAAAGTTTGGCACATGCTTACGCGCGCACTCGCATATGTCCTCCATTTTGAATTTCAAAATCTGGAAACCCTAGCCACAACCAGAACCAGATTAGATGACTAGTACTGGAAACAGTCACTCCCTATATGAGAGGAGAGACTCTACCAAACTCCTCTCACAGAAAGAGGTGCTTTGGATCAAAAGACTGAACAGACTTACACCATATGGATTTTGGGAAAATCCGCAAGATTTGTAGACCCCCTAAATCCACGCGGATCAGGGAAACTGAACCCACAACTTCTTGTATTCTGTCTTTCTAAAAGCATAGAATAAGCCTGAGGATTTAAACTTCTGACTTTCTAACGCCTTACCAGTTGCGCCACCACTGCATTAACAGAGAGTCCATTTAGAAGCTTTATCTTTTGCTAGGAAAAAATAATAATAAAAAGAAGTCATACAGATGTCTCCACGCAAATAGGGAAGTCCCTGATAAGATTTTGAAAGCTTCTTGTTTCCCAGCAGTTTTTTTTTTTTTTTTACCAGCAACTCACACTGACTTGTAAATAAACTGCAGGGTAACTAGTAGCTTTCAAAGTCTTATCAGGGATTCCATATAATTGGTGTGGAGACATCTGTATAGAAAATACTCTGTGCATAGAGACAGTGTATATTGGGATCAGGGCTCCTTGATGACTACATAGGCTGTGGATTGCACTGGCAACAACGTGGAAACCTTCTTAATTACAGAATCTATTTCTCCCATATACTAAATGCAACTTACTAGAAAAGAATATTACAATGTGTAGGTGCTCTGGGAAGAAACGCTTTTATATTAGGATTTTAAAATTTTAAGTTTAGTTCTCCTTAAACACGAGTTCACTTTTTAATAAGAAATAAATAACTTTTAAGCTTTTGTATCGTACCATTTAAAAAACCTTATTTAGATTAGACATTCTCCTGTACAGGGCACAATAAAACACACAGATTTCAGAATGCACTGCAGTATAATCCATTAGACTAAAAGCAAAAGGCATTATTCTATTAGCCATCTGGTTACAGATGATGGACAAAAGTATTAAATAAAAACTATTGTTTTTATTAGATATGGAAACAATTCTAAATCAACATCATGGTCTGTCAAATTTTGAATTGGTGCTTATGAAAGTAGATATAAAGTAAACAATTGTGTAATAGAAGTATTAAAGGAAGAAGAGGAACAAGAAAAGGAAAAAACCAAAGAGACAAAATGGCTAACTTGTGAGAGCCATGCAAAACTCACGTTTAAGAGAAAAGTAATTTTCATTGCTCTTGCTGAGCCTCATGTCTCTTATTAAAGACACAATGCTGGCTTACAGCAAGCTATTCCACTCCAGTGTCAGATTGGGGTGTTAGGACCCACCCCATCTGGGGGCCAACAAAGACAAGTTTAGGGGCCCACCTAACATTTCATATCTCTATCATCACTTATTTACATAGCTATCTTACTCCTATTGTTCATTAAAGGGCATGTCCACCCCCAAAACTATAATCCCCCCCAGTAATGGCCCCACCATGTAGTGTAGTGTAATCCTTACCTCACATCCCAGCTCCATAGGGTTCTCCTGTAGACCCCCCCTAAAGTCCCAAAAACTGTCCACCAGGAGGCTAGCAGGGCTCTGCCTGCTACCTTGCCTCCGGTAGATATTTGTCATGCGTACTGCAGCCCTTCTCCCCCCTCCCTCCCCCTCCCTCTCCCTCCCGTTCTACTATCCCTCCCCCTAGCGTAAAACCCCCTTAATATGCTGCTCCCCCATGTCTGGCAGCCCCAACCGCATGGTTTGTATTTTCCAAAAGCTCCCCAAACTCTTACTTACCTCTCCTCTTTCCTCCGCTGCACTGAATGACCGGCAGCCCCGTCCGTGGTTGGCTGCGCTCAGCCAATCACAGCACAACTGCCGGTCCCGCCCCTCTGCTGCATTCTCGCAAGCAGAGGGCCGGCAGTGCAGCGGAGGAACGAGGGGAGGTAGTAAGAGTTTGGGGAGCTTTTGGAAAATACAAACCATGCGGTTGGGGCTACCAGACATGGGGGAACATCATATCAAAAAAATTTTTAAGGGTGGACTGCCCTTTAAAACGCATTACACATTGTCCCTTTGGTTTTATGTTTACATTTTACCAGTTTTCTCTGTTTTCTTGGGTGGATGAGCTGTGGGCAAACTGGGGGATTCCCCTGTAACCCTGTGGTCCAGACCAACACTAATTCCACTTGTTTAAATATGTTAGAACTTTGATCAATTGATTAATAAAATAAAATCACAATTTAAAGCAAGAGCATGTATATTCAATTATACATAAAGTTCACAAAATGAATGGAGATTTTACAGCTGGAGACAAAAAAATGAGTAATTGTAACATTTGCAATCATAAAGAAATAAGTGAACATGTGTCAAATGATATCAGTATAGTCTCCTCAGTGTATTAGTTTTTATATTTTAGGCAAAATACATAAGATTGAATGTAACTATTGGAGCATAAACAATTTCCTGTAAAATAAATGAACATGTCCCTTGCTGCCAGGTTTAGAACAGCCGTAATAAAGGGGTAAAAGTCGCATTTAATTAATTCATTATTATTCATTATTATCACAGACCTATTTCCTCTCCTTAATTGTATCTCACTGTCACAATTGTGCAAGACTGCAACAAATTTACTGACTTTACAAAGGTATAGATTTAGTTAGGAATAATAATAAAATCAATGAACTAATGCATACATTTAACTAGCAGTTTTTTTGCCTATAAGGCATACAAACCTGTTTCTTCTTATAAGGGGAACTGTGGTCTCCACAAAAGTTGAATTTAAATAAATGACCTGATTCCTACCTTTAAAACGAGCCATCACCCATCTATGTTTTGTTCAGCCCAAGATATGAAGAAATACATGATCAGAAAGTTACGGGGTGGGAGGATAACAGGATGACATTCCAAATGCTACTCCTCCACCTTGCCGCCGGCGAGCACAGCCGCCAGAGGGGTAGTGGGACCTTTTGACCTGGGTGGCAAATACAATCAGGTGGCCCTTTCACGGTAGATTGCGACTGCCTTTTAGGCCTTGTTGCATGCGTTTGCCTGTCCATTTACACTGTTTATCCCCATCAGAACAGTGCTGCTTCTTTATTTGAAACCAATCCACCTAATGTAAGAGGGGCGCACACCAAGAGCAAATATTTCATTTTGCTTAATAGCACGTGTGCCCCTGACTAGACTGTTTGCAAAGGCTAGTGGCACTGTAGCAGTGTGACACCGTTACGTCATTGATTACGGCCACAATGTCATTATGCCCAGACCTGCGCTGTGGCTTGGCCATGCGTTTGTCTGCGTCGGCAACCTGAATTTTTCATTCAGGGGTGGCCCGGGGGCCAGTCCTCCCCTGAGATTTGCCCACAAACTTGAAAATATAAGATGTTATATTTATTTCAAACCATTCTGCCTTTTTAATGCAAATGGGGTGCATGCCAAGAGCAAACATTTCATGTTGCTTAATGGCATGTGTGCCCCTGATTAGAATACTTGCAAAGGCGATGGTAACTTACTTTAAATTGCTGTGGCACCTGGGAAATGGTCTTGGGAACATGTACATATCACCAAAACTTGTTTAAACAGTAACTTTCCCCACGATCGGGGTTTCTGCATGCTACAGTTAAGGGTTATGGCCAATTTGAGAGTTACCGAAAAGGAAAGATACATACATACATAATCAAAAGTAAGTCCGCAATTCCAAAAAAACCCGAACTAGTTTGGATAGTTCGAGTTCGTACAAACTCATAAAGTTCTATCCAAACTCGGGTTCAGGTTTGAGTCCACCACTTAACACTTTTTAAAACAAATTAGTCAACAACTATGTCTCAATTCTTTTCATTAAAGTTTAAGATAATAAACTTGTAATTCAAATACATATGTCTAATATCCATTTTGAATAGATGTTTTGGGAAATGAGAATTTAAAGTAAAAGGTTTTAGTCATAACACTTTTTTTGTGGAATAACGTTATTCTCTTAATTCCTTTTCATGAAAAACTATAGACCAATCTGATGCCGCCATCCTCAAAATGTATAAAGCAGTATAGTAGTAAGTAGTATCCAGTCCTGTGCCACTAATCCCATTAATTTAGGATTGGATTCAGAATAAATGTGAAGCAAGTATAGCAGTACTTTATTTTATTATACAGGGCAACGATATATTTGTCTTTATAAAAGGCAAGTTCCTTTGCATTGGAATTTGGAAAATGCAATTAAGCGTAATTTTACTGCGTTGATTTTATATTGTATTTTACTTTATTTTTTGATATTTTCTGCCTTTATTTATAGATTGCCAAAATGTATTTTTGCTATATTATATACTGTACCAAATCAATTTTCCAAGTCTGAGATGAAGCAAATGCATTTTACTAGAAATTGTTTTATTGTATAGAATGAATGGTGTCTGTGTTATTCTTGTATTCATTTATAGCCAGAGAAGTGTCCAAAGCATGTTTGACAGTATTTCATGATTCTGCATGGTTGCACTTTCATGATTGCACTTTAGCTTTTTGCAACCTATATTAAATAACACTATATCATGGTCACTATTCCCCTAAGCTTCCCATTACCTTAATTTCCAAAATGAGCTCAGGGTTATTAGATATCACCAGATCCAACAACGCATTCTGTCTAGTAGGAACTTCTACCATCTGTGAAAGAAAATGCTCATAATGGAAATTTAAGAACTTTATACCTTTTGAGGTGCTGGCAGTTCCCTTACTCCAATCTATGTCAGGGTAGTTAAAATCCCCCATAACCAAAACATTCCTCATACCAGCAGCCCTCATCAACTGCATATGGAGATTCATTTCCACCTCCTCCCTGGCATTTGGCGGCTTATAACATACCCCAACAATTAATTTACCCACTTTCCTGTACACAGCTCTACCCATATTGCTTCTGCCATATTGTCTATACCCCCATCTATTCCATCATTTAGATTTGGCTTCAATTCCTGATTAACATACATACATACTCCTCCTTTCTTAACTCTGTCATGTCTAAATAAGGAGTATCCTTCAATATTTACTGTCCAGTCGTGTGAATCATTTAGCCATGTTTCTGTTTCTGATACCAATCACATCATACCTTCCCTTTAAAGCTATTATTTCTAGTTCCCCAGTTTTTCAGCCAGACTTTTTGCATTTGTAAACATACATTTTAGATTATCAATTGATTTACTTTGATGTACATGCCTCCTTATCCTCTATTCTCCCCCCTTCCCCATCTCCTCCCTCCATTGTGTTATTAGCCCCCCTAATCCATAACTTCTCTATCTCTTTCCTGTGTAGTTCAATGTACCCTCCCCCCATACCTAGTTTAAAATCTCCTCCAACCCTCTAGCCATCTTCTCCCCCAAAACAGCTGCACCATCATCATTGAGGTGCAATCCATCTCTACTAAAGAGCCTGTAGCCAACAGAAAAGTCAGCCCAGTTCTCTAAAAACCTAAGCCCCATCTCCTTACACCACCCTCTTAGTCACGCATTTATACTCATAAGCTCCCATTGCCTCCATAGCGAAGCACGTGGCTGCAGTAGTATTTCTGAAATCACTAACTTTGATAGTGATAAAAAAATCCTAAAGACGTCCAAATAAGAAAAAACTAAAATATTTACTCTCCTTTATAAACGTGGCCATGAGGAAAGACCTTACAAGCTTGATTCTTAACAGATCTTAATGTTCATTATGTTAGACACAATACCACTGATCTAATCGACCTTCCACATTGGTATGACAAGTAATAGAATGTCTTTTTTGCATTTACTGATGTGTGTATTTTATTGACTTTCAATAAGCCAGCCTTCTCTAGCCTTGTAATCTATTTGCTCTTGTAAAGGAACAGGCTTGTTAATTCATGTCACCTTAATGCTTAACTTTGCTGGAATATTTATTAAGCCATTAGATGTTCTGAATATAGTTGCCTTGTTCTGTATGTAAAACAATGGGTAAGGGCTAGGCTACACTGATACACTTTTAAGCGTGAGCCAATCTCTCTATTAAAAGTGCACACTAGTTTAGCCCAATTGATAGTGTGCAACTGTGCACTGCATGTGCGATCCCTTAATCGGAGCGCATGCAATCTGCATTTTTTGCACAATCACATGCGCTCCAATTGTGAAACATAGGGCAATTGCCCACACACTGCAACGCGCTGTGTGGTCTAACACTAATAATCTTCTTGATAAATAATATACAACACTAACAGGGTTATTCAATAAAAGTTCTTATCGTTTAAAATGGTGCTATTTTTGCCCCAACCATTCAGATGTTAGCTTTCAAATGTTAAATATCATCTGATTGGTTGGGGCAAAATTAGCACCATTTTAAACGATAAGAACTTTTACTGAATCTCCCTGTAAATTCATAAAACTCACATCTTTGAGAACATAGAACATGTGAGGGTCACTATATTGAAAGGGAATTATTCTTGGTTAACTACCCTACTTCTATATCTACTACCTAGGGTGAGAACCTAGGCTGCTTGTCTGGCACCTGGCCAATAGTAAGACATGTTTTTTTGCAAAGCATCTTACTGCCCATACCCTGGGTAATAATCGTACATTTTAAAGGGGAGGGAGGTGGATTGGAGCAATAATTGCCCTTATGAAACAAAAAATATATAGTTTCCCCTTTAAAAATCCTTCTAGGGTGCATAAGTACCATCATGTGAGTGTTCATAATAATATGACTTTATTCTGTGGTAGAAAAAACTATGAAAACATTACTGCTTAATAAATATAATTGGAGTTTCAACCTGAACTTAGTTTCAGGATGGAACTCCTGGTTTCACTTCTAAAATTCTCCTGGTCAAAACTATGGGTGGAATTTGGAGGTAGACCTAAAGCAAATTCAAACTGCTGAAACCAGGCTTAAAATTTTATTTTGACGGACAAAGTTCAGAGCCAAAAACTTACTTCCAACCTGCAGACCCCGTCAGTGGAAGGAGTGGGTTCATTTATCCAACCATTTACCTGTTATGCAAGAGAAATGCTCCCCCTTCCCTTTGTCAACTCTCCAAGCTTTCTGAACTAGGAAAACACCATTCAGTCATTGGCTATGACTGTCACATACGTGACTGACAGTTGCAAACCAGAAGAGCCAGGAAGCAGTAAGAGGGATAATGGGACATTGTGCAGCATTTCAGGTTAGTCTTACATCTCTCCAATTTTAGCAATTGCAGTTAGGGGTTGGGGGGGCGCTTTACCTACAGTATATACATTTTTTTATTTGAAGGTTGGACCCTTTAATAATTTAATAATTGGTTCAGGTGACCACCTATTCTGTGGGATAATACATTTATGTAACTTATAAAATATAAAGCCTGACAATTTTGTTCTTGTCATATAGTTTAAATCAAGATATTATTCTGTCATAAATACCTTAGATAAGCTGCTTCTCAGCACTTCAAGGTTTTATTTTGCACTAGTGTTTCTTGTTGATTAATCGGCTGCTAGTTGTGACAGCATTGACCTATCTCAATAAGAACCCAGTCATGAAAATATAATACAATGATTAATGATTTTTAGATCGTGAGTATGATGGCCAAGCCTAGTTTTTTTTTCTTGGTATGTTTAATTTTTTGTTTAAAAATTTCATGAATTTCTATATTGGGCTATATACAATAATGCTTGCTTTAGTTATTAAATCTTTACTTAGACAAGCCATATACATGCTGACTAATGTTCAATTACTTTCCATTTTTATAGACTTGTTAGAAAAAAACTGTTGACAGTCAAACAAAAATGAATTGGCTGCAGAACTGGTGAATTTATTTTTTGAAATGTCGTAATGTCTCAAAAACTTGTCATATACAATCGACTGAAACAACCTGACTGATTTTATTCTACATTTTGATATCAATCACTTTTAGTCGATTTAATGTAAATTATTAATCAAATATTCCTCTTTTATAATGTCACGTAACAATCTCAGTGCCTTGGCACTTCCGGAATTACCAAACATAATTTTTAACTTGTGTTTACCTAATTTCTCATTTAAGATATTTCACTTGGCCTAAAGCTTTTGTGTTTCTAAAAGTGGTTTATTATTCAATTACTGCATTTGGTCTGGACTATGCTTACTACAGGCTACAGCTGCCAAGGTTGGCCATGGTTAGACTGTTAAATTACATTAAAGACACAAATGAAATATATAAAATCACACTTTTTACACAATTTCATAGAACTGGTAGATGTCAAGTGCAGGATTTACTGATTGGAAAATACCCATTGCAGTATTAAACATTAGTATTTACCACTTAATATATATTTTGCACTCATTATTTATTAGTCTATTTGTACCCAACTGTGTAGGCTGCAAGGTCCAGACACTTATCATTGTTGTGATTTTTTATTTACAATATCACGACCAGTGCATATATCACTAAACCTATACCACCTCTAAATAACTCACACACACAAATTTCCAAATGGAAAAATGTAAATAGGCCACAGCTTTATTAGTGACATACAATTTTAAAATATATACCGGTAATATATTTAATTAACTTAACTCTGTAAATACCATTGAAAACATACCAAAACTATTCCGGTAATTGAGAATTACCAAATTCAGTTCAGAGCTATGTTCAGTTTTATCTAGGCCATTGTTTCTTATTTTTGCAGATTCCCTCATGTCTAGTGGTGTGCCTCTGGATTGGAAAAAGGCTGATGTTATTCCAATATTCAAAAAGGGTAGTCGTTCACAGTCGGGTAATTACAGGCCTGTAAGTTTAACTTCAGTGGTGGGGAAGATCCTGGAAAGTTTAATAAGGGAACATGTTCTAGTTTATGTTTCAAGGACTGACATTATAAGTAGCAACCAGCATGAATTTAGGAGGAATAGATCTTGTCAAACTAACTTGCTTGTTTTTTATGAGGAAGTAAGTAGAAATTTAGACTCTGGCATAGCAGTAGATGTAGTTTACTTGGATTTTGCAGGTTTTTTATACAGTCCCCCATAGGCGACTAATGTATAAGTTGGTCTGGGGAGTCACATTTGTACATGGATAGAAAATTGGTTAATGAATAGGATGCAGAGAGTAGTTGTAAATGGGGCTTCATCATTATGGACTAAAGTGCTAAGTGGGGTGCCACAGGGTTCTGTGTTGGGGCCGCTTCTATTTAATCGATTTATTAATGATTTGGAAGTGGGTATTGTCAGCAAGGTTTCTGTATTTGCTGACGACACAAAACTTTGTCGACCATTAAAAACTTCAGAGGATGTGCAATCGTTGCAGGGGGATCTAGATAGATTGTCACATTGGGCTGCTAAGTGGCAGATGAGATTCAATGTTGATAAATGTAAGGTGATGCATTTTGGACTTAAAAAATCCTTGTGCTGCTTATACTATACATGGCTCTGTGTTAAGTGAATCCCTGTTGGAAAGGGATCTTGGAGTTTTGGTGGATAACAAACTTAAAGGTAGCAAGCAGTGCCAGACAGCAACAGCCAGAGCCAGCATGGTATTGTCTTGTTATTCTCCCTCTTTACAAAGCATTGGTAAGGCCTCATTTGGAATATGCAGTGCAATTTTCGAATCCTGTGTACAAAAAGGACATCTTTGAAATGGAAAGGGTTCAGAGAAGGGCAACTAAATTAATAAGGGGATTGGGGGAGCTTGAATATGAAGAGAGACTGAAAAAGTTACAATTATGTACGCTGGAGAAGAGGTGCTTGCTTGGGGATATTATTACTGTGTTTAATACATTAATGGGCCATTACAATAAACTATCTGGGGCATTGTTCACCAATAGAACATGTCAGAGAACACAAGGATATCCCTTAAGACTTTAAGAAAAAAGGTTTAGGCTTCATGTTCTGAAAGGGTTTTTCACTGTGAGAACGGTAAAGCTATGGAACTGTCTTCCAGTGGACGTTGTAATGGCAGGTTCATTGGTTAGTTTCAGAAAAAAGATGAGTTTCTGCAAACAAGGAATGTTGCAAGTTACTGGTATTGATACATAAAGTAGAGTTGATCCAGAGAAATTTCCGATTGCCACTTGGAGTCAGGAAGAAATTTTTTCCCCTTCATAAATTTGGTGGTTTTTTTTGCCTTCCTCTGGATCAACAGTTAAGCTGGGTACACACAGTAACGAAAAAGCCCCGATACCGTCGGATCAGACGGTATCGGGGCTTTATCGTTATGTGTGTACGTTCGTTTCCCGAACGAGCGCGCAGCCGGCGAACGATTGGGTCGGCTGAACGCTCGTTTGGGAAAGGCCGAAAATTTCCATCGGCCGCGCTAGACTCCCTATAGAGGAGTCTGCCATGGCTGATGGAAACACACAGTCCCGAGCGTTCTCCTATGAAGTTCATAGGGAGAACGCTCGGGACTGTGTGTATGCAGATCTTTGAAAGATGGCAGACAGGATCTTGCAGATCCTATCTGTCATCTTTCAGAAATCTGTACTGTGTGTACCTAGCTTTAGGCAGGAAATAAGGATATTGCTAGATAGGTTGGACTGGATGGACGTGTGTCTTTATTTAACCTCAAATACTATACTATACTATACTTATTCAATATAAACAACATTGTAACAGAATATCTCATCTGGCAATAGCACTTCGCTTGACCTCTCCTAGTTCTCACCTAACTCCTTACCAACTTTTGTCTGCTATGCTCCTTTGCCCACAGGTACCTCACTTCCTATTGTGTCTCTTGGGGCTTCATTTTTCTTATTTCAGTGTTAATATCAGTGCAATTTGAAAGCTGGGAAATTAAAATCTGGAATGTGGGTCAGGATTTTTTTAACCTGCATTTTTTTTTACTGGCTGCCACAATTTCTTATGGCAACCAGAGAACCAGAGGGATTGTCACCAATCAATGTGATAGGCTTTTTCTGTAAAAGCTAGATCTATGAGTGGTATTTATAAAATTAAGCATTATCGTAAAATAATGTTGGGGGAGGTAGTTTTGTTAGGGTTACTAGGGGAAGTGGGGGACGGAAGGGTAGGGTTGCTTCTTCCCAGATTGCCCATCCCAACAGATATGCTGCCTTAGGTGATGAAGTGGAGGAGGGCAGCTAGGAATTAGCATGTATGGATCTGGCCAGTCCCTTGACCACCCAGGGGACTGCCATCTCTAATACAAGGGAGGAGGAACTTAGGATCAGGAATGCTAAGCAGGTGGTAGTGGTAGGGGACTCCATTTTAAGGAAGGTAGATAGGGTAATCTGCCACCAAGACCCTACATGCCGAACTGTGTGTTGCCTGCCTGATGCTAGGGTTCGACATGTGGTGGATCGTGAAGACAGATTATTGGGTGGGGCTCGGGTGTGACCCGGAGTTCTTGGTTCACATTGGTGCCAATGACAAAGTTAGAGGAGGTGAGGTCCTTAAACATGGTTTCCAAGAGCTAGCTAGATAAAAGCAAGTACCTCCAGGGTAGTGTTTTCAGAAATACTACTGCACGTGCTACGCCAGGGAGACAGCGGGAGCTTAGGAGCATTAATGCGTGGCTAAGAGGGTGGTGTAAGGAAGAAGGGTTTGGGTTTATAGAGAACTGGGCAGACTTTGCTGTCAGTTACAGGCTCTTTAGTAGGGATGGGTTGCATCTCACTGATGGCAGTGCAGTTGTTTTAGGGGAGAAGATGGCTAGAGGGTTGGAGGAGATTTTAAACTAGGTTTGGGGGGGGGAGGGTATTAGCAGTCTCACTGGGATAGATTGTCCAGGAGGAAAGCAGGGTGTAGATAGGCAAGCGGTGGGTGGGACTAGCATAGGGGATAGGGAGGCATGTGTATTAAAGTGTATGAATAAATTACAGGATCATAATCTAAAATGTATGTTTGCAAATTCGAGAAGCCTGGCTGACAAAATGGGTGAATTGGAAATTATGTAATTGAATGAAAAGTATGATGTAATAGGTATAGCAGCAGTAAATATAGAAGGATACGCCTTGTTTAGGCAGGACAGAAAAAAAGGAAAGGGGGAGGAGTATGTGTTTTTGTTAAAAAATAATTGAAGCCAAATTTAAAAATTACTACTTATACTATAAATGGCTTTGTGTTAAGTGAATCCCTGTTGGAAAGGGAGTTTTGGTGGATAACAAACTTAAAGGTAGCAAGCAGTGCCAGGCGGCAACAGCCAGAGCCAGCATGGTATTGTCTTGTATAAAGAGAGGTATGGATTCAAGGGAGGAAAATGTAATTCTCCCTCTTTACAAAGCATTGGTAAGGCCTCATTTGGAATATTCAGTGCAATTTTGGAATCCTGTGTACAAAAAGGACATCTTTGAAATGGAAAGGGTTCAGAGAAGGGCAACTAAATTAATAAGGGGATTGGGGGAGCTTGAATATGAAGAGAGACTGGAAAAGTTACAATTATGTACGCTGGAGAAAAGGCGCTTGCGTGGGGATAAATACATTAACGGGCCATACAATAAACTATCTGGGGCATTGTTCACCAATAGAACATGTCAAAGGACACGAGGACATCCCTTAAGACTTGAAGAAAAAAGGTTTAGGCTTCAAAGGGTTTTTCACTGTGAGAACGGTAAAGCTATGGAACTGTCTTCCAGTGGACGTTGTAATGGCAGGTTCATTGGTCAGTTTCAAAAAAAAGCTGGATGAGTTTCTGCAAACAAGGAATGTTGCAAGTTACTGGTATTGATACATAAAGTAGAGTTGATCCAGGGAATTTTTCGATTGCCACTTGGAGTCAGGAAGGAATTTTTTCCCCCTTCATAAATTTGGTGGGTTTTATTTGCCTTCCTCTGGATCAACAGTTAGGCAGGAAATGAGGATATTGCTAGATGGGTTGGACTGGATGGACGTATTATATCCTTGGGAAATAAATGTAAAAAAAATAAATCCGAACCCATGTGGCTGAATTCTGATGTAAAGAGGCAAATGGAAAGGAAGAAAAAGGCATTTAAAACCTTTAAAGGGCATGTCCACCCCCAAAACTATAATCCCCCCCACTACTGGCCCCATTGTGTAGTGTAGTTTAATCCTTACCTTACATCCCAGCTCCATAAGGTTGTCCTGTAGTCCCCCCCCAAAGTCCCAAAAACTGCCCACCAGGAGGATAGCAGTGTCCATATAGGACTCTGCCTCCTACCTGGCCTCCGGGAGAAGTTTGGCATGTGTACTGCAGCCCTTCTCCCCCTCCCTCTCCCTCCCTCTCCCTCCCGATTAGCATTCCCTCCCCCTACCATAAAAACATTTAGGTAAATCATTCCCCCTGTCCCCCCAGCCCCAACCACTCCGCCGCACTGAACTCCCGGCAGCCGCAGCCGTGATTGGCTGCCGCTCAGCCAATCACAGACACGACTGCCGGTCCCGCCCCTCTGCTTGCATTATCTCGCAAGCAGAGGGCCTGGCAGCGCGGCGGAGGAAAGAGGGCAGGTAAGTAAAGTTTGGGGAACTTTCTAATAAAATAAATAGAGCGGTTGGGGCTGGGGGGACAGGGGGAATAACATGGGAAATGTGAGGGAAATTGAAAGGGCCTTTAGGGATTATAAAAACTGTAATAAGGAGCATAAGAAAACAATCAAACTAGCTAAAAATAATAATGAAGTTAGAATAGCCGAACAAAGCATCACTAAGCCTAAAATTAATAGTAAGAAGATGAGGACTGAAAATGTGGCATCATTAATTAATGGGAATAAGTTAGTTACGGAGGATGGCGATAGAGCAAATGTCTTGAATATTTTTTTCTCCTCTGTATACACTATAGAAGATCGAAGTACGGATATCATAGAATACAGGGCCATATTTATAAAGCCACGGTATGGCTTTTTAGCGATACCGCGACTTTAACGATCGGACTGTAAATTTTACGATCGTTAAACCGATCTGAGATTAACGCTTGGTTTAATGATTGTAAATTTACGATACTGATCATAAATTTACAAAACCGATCGTAAATCTACGATAACGAAATAGTCGATTTACGATCCCCATAGAATACCATTGCGTAAGTCTACTACCGCACGATATTCTACGATCGAACGTCCGGAAGTAAATGCACGATCGTGATCGTACATTTACGACCGCGATCGTAAATTAACTAACCCGCGGTATCGCAAAAAAGCGATAACGCAGGTTTATAAATATGGCCCATAGTAGCAATAATGGTATAAAAGATTCAAGTGCACCTTGGTTAACTGAGGATATGGTACAGAAAGAACTAAATAAGGTTAATATTAATAAATCTACTGGACCGGATAAAATGCATCCTCGGGTACTTAGGGCCATATTCATACTGAAGTTGTTATTTTCCAGATTTCCTTGCAATGTTTTACAGTTTGGGCTTAAAAAGAGTTAAGTGACAGATTGTTCAACTTCACTGTACAAATTAGCTGGAAGATGATAACAGTTTTCTTTTTCCATATCATTTGGTGTTTTTAGGATTTAAGGGAGAAAACACATTATCCCATATGTTACATTAATCTTTATGTAAATTCTGCCAACATAGAATCTCAGGAGAGAAGGAATTAAAAGAAGGCACTTCATGAAATTATCCTTCTCGCTCCAAATAAATTACATTGGCACAGATGGTCTTTTGATTATGTTTTAAATAGGAGGAAATATGTTTGATGGATTAATCGAAACTGATTTAGTAAAATATCTTGCTGAAGCTTTTAGTTTATATGTAACATTCTTCATTTAAAAAAACTTTTTTTTTATTCGAAAATATTTACAACACTACAGAAAGACAGTCTTTCAAAGGAGTTTTTAGTAGTTTAATCCTTTTTCTGTCAATCTCCATTAAATGTTAATGCCAGTGACAAGGAACTTTTTCTGGGACACTTGTATTATGTAAAAAAACAAAGACAATGCAAGCCAAAACTGATAGATGACAAAGACTGGCCAGCAGCTTATACAGACTGTGAAAACATAACCAAATTGGCATGAAGACTAAAGTTCTGGTATCTATATATATAAAATCCTAACTGCTGCTTCCGGTTCTATGAGTCCGTGTGTGTGTGAGTGTCTGTCACTGCAGTTCACCACTAGAGGGAGAAACACAGAAATCACACACGGCAGTATGGAGACCAACAGCAGATAAGGTAGAGGGGGACTCTGTCACCGAGGGGGTGAGGTGTAATTCTTTATGTACAATTAAAGGGGAACTGTGGTCCAAAAATGACTTTAGGTAATTTGATAGGAATTGCTCTCCTGAGAATCTTTGCAATTTATTTTCATTGTTTATTTTGCATAGTTTTGAAGATATTTACATGTTTGTGTGTGATATGGCATCAGCATCACAAGGTCCCCTGCACTTCCTGCTTCCTGCTCTCAAACCATGTCAGTCAATCTGCCCTTTGTCTCCTCCTCCTCTTTGCAGCCCCCCTGTTCCCTCCCACTCATGGACCCCATGGTATCTCCAGTTGCAGGCCCCCTTGGCCCATTCTCTTACAACCCCATGTGGCCACGCCCACTCGCAGGTGCCTAAGCCCCTCCCACTTGCAGGTGCTGTAGATTCCCTTACCTACTCTGTCAGGACTTCACATGGCAGAGAGGAGGAGGGACTTCCTGTCTCTTTCACACACTGAGGGAGTCTGAGGCTATGCTCGCCGGCAGCACTGTGCAGGAGAATGTCACATGTCAGCCTCCCACCCATTAACTTTCTGGTCAGTCATTTCTTTATATCTTGGGCTGTGGAGCATGTAGAGAGGTGGTTGATGGTTCATTTTAAAGGTAGGAAAATGGCCTTTCATTTAAACTCAACATGTTTGGAGACCACAGTTCCCCTTTAAGCAGTTAAAACATGATTGTTTTTCAGAATTTTGCATAACAAGATAGATCACAATGAAAGTAGCATAAACCATGACTGATGGGGAAGAATGGAGAGACTGTCTGTACCAGAGCCTGGCAAGTGAAAGGGACAAACTCATACAATTCTAATAGTCCAACTTGCATTAAAGGGTATCTGCAGTGTATCTGTTGTATTCAATTAGATCAACTGGGCTTGAAGTTTAGTTCTTGAAGATCACGCCCTTAACACCTGGCTGTGATATGCTAATTGGGATTTTCCAGGGTACATAATTGCCACATATTCTTGTACAAGACATTCTGAATTGAGAAAGCCAGTCGGATGACTAGCGAAACTTCTTCAAGAACTAAACTTCAAGTCCAGTTGATCTAATTGAATACAACAGATATACCATGACCTGGATGAATGAGAACCTTCACAGGTATCTCCACTGATGAAAATCCTTTTTTTCCCCCCCCTCTGAAAGTACACCTTCCCACAACCCTCCTCCTACCTTTCCCCCCAAAAAATTCTCCTTTGCAGCAGCCTGGGGAAGTTGTGCAGGTTCCTGGGGGCGTCTCCTCCTGTGCTGGGCAAGCTGTCATTCAATGTGCATCATCATGCTAGCAGGAATGCCCTGTGACCCCAGTGATGCTACTGTAAACAAAGCCTTTCCTCCCTGTCTCTGCATGAGTGGTCACAGCTGATTGTGCAGGATGAGACAGGGGAGGAAAGGTATGACAATACTGCCAGAATAATGTAAGAAGCTATGGCAGGGGGGACTTTTTTCCCCTTCAATTTTGTGTACCTAACTTTTCAGAGAGGGTGCTGGGAGAAAGACGAAGGTACACAGCTTGTGTCACTCCCAACACCCCATCGTAAATCAGCTTATGTCTCTCCCAGCATCCCTTCTGAAATTTCACTGCTGTCTCTTTCTCCCACCCCCCTCCTCAATCAGCTTCTCTCACTCCCAGCAGCCCCTCTGCAGTCTCTCTCCCACCCCCCTCCTCAATCAGGTTCTCTCTCTCCCAGCAGCCCCTCTGCAGTCTCTCTCCCACCCCCTCCTCAATCATGTTCTCTCACTCCCAGTATCCCCTCTGCAGTCTCTCTCCCACCCCCCTCCTCAATCAGGTTCTCTCACTCCCAGCATCCCCTCTGCAGTCTCTCTCCCACCCCTATCTTCAATCAGGTTCTCTCACTCCCACAGGGGAGGACTGGCCCAGTAGGCTGAGGGGCAAATGCCCTCTGGGCTGGTCTCCAATGAAACATTTGGGCTGCCACAGAAGCTATTAGTAAGTTACGCTCTTAAACGACACAGCGTGCACCTCTAGCTCTAATATGGGCAAGGAACAAAAGACTCCTACTCTGCTGCTGAATTTCCTTTACTGACACTAGGAGCTGTTTATTAGCCAATGTTAGTCAGCCCTCCAGTTCATTAGCCAGTGTTAGTCAGCCCTCCAGTTCATTAGCCAATGTTAGTCAGCCCTCCAGTTTATTAACCAATGTCCTCCAGTTCATTAGCCAGTGTTAGTCAGTCCTCCAGTTCATTAGCCAATGTTAGTCAACCCTACAGTTTATTAGCCAGTGTTAGTCAGCCCCCTCCTTGATAAGCCAAAGTTAGTCAGCCCTCTAGTTCATTGGCCAATGTTAGTCAGCCCTCCAGATACTTAGCCAGTGTTGTCAGCCCTCCAGATCCTTAGCCAGTGTTGTCAGCCCTCCAGATCCTTAGCCAGTATTGTCAGCCAGATCATGTAAACCATGTAAATTGAGAATAGTAGTCTTAAAAATAGACGTAACTTAAACAAAGTGTGTGTGACCTTAACAAAGTGGGTGTGGTGAAACATTTAGCGATCTACCGTGAAAGGGCCACTTGGTTGTCTTTGCCCCCCAGGTCAGAAGGCCCCAATCCTCCCCTGCACTCCCAGCAGCCTCTCTGCAGTCTCTCTCACACACCCCTCCTCAATCAGGTTCTCTCACTCCCAGCATCCCCTCTGCAGTCTCTCTCCCACTCCCTCCCCAATCAGCTTCTCACTCCCAGCATCCCCTCTGCAGTCTCTCTCCCACCCCCCTCCCCAATCAGCTTCTCTCACTCCCAACCCCTCTGTAATTCTACTTCTGTTCAGCGCCTCTCTCTCCCACGTGAAGGAGCACTGTGGATTTAGTTGCAGCCATGGGAATGTAACACTTGCGTTCCCATTGGCTGTCTGAAGAGCAGGGTCAAGCCTGTCCAACTGAGCCTCGCATGGTCTGTGCATGCTTGAGGTAACTGCACACGTCGGTGTGTGTACCTGCAGGCGGGCTTCAGAGAGAAGTGGAGGTGGCATCTGCTGAGCGGTCCAGATAAAAGATGGTGTATAACTCGGAGAGCACTGCACAGAACACTGTGATATTACAGGTACAATAGAATCTTAATAAAAGGCATCATTAGAGCCAAAGTTAATTTTAAGAGTGGAGATACCCTTTAAATTGGTCAGTAATCAGAATTTTTTCTTTTGCAGTTTTAACTGTGTATGTTCCTCCCAGGTAAGTAAATAACCAGAAAAGGATCTTGTGCATTCTGTCCAGTCCAGTTGTAGGTAATAAGTATTGATCACCTAATACCAATCCATTTTATATTTATGTCTATATTGTTACAACGAAATAGTATCTTTGAAAAATGTAATAAGTAAAATATGTATGGAAGGACTAACATAAAAGTTATTCAATGGCATAGAAAAGGTTAATAATGAAAAACACCTGCGTATGGTATGAAACTAAGCTCATGTATTTAGCCTTTTCTTTGTGTTTCTTATAACAAAACTAGTTATCCCTTGTGTATCTGTGTTCTCACTTTTCGCTACATTTATCAGATTTTGCCATACAACTGACTGAGGAGAGAAATTATGGTAACTGTGGGCTTCAATTCTTCCATACTATCGGTAAATAACGGTCGTTATCGGTAAATAACGGTCGTTATCAGTAAATAACGGTCGTTATCGGTAAAAAAACGGTCGTTGTTTTACGATAATGATACCGATCTTTTATAAATAGGGGACCATTGTCTCATTTATAAAATCTGCTTATCTAGAAAAAGACACATTCCTTTAATATAATACATATTTTCAAGAAGACCAAAAGGCGTGATATGATTTTACAGTAGATACATTACCAAGCTAGAAGATTCAAGAAAAGAGTACAGTATATTTTTATATAGAATGATAGATTAAAAGGCCTTGACCCAAGACTGGTTTAGAAGAAATGCTACTTACTGTAGTACAGGATCCTTTTAACTCACAGCAGAAGTGAAATAGGAAAAAAGTGTAAGAGGATTTATTACTGCTTGAGAATAGATAAGCAGAGGACATTTTAAGCACAAAGATTAATAAAAATATCTGTATTTCCACATGGATGATTAGCTCGGAAAACTAGATTGTTCTACTGTAGTGATTTTTTTTTGCTTTTTCATGGTTTCCTTTTAGTAGTATATTCTATTCAAGTATTTTACTTCCTGTAGAAATGTTAATTCATGTAAAATTAAAAATACATAATTATGAGGCATTGTTCCTTTTTAATTGGTGCCACTAGTTGTAAAACTAAGGGCGTAAATTAAAGTGGAACAATGAATAAAATACAAATTCATATCTAAATCCTTTGTCTTACTTTTTTTTGATTTCTCGATTGGATTAAGACTGAAGACACTCTGTAAAATAACCAGCCAGTATGTCATCCTTTAGATGTCATTGCTAGACCTGTACCACCACTCTTCCAGTGGTACGGGCACATACTGTCACTTCCTAATGTTGCAAAAGACCAGAAGCCCCCCCTCCTTTTTAAGATAATAGAGCAATGCAGATGGAGAGGCAGATCGGACCTAGTCATGGAAGTACTGGATGACTACTTTACTTTATAGAGTCTCTATCTTATTAATCCCTACAGACAGGGATCAATTAAAATATGAAAGTCTATTGTATTTTCCACAGAAACCCTTTTACAAACTGTGGTAAGGAAAATCATCAGGCATATTCACTGACATTGTTTATTACTCAAGAACAATTTTCTTTCAAAGCTTCTGTCTCACGATTGCTGTCTCACCATTGCTGATTTCTGCCCCCATTGACCCTGATCTGCAGGAACTTTGCAGGAATGGGCAAGAGGCATAAAAGGAGAAAGATCTCTAAAACATCATTTACTTTATTGGTTTAATAGTAGATTGGATCATATAAAATGGAGACCTTTTTGCAGAAAGATAATTCTTAACTCATAATTAAAATACTGCACAAATTAGGGTGAAAATTTGCATAAAACATTTGTATAAAGGTTCATACACAAGTGCAATCATGGGGGCTGACCTGTGACACAGGATGTGTATTCATTTGGCCAAGGCTTGTTGATGATCCGTACCGGCCCGAACGGCGCCCATACACAGAACAATCGCTGGGTGAAACAGACATGCATACATGTGTATATGAGCCTTAAGGCTTAAGAATTACATAGAAATAGTATACTTATGTAGGCTGGGGATACTTTCCTGCTGCTCATCTTGTATCATAGAGATTTTAAGAGACTAGGAAGTGAGGGCAAGGAGCCAGGTAACTAGGAAGTAACCAGGAAGTTGGAAAGTGAGGGGGAAGTAAAGAGTGACTATGATAAACGTGTAAACAGAAGAAAACCCTTGTCAGGAAACTGTTTTCTCTCAAGTAATAGCCTCCAGCATACAATGTATCAGTTTCTGGTTCTGTAACACTCACTTCTGGATGGCAGATTGTAAGTACTGTTACAGAGTTGATATCTGCCTTAAATCAGGGTTTCCAGATTTTGGCCACCCAGGGGCAGGACTGTAATGCCTCAGTGCCATTGTGGTGGGTGTGGCAAAGGCGGGGCTAAGATCATAGCTGTGTTCGAAGACAGAGTTAAGATGTAACTTGGCGGGGAGTAGGCATAACTGGGCAGGATTTCCAGGGTTGGTCTCTGTACGGGATTTCAGCCCTGACTGCAGGACTCAGGATTTTGTCCCTGCAGTCGGGGCAATCCTGTCCAAATAGGGACGCCTGGCAACCCAGCCTTAAATAAACTTTTCCATTTCTGTTCTTTGGAATAAAGTGCATACAGAGTTACTGGGAAAAAGTTCCCAGGGAACCTGAATCAATCCTGGGTTTATAGTATTTGAGGTTGAATAAAGACATACGTCCATCCAATCCAACCCATCTAGCAATATCCTCATTTCCTGCCTAACTGTTGATCCAGAGGAAGGCAAAAAAAAAACACCAAATTTATGAAGGGAAAAAAAATTCCTTCCTGACTCCAAGTAGCACTCGGAAATTTACCTGGATCAACTCTACTTTATGTATCAATACCAGTAACTTGCAACATTCCTTGTTTGCAGAAACTCATCCAGCTTTTTTTTGAAACTGACCAATGAACCTGCCATAACAACGTCCACTGGAAGACAGTTCCATAGCTTTACCGTTCTCACAGTGAAAAACCCTTTCCAAATTTGAAGCCTAAACCTTTTTTCCTCAAGTCTTACGGGATGTCCTTGTGTCCTCTGACATGTTCTATTGGTGAACAATGCCCGTTAGTAATCATATCCCCATGCAAGCGCCTTTTCTCCAGCGTACATAATTGTAACTTTTCCAGTCTCTCTTCATATTCAAGCTCCCCCAATCCCCTTATTAATTTAATTGCCCTTCTCTGAACCCTTTCCATTTCATAGATACTTTGAATACTTTTTTCCCCTCTGTATACACTATAGAAGATCCAAGTACAGATATCATAGAGTATAGTAGCAATAATGTTATAAAATATTTAAGTGCACTTTGGTTAACTGAGGATATGGTACAGAAAGAACTAAATAAGGTTAATATTAATAAATATCCTGGACCGGATAAAATACATCCTCGGGTACTTAGGGAGCTAAGTTCAGTTTTATCTAGCCATTGTTTCTTATTTTTGCAGATTCCCTCATGCCCGGTGGTGTGCCTCTGGATTGGAAAAAGGCCTGTAAGTTTAACTTCAGTGGTGGGGAAGATCCTGGAAAGTTTAATAAGGGAACATGTTCTAGAGTATGTTTTAAGGACTGACATTATAAGCAGTAACCAGCATGGATTTAGGAGGAATAGATCTTGTCAAACTAACTTGCTTGGCTTTTATGAGGAAGTAAGTAGAAATTTAGACTCTGGTATAGCAGTTGATGTAGATTATTTGGATTTTGCAAAGGCTTTTGATACAGTGCCTTTCCGTTCTCTCGGCCTTGAAGGTTTTAAATGCCCTTTTCTTCCTTTCCATTTGCCTCTTTACATCAGAATTCAGCCACATGGGTGCGGATTTATTTTTTTTACATTTATTTCCCAAGGGTATAAATTTGTGAATTGAACTGGCTTAAAATCCCCTTGAACACAGTCCTCTTCTGTTCAGTACCTTTACCTGATAATACATTATCCCAGTTGACATTCTGAAGAGCTGCTTTTAACCTGGGAAAATTTGCCTTCCCGAAATTAAAAGTCATTGTTAACCTTTCCTTTCGATAACAAAGTCCAAACACCACCATTTCATTGTCACTATTCCCTAAGCCTCCAGTTACCTTTATATCTATAATGCGCTCCAAGATGTTAGATATTACCAGATCCAACAGAGCTCCTTTTCTAGTAGGAACCTCAACCACCTGTGAAAGAAAATTATCCTGCAGCAAATTCAGGAACTCATTACATTTTTCTGTGATGGCAGTTCCACTACACCAATCAATGTCAGGGTAATTAAAGTCCCCCATAATGAGCACACTCCCCAAACTTGCAGCCCTTGCCAACTGCATATGAAGTTGACTCACCTCCTCTCTGCTAGCATTTGGCAGCTTATAGCAGACACCAACAATGACATTACCCCCTTTTCTGTTGCCTAATTCCACCCATATTGCCTCCATTTTAACATTCATATCGCCAGTTATCTCTTCTTTTAAATTTGGCTTCAATTATTTTTTTAAGATAAACACATACTCCACCCCTTTCCTTTTTTCTCTGTCCTGCTGAAACAAGGCATATCCTTCTGAAACAAGGCATATCCTTCTAAATTTACAGCCCAGTCGTGAGAACTGTTCAACCACGTTTCTGCTATACCTATTACATCATACTTTTCATTCAATGCCATAATTTCCAATTCACCCATTTTGTCAGCCAGGCTTCTCGCATTTGCAAACATACATTTTAGATCATGATCCTGTTATTTATTTGTACACTTTAATACACATGCCTCCCTATCCCCTATGCTAGCCCCACCCCCCTTTCTGCCCGCCACTGGCCTATCTACACCCTGCTTTCCTCCTGGGCTATCTATCACAGTGAGACTGCTAATACCCTCCCCCCCAAACCTAGTTTAAAATCTCCTCCAACCCTCTAGCCATCTTCTCCCCTAAAACAGCTGCACCGCCATCAGTGAGGTGCAACCCATCCCTACTAAAGAGCCTGCAGCTGACAGCAAAGTCTGCCCAGTTCTCAATAAACCCAAACCCTTCTTCCTTACACCACTCTCTTAGCCACACATTAATGCTCCTAAGCTCCCGCTGTCTCCCTGGCTTAGCACGTGGCTGCGGTAGTATTTTTGAAAACACTACCCTGGAGGTCCTTGCTTTTAACTTGGACCCTAGCTCTCGGAAATCATGTTTAAGGACCTCACCTCCTCCTCTAACATTGTCATTGGCACTTATGTGAACCAAGACCACCGGGTTACACCCGGACCCACCCAATAATCTGTCTACATGATCCACCACATGCCGAAACCTAGCACCAGGCAGGCAATACACAGTTCGGCATTATGGCTAAGTTATTCCTGTTTTCTAATATAGCGGAGAAGCAGGACTCCTCTAGCACCAATCCAGACTATAAATTTCTAAATTCTATTCTGTGTAACCCGAGGGCAACATTTACATATTTGCAGTATTTTGCTGCAGGCTCATTCTGTGACTACACCACAGGTGGGGAGTCGCAGTGTAAACTGGTACACTTTGTGCCCAAATGGAAATATTTTACTAAAATAGACCAAAAAATCTACTTAAATCCAATAACAAAATGTATTTACTTTGTTAGTGTCTGGATATAAGAATGTCCCTACAGGGACACCACATCAATGCAACTTTTCTAGAATTTCCTGCTTCTTTAGTGCTTTTCTACATTAACCATAATAATTCACTCTTTAGTAATAATTGCAGGTACCATATGTTTCATGGCTACAGAATCGGGTTATTGATATGATTTGATTGGTTTGCTGTGTAATAAGCCATCTGTGTATTTTATTAGTGTGTTTAGAATAAATTGTGTGGTAATAAGCATCTGGGCTTGGTGTGCATATCCTAGAGCCAATACTAATTGTATGTGTGAAAGCTATAGTTTAGCTAAAAAAAATATTAAGTCCTCTGTCAGTTTGTAGGTTTAGATTTCTGGGGACTGTCCATTAAAGGGGAAGTTCAGTGCAAATACATATCTTTTTCGAAAAAAGAGCAGTATTTTTTCATCCTAATGACCTTAATCTGCCCATTCAGAATTTTGTCTGTGTATAAATAAATGCAACTGAAATACTGACTTCCTGTTTGCAGGACCCCTAGTAATGACCGTTATGGTCTTTCCCTTGACCCAGCGCCAGTAGAGATCTGAGCATCTTTGACCCATCTAACAGCCAATCAGTTGAAATTACTGTTAGGAACATTCCAAGGAAGTGGTGCATCCTGGGAAGAAAAAGGACCGTTAGAATCTGAAATGTCAGCTCACTAATATCAACAGCAGGGAACAGCAAAGGGTATGAAATCAATTGATTTTTCAAAATGGGAGAGAATATGTAGACTATTACTATTACTAACTAAGAAGGCATTACACAAACTAACAATCTAACAAATATTGATAATTTCCACTGAAATGTCCCTTTAACCCTTTCCCTGCCACAGATCGTATATTCACGATCTGTGCAGAGAATGCTTTAACTGCCACAGATCGTGAATATACGATCTGTGGCTTCCCCTTTAAAAATGAAAAAACACCGCGCGCTAGGGCCGACCCGGGGGCAGCATTCAGCTGCCCCCCTATCCCCCTCGACCCCCCCTCGGTTGTGTCCAAATCCGAGGGGGGGATCGGGAGTTATCTTACCTTTTCTGCCGTGACCGTACAGGAGCTTCTGGTCCCACGTGGATGAAGAGGAGGAAGCGGAAAGGGAGACCCCGGTGACGTCACGGAGCTTCCTCCTTCACCGGGGTCTCCCTTGAAGTGGTAGGAGACTGCCCCTGGTGGTCTAATTGAGGTACTGCAGCTTGATCTCAATTTGATCATGCTGCAGTACCTAGTATAGAACAAGCTGTCAAGCTGCCAGCTTTTCTATACATTTTGTGAATGGAACTCAAAGTTCCATTCACAAATAGGATTTTTTCTAAGTCTTTGCTACTTAGCGAAGACTTAGAAAAAAAATGGGGACAGAGATCAATATTTGGTGATCACTTCTGATCACCAAATTATTGATCTTTGCCAATGAATGAAAAATCACTTCCTGGAAAATGATTTCCGGGAAGTGATTTTTCCGATCGGATTTCGAATTGGAAAACGGGCATTTATGCCCGTATTCCAAGTTCGGTATCATTCCCTAAGATGATCTGATGATTATCTTTGGGAATGATCGGGGAAAAAAAGGGGAAATACACACAAAAAAATTCTTAAAGTGATACACACACCCTTTTTTTTTTTTTACCCTAAAACTATAAATTAGAAAAAAAAGTTGTCTTCTCCAAGCTCCCCAATGTCCCCAGTGATATCGGTAAAGTAAACGCGGATACTTATTTGTTCGATTTCAAGGGAAACTAAGCCTATATTTTATAAGGAAATTTTGCAGAGGTACCAAATAAAGACCGTATTGAATTTTTAGGATCAGTAAAGTGTGCAAAAACGTGTGTGACTCTCCATACTAACCGACTTCACTAAAATACCACTAAAAGGGGGAGAGTGTGTGTGTGGGGGGTGGGTTGTGGCGTTTTTAAAAATTTTTCTTGTAACTGCACTTCTAAATGCGTCCCATTTGAGCTAGTTGGTGGCCTCGTCTCTGTTTGCACCCACGCAAATGGCACACCGTTTGATTCAGGACATGTGGGAGATTGCTATTTAGTGGGGTTTTTTGCTGGTCAAGTGGGTTTAGGTAGGATTTCAACCCTTGAATCATCTCATTTTATTTTTCACAAAATCTCGTAAAAACACCGAGTTCTTTGGATCGCTGGGTCTGGAATTCTTCATGTATGCATGAAAGCATGAAACCGTAACGTAGCTGAAGGTGTGTAGATTCCAAAAATATATAGTTTGTGGGGGGAATCTCCATGTTTTGGGACTGTTTCTTAGAAAAAGGGTAGGCTGTTGAAATTACAGAGCACTTTGATTTTTTCTTGTAATTGCATTTGTGCATGCGTCCCATTTGAGCTAGTTGGTGGCCACGTCTCTGTGTGCATCCACGCATATGGCATACCGTTTGATTCAGAACATGTGGGAGATTGATATTTAGTGGGGGGGTTTATTTGCGGGGGGCATTTCAAAGTTTTGGGGCTGTTTGAAATTACAGAGCACTTTGATATTTTTCTTGTAATTACACTGGTGCATGCGTCCCATTTGAGCTAGTTGGTGGCCACGTCCCTGTGTGTATCCACGCATATGGCATACCGTTTGATTCAGGGCATTTGGAAGATTGATAATTGACAAGTTTTTTTTACATGACATGGAAATTTGCCATGATTTTTAACTTTGAATTGTATTTTTATAAATTTTTCCTGAAAATCTGGTAAGAAAGCGAAATTGTACACAAAACTGCACCCACACCATTGGTGGTATGCATAAAAGAATCACACCATTGTGTAGCTGAAGGTGTGTAGAGTCCAAGAATATATAGTTTTGGGGGGTATTTCTAATATAGAGGGGTGTTTAGTCTGACAAATCTGAAAAGTTGCTGTAATTGGGCCACTGTTCATTGGCTCACTTTGTGGCTAGTTGATTCCACGTCTGCGTGTGTAACCATACATAGGGCATACCGTTTGATTCAGAACATTTGGGAGATTGATATTTGGTAACTTTTTTTTACATTCCTTGGGGTTTTGGCATGATTTCTACCTTTTGAAGTTGTTTTTGTTCATTTTTTCAGACAAATGCGAATTTCTACGAAGAACTGCGCCCACACCATTGATTGTATGAATGAACAAACTACAGCGTTACGTAGCTGAAGGTATGTAGATTCTGAGAATATATAGTTTTGCGGGGGTATTTCCAAGTTAGAGGGGTGTTCAGTTTGGAAAATCTGGGAAAATGCGCATTGTTTTACATTTTGACTAGTCGCTTCCACGTCAGTGTGTGTAACCACACATATGGCACACTGTTTGATTCAGGACATTTAGGAGATTGATATTTGGTAAGTTTTTTTTACATTACATGGGGTTTTGGTGTGATTTTGTAACTTTGAAATGTATTTTTCTCTATTTTTCCAGAAAATTGTGTAGAAATGCGAAATTCTACGAAGAACTGCGCCCACACCATTGATGGTATGAATGAACGAACTACAGTGCTACATAGCTGAAGGTGTTTAGATTTCAGGAATATATAGTTTGTGGGGGGTATTTCTGAGTTATCAGGGTGTTTTGTGGAAAAAACTGCAGACTGTCCCAAATATCGGATTGGCTAAATATTTTCGCTGTTCTGAGCCACGTGCTTGTCTCACTTTGTGGCTTTTCGCTTCACGTCCCATGTGTAACCACACATATGGCATACCGTTTGATTCAGGACATTTGGGAGATGATTATTAGTAACTTTTTTTAAGATTCCATCAGGTTTTGGCATGATTTCTACCTTTTGAAGTTGTTTTTTGTTCATTTTTTCAGAAAAGTGCGAACTTCTACAAAGAACTGCGCCCACACCATTGATGGTATGATGAACAAACTACAGCTTACATAGCTGAAGGTGTGTAGATTTCAGGAATATAGTTTGTGGGGGTTATTTCTAAGTTACGGGGGTGTTTTGTGGAAAAAACTGCAGACTGTCCAAATTCGGAGTTGGCTAAATATTTCGCTGTTTCTGAGCCATCGTGCATTGTCTCACTTTGTGGCTTTTCGCTTCCACGTCCGCGTGTGTAACCACACATATGGCATACCGTTTGATTCAGGACATTTGGGAGATTGATATTTAGTAACTTTTTTTAATTCCATCAGGTTTTGGCATGATTTCTACCTTTTGAAGTTGTTTTTTGTTCATTTTTTCAGAAAAGTGCGAACTTCTACGAAGAACTGCGCCCACACCATTGATGGTATGAATGAACAAACTACAGCGTTACATAGCTGAAGTGTGTAGATTTCAGGAATATATAGTTTGTGGGTTATTTCTAAGTTACGGGGGGTTTTTTGTGGAAAAAACTGCAGACTGTCCAAATTCGGAGTTGGCTAAATATTTTCGCTGTTTCTGAGCCATCGTGCATTGTCTCACTTTGTGGCTTTTCGCTTCCACGTCCGCGTGTGTAACCACACATATGGCATACCGTTTGATTCAGGACATTTGGGAATTGATATTTGGTACCTTTTTTACATTCCATGGGGTTTTGACATGATTTCGACCTTTTTGAACGTTGTTTGATGTTCATTTTTTTTAAAATCTGGTAAAAGTGCAAACTTCTACGAAGAACTGCGCCCACACCATTGATGGTATGAATAAACGAACTACAGCGTTACATAGCTGAAGGTGTGTAGTTTCAGGAATATATAGTTTGTGGGGGGTATTTCTGAGTTGGGGGGGTGTTTTGTGGAAAAACTGCAGACTGTTCAAATACAAAACTGGCAAATTTTTTTTTTCTGCTACTGACATTTGGCACTGGTCACGCTCTGGGTTAGTTGGTAGCCATGTCTCTGGGTACACCCATGAATGTGGCATACCGTTTTATTCGGGAGGGGATAGGCTTTCATATTTGAACTTTCCTCCACAGTTTTTAGCTGAAATTCGCATTTGATTTTGTCTCTGATTTTACAGTTGAGGAAAAAAAGGAAAATGTGAGAAAATAACTTACAATTGGACGAAGAGCTGCGTCCGGGTATCTGCATTTTGATCGAAACTAACCTCACTCATAAAATCTTGTGGGTGTGTAGTTTCTAAAAATATCTCACTTGTGTGGATATTTTAGTTAATTTGGTAGATATTCTATGTTAACTGTCAGTAGTGGTTATACATTTTAATTTGGTGTAATATTCTAGGAGGTGCAGTTTTAGTTTGGGGGGGGGTCTCCTGTACAGGAAAAGTCGGGTACCTACATATATCTGGTATCGTTGTACTCGGGAGTATCTGAGCTTTTAGAAACAGTAAGATTTTTGTGCGTAACCTTAAGATAACTATAAGTAAAAATGGGAAAAATCCATGAAAATTTGCAAATTTTTCATTTTTTTTACATATTTTACCCATAATTCCAGTAAAATTTCCAGAAAAGTTACAAAATTCTGTTACCATGTTAAAGTACACTTTGTGCTGAAAAAAACAATGTATAATATTCCTGATTTACTGCAAGGTTTCCTACTGTAAAATTAGTCTAAAGTGATTAAGGACAAAATCCTGAAAATTCTTCTGGCAGTTAACGCAAAAAAAAATGAAAATCTCCTGGCAGTGAAAGGGTTAAGCCTTGGATCCCATCATAATCTTTGCAGTAGTACAGAAACAACAAAGGAAACGTATAAAGCCACACTTGATAAAAATCATTTTTGCACAGAAATTGAGTATGCAGTTTACATTTTGTGTACATGCAGTTATATTTTGTGTTACATTTGTATGTATAAAAAAGTAATGCAAAAGGCTGATATTTTATTACTCTATATTACCACTTTCACAGTTGAGTCTAGCATATTTCCTTGTTTTTTAGTATTAGTAAATCTCTAACCATTGCCTTATGAGTGTTAGATTAGAAATCCTTCATCATCATAAATAGTGGGCAGAAAAGATTTCTTCATTAGCAGAGTACTGATTTCCTCTATTGTATGAAAGTAGTATCTAGAAGTATCTCTGGGGGGGGGGGGGGCAGGCCAGACCGAAAGTACCCAGAGATGGGACTTAGCGTTTTTAGGTCCTCACCCTGGGTACTTTGCAGGAGTGGATCGGGGAAATGTTGAGTATAATTGTCCTTTAATGTTAAATCTTGTTTTCTAGGTACTTTTGGAGATCCAATTTTGAGCAATGAGAACCTTGACAGCGGTAATATTTGGAGGACAATACTGAGGACAAGACTTTCTTGAAACTGGAAAGGTCTGCAGCAACATTTAGCATGCCATTCGAGCTTTAAATGAATTGTATCGGAGATAAAATGTTGAGGTTGTGCACAAATTTTCTGACTTTGGCCATATTTATAAAGTCACGGTATCACTTTTTAATGTTTTTTTTAAAGTTTTAGCGATTGTTAATTTATCATCAGTTAATAATAATTTATCAGAGATAGCAGATTTACGATCCCCATAGAATACCATTTCGGTAGTTTACTACACATGGTATTCTACGACTGAAAGTTCTTTAATTAACAAACATTCATTTTTTTTGGCATTCTCCATTATGATTGCACCGACATTGACGACCACAAATACTATGGAAATAG
The DNA here is from genome assembly GCA_019447015.1 of Hymenochirus boettgeri. NCBI lineage: Eukaryota > Metazoa > Chordata > Amphibia > Anura > Pipidae > Hymenochirus > Hymenochirus boettgeri. Next base: position 126,180,316 of record CM033472.1, on the reverse strand, counting down.
GATCAGAGGCAGTGTTAATTTTTGAAATCTTAACTTACCTTTAATTTTTATGTTAATGTAACAGTTCAAGTCCCCATTAGAGAATGAAGAAATAAATTTATTAAAGAATTAAATCAGGAATATTATACATTGTTTTTTTCAGCACAAAGTGTACTTTAATATGGTAACAAAATTTTGTAACTTTTCTGGAAATTTTACTGGAATTATGGGTAAAATATGTAAAAAAAATGAAAAATTTGCAAATTTTCATGGATTTTTCCCATTTTTACTTATAGTTATCTTAAGGTTACACACAAAAATCTTACTGTTTCTAAAAGCTCAGATACTCCCGAGTACAACGATACCAGATATATGTAGGTACCCGACGTTTCCTGTACAGGAGACCCCCCCAAACTAAAACTGCACCTTCTAGAATATTACACCAAATAAAATGTATAACCACTACTGACAGTTAACATAAGAATATCTTCCAAATTAACTAAAAATCCCCACAAGTGAGATATTTTTAGAAACTACACACTCGCCGGATTTTACGAGTGAGGTTAGTTTCGATCAAAATGCAGAACCCGGAGCAGCTCTTCGTCAAATTGTAAGTTACTTTCTCACATTTTCTTTTTTTCCTCAACTGTAAAATCAGAGACAAAATCAAATGCGATTTCAGCTAAAAACTGGGAGGAAAGTTCAAACGCATCTCAAATATGAAAGCCTAACCCCTCCCGAATAAAACGGTATGCCACATTCATGGGTGTACCCAGAGACATGGCTACCAACTAAACCAGAGCGTGACCAGTGCCAAATGTCAGTAGCAGCAACAAAAAAAATTAGCCAGTTTGTTATTTGAACAGTCTGCAGTTTTTCCACAAAACACCCCCCAACTCAAAAATACCCCCCACAAACTATAATTCCTGAAACTACACACCTTCAGCTATGTAACGCTGTAGTTCGTTCATTCATACCATCAATGGTGTGGGGCGCAGTTCTTCGTAGAAGTTTGCACTTTTACCAGATTTTAAAAAAAATGAACATCAAACAACGTTCAAAAAGGTCGAAATCATGTCAAAACCCCATGGAATGTAAAAAAAAGGTACCAAATATCAATCCCAAATGTCCTGAATCAAACGGTATGCCATATGTGTGGGTACACACGCGGACGTGGAAGCGAAAGCCAAAAGTGAGACAATGCACGATGGCTCAGAAACAGGAAAATATTAGCCAACTCCGAATTTGGACAGTCTGCAGTTTTTTCCACAAAAACACCCCCGTAACTTGAAATAACCCCCACAAACTATATATTCCTGAAATCTACACACTTCAGCTATGTAACGCTGTAGTTTGTTATTCATACCATCAATGGTGTGGGCGCAGTTCTTCGTAAGAGTTCGCACTTTCTGAAAAAATGAACAAAAAACAACTTCAAAAGGTAGAAATCATGCCAAAACCTGAGGAATTAAAAAAAAGTTACTAAATATCAATCTCCCAAATGTCCTGAATCAAACGGTATGCCATATGTGTGGTTACACACGCGGACGTGGAAGCGAAAAGCCACAAAGTGAGACAATGCACGATGGCTCAGAAACAGCGAAAATATTTAGCCAACTCCGAATTTGGACAGTCTGCAGTTTTTTCCACAAAACACCCCCGTAACTTAGAAATAACCCCCACCAACATATATTCCTGAAATCTACACACCTTCAGCTATGTAAAGCTGTAGTTTGTTCATTCATACCATCAATGGTGTGGGCGCAGTTCTTTGTGAAGTTCGCACTTTTCTGAAAATGAACAAAAAACAACTTCAAAGGTAGAAAATCATGCCAAAACTGATGGAATCTTAAAAAAAGTTACTAAATATCAATCTCCCAAATGTCCTGAATCAAACGGTATGCCATATGTGTGGTTACACATGCGGACGTGGAAGCGAAAAGCCACAAAGTGAGACAATGCACGATGGCTCAGAAACAGCGAAAATATTTAGCCAACTCCGAATTTGACACAGTCTGCAGTTTTTTCCAAAAACACCCTGATAACTCAGAAATAACCCCACAAACTATATATTCCTGAAATCTAAACACCTTCAGTATGTAGCACTGTAGTTCGTTCATTCATACCATCAATGGTGTGGGCGCAGTCTTCGTAGAATTTTGCATTTCTACACAATTTTCTGGAAAAATAGAGAAAAAATACATTTCAAAGTTACAAAATCACACCAAACCCCATGTAATGTAAAAAAAACTTACCAAATATCAATCTCCTAAATGTCCTGAATCAAACGTGTGCCATATGTGTGGTTACACACACTGACGTGGAAGCGACTAGTCAAAATGGAAAACAATGCGCATTTTCCCAGATTTTCCAAACTGAACACCCCCTAACTTGGAAATACCCCCGCAAAACTATATATTCTCAGAATCTACATACCTTCAGCTACGTAACGCTGTAGTTTGTTATTCAAAAATCAATGGTGTGGGCGCGAGTTCTTCGTAGAAATTCGCATTTGTCTGAAAAAAATGCAAAAACAACTTCAAAAGTAGAAATCATGCCAAAACCCCAAGAATGTAAAAAAAAGTTACCAAATATCAATCTCCCAAATGTTCTGACAAAACGTATGCCCTATGTATGGTTACACACGCAGACGTGGAATCAACTAGCACAAAAGTGAGCCAATGAACTGGCCCAATTACAGCAACTTTTCAGATTTGTCAGACTAAAACACCTCTATATTAGAAATACCCCCCAAAACTATATATTCTGGACTCTACACACCTTCAGCTCACAATGGTGTGATTCTTATGCATACCACCAATGGTGTGGGTGCAGTTTTGTGTGACAATTTCGCTTTCTTACCAGATTTTCAGGAAAAATTTATAAAAATACAATCAAAGTTAAAAATCATGGCAAATTTCCATGTCATGTAAAAAAAACTTGTCAATTATCAATCTTCCAAATGCCCTGAATCAAACGGTATGCCAATGCGTGGATACACACGGGACGTGGCCACCAACTAGCTCAAATGGGACGCATGCACCAGTGTAATTACAAGAAAAATATCAAGTGGCTCTGTAATTTAAACAGCCCCAAAACTTGAAATGCCCCCCGCAAATAAACCCCCCCACTAAATATCAATCTCCCCACATGTCTGAATCAAACGGTATGCCATATGCGTGGATGCACACAGAGACGTGGCCACCAACTAGCTCAAATGGGACGCATGCACAAATGCATACAAGAAAAAATCAAAGTGCTCTGTAATTTCAACAGCCTACCCTTTTTCTAAGAAACAGTCCCAAAACATGGAGATTCCCCCACAAACTATATATTTTGGAATCTACACACCTTCAGCTACGTTAAGGTTTCATGCTTTCATGCATACATGAAGTTCCAGACCCAGCGATCCAAAGAACTCGGTGGTTTTACGAGTTTTGTGAAAAATAAAATGAGATGATTCAAGGGTTGAAATCCTACCTAAACCCACTTGACCAGCAAAACCCCACTAAATAGCAATCTCCCACATGTCCTGAATCAAACGGTGTGCATTTGCGTGGGTGCAAACAGAGACGAGGCACAACTAGCTCAAATGGGACGCATTTAGAAGTGCAGTTACAAGAAAAATTTTTAAAAACGCCACAACCCACCCCCACACACACACTCTCCCCCTTTTAGTGGTATTTTAGTGAAGTCGGTTATATGGAGAGTCACACACGTTTTTGCACACTTTACTGATCCTAAAATTCAATACGGTCTTTATTTGGTACCTCTGCAAAATTTCTTATAAAATATAGGCTTTAGTTTCCCTTGAAATCGAACAAATAAGGATCCGCGTTTACTTACCGATATCACTGGGGACATTGGGGAGCTTGGAGAAGACAACTTTTTTTCTAATTTATAGTTTTAGGGTAAAAAAAAAAAAGGGTGTGTGTATCACTTTAAGAATTTTTGGTGTGTATTTCCCCTTTTTTTCCCCGATCATTCCCAAAGATAATCATCAGAGTCATCTTAGGGATGATACCGAACTTGGAATACGGGCATAAATGCCCGTTTTCCAATTCGAAATCCGATCGGAAAAATCACTTCCCGGAAATCATTTTCCAGGAAGTGGATTTTTCATCATTGGCAAAGATCAATAATTTGGTGATCAGAGTGATCACCAAATATTGATCTCTGTCCCCATTTTTTTTCTAAGTCTTCGCTAAGTAGCAAAGACTTAGAAAAAATCCTATTTGTGAATGAACTTTGAGGTCCATTCACAAAATGTATAGAAAAGCTGGCAGCTTGACAGCTTGTTCTTATACAGGTACTGCAGCATGATCAAATTGAGATCAAGCTGCAGTACCTCATTAGACCACCAGGGCAGTCTCCTACCACTTCAGGAGACGGTGAGAGGAAGCTCCGTGACGTCACGGGGTCTCCCTTTCCGCTTCCTCCTCTTATCCACGTGGGACCAGAAGCTCCTGTACGGTCACGGCAGAAAAGGTAGATAACTCCCGATCCCCCCCGGATTTGGACACAACGAGGGGGGTCGAGGGGATGGGGGCGCTGAATGCTCCCCCGGGTCGGCCTAGGCGCGGTGTTTTTCATTTTAAGGGGAGCCACAGATCGATATTCACGATCTGTGGCAGTTAAAGATTCTCTGCACAGACGTGAATATACCTCTTGGCGATTTAGAGGAGAGAGTAGAGATTAAAGGAATTTCAGTGGAATATCAATATTGTTAGATGTTAGTTTGGTAATGCCTTCTTAGTTAGAATAGTAATAGTCTACATATCTCTCCCTTTTGAAAAATCAATTGATTTCATACCTTTGCTGTTTGCTGTTGATATTAGTGAGCTGACATTTCAGATTCTAACGGTCCTTTTTCTTCCCAGGATGCACCACTTCCTTGGAATGTTCCTAACAGTAATTTCAACTGATTGGCGTTAGATGGGTCAAAGATGCTCAGATCTCTACTGGCGCTGGGGTCAAGGGAAAGACCATAACGGTCATTACTAGGGGTCCTGCAAACAGGAAGTCAGTATTTCAGTTGCATTTATTTATACCAGACAAAATTCTGAATGGGCAGATTAAGGTCATAGGATGAAAAAATACTGCTCTTTTTCGAAAAAGATATGTTTTGCCATGAACTTCCCCTTAATGGACAGTCCCCAGAAATCTAAACCTACAAACGACAGAGGACTTAATATTTTTTTAGCTAAACTATAGCTTTCACACATACAATTAGTATTGGCTCTAGGATATGCACACCAAGCCCAGATGCTTATTACCACACAATTTATTCTAAACACACTAATAAAATACACAGATGGCTATTACACAGCAAACCAATCAAATCATATCAATACCCGATTCTGTAGCCATGAAACATATGGTACCTGCAATTATTACTAAAGAGTGAATTATTATGGTTAATGTAGAAAAGCACTAAAGAAGCAGGAAATTCTAGAAAAGTTGCATTGATGTGGTGTCCTGTGGACATTCTATACCAGACCCTAACAACAAAGTAAATCATTTTGTTATTGGATTTAAGTAGATTTTTTGGTCTATTTTAGTAAATATTTCACTTTGGGCACAAAGTGTACCAGTTTACACTGCGACTCCCCACCTGTGGTGTAGTCACAGAATGAGCCTGCAGCAAATACTGCAAATATGTAAATGTTGCCCTCGGGTTACACAGAATGATTTAGAAATTTATAGTTGGATGTTGTGCTAGAGGAGTCCTGCTTCTCGCTATATTAGAAAACAGGAATAACTTAGCATAATGCCGAACTGTGTATTGCCTGTGTGTGCTAGGTTTCGGCATGTGGTGGATCATGTAGACAGATTATTGGGTGGGTCCGGGTGTAAACCGTGGGTCTTGGTTCACATAAGTGCCAATGACACATGTTAGAGGAGGAGGTGAGGTCCTTAACATGATTTCCGAGAGCTAGGGTCCAAGTTAAAAGCAAGGACCTCCAGGTGGGTTTTCAAAAATACTACCGCGACCACGTGCTAAGCCAGGGAGACAGCGGGAGCTTAGGAGCATAATGTGTGGCTAAGAGAGTGGTGTATGTAGGAAGAAGGGTTTGGGTTTATTGAGAACTGGGCAGACTTTGCTGTCAGTGCAGGCTCTTTAGTAGGGATGGGTTGCACCTCACTGATGGCGGTGCAGCTGTTTTAGGGGAGAAGATGGCTAGAGGGTTGGAGGAGATTTAAACTAGGTTTGGGGGGGAGGGTATTAGCAGTCCTCACTGTGATAGATAGCCCAGGAGGAAAGCAGGGTGTAGATATGGCCAGTGGCGGGCAGAAAAGGGGGGTGGGGCTAGCATAGGGGATAGGGAGCATGTGTATTAAAGTGTACAAATAATAAACAGGATCATGATCTAAAATGTATGTTTGCAAATGCGAGAAGCCTGGCTGACAAAATGGGTGAATTGGAAATTATGGCATTGATGAAAAGTATGATTGATAGGTATAGCAGAGAAACGTGGTTGAACAGTTCACGACTGGGCTGTAAATTTAGAAGGATATGCCTTGTTTCAGAAGGATATGCCTGTTTCAGCAGGACAGAGAAAAAAGGAAAGGTGGGTAGTGAGTATGTGTTTATCTTAAAAAAATAATTGAAGCCAAATTTAAAAGAAGAGATAACTGGCGATTGAATGTTAAAAGGAGGCAATATGGGTGGAATTAGGCAACAGAAAAGGGGGTAATGTCATTGTTGGTGTCTGCTATAAGCTGCCAAATGCTAGCAGAGAGGAGGTGAGTAACTTCATATGCAGTTGGCAAGGGCTGCAAGTTTGGGGATGTGCTCATTATGGGGGACTTTAATTACCCTGACATTGATTGGTGTAGTGGAACTGCCATCACAGAAAAATGTAATGAGTTCCTGAATTTGCTGCAGGATTATTTTCTTTCACAGGTGGTGGTTGAGGTTCCTATAGAAAAGGAGCTCTGTTGGATCTGGTAATATCTAACATCTTGGAGCGCATTATAGATATAAAGGTAACTGGAGGCTTAGGGAATAGTGCAAATGAAATGGTGGTGTTTGGACTTGTGATCGAAAGGAAAGGTAACAATGACTTTAATTTCGGGAAGGCAAATTTTCCCAGGTTAAAAGCAGCTCTTCAGAATGTCAACGGGATAATGTATTATCAGGTAAAGGTACTGAACAGAAGAGGACTGTGTTCAAGGGGATTTTAAGCCAGTTCAATTCACAAATTTATACCCTTGGGAAATAAATGTAAAAAAAATAAATCCGCACCCATGTGGCTGAATTCTGATGTAAAGAGGCAAATGGAAGGAAGAGAAAAGGGCATTTAAACCTTCAAGGCCGAGAGAACGGAAAGGCACTGTATCAAAAGCCTTTGCAAAATCCAAATAATCTACATCAACTGCTATACCAGAGTCTAAATTTCTACTTACTTCCTCATAAAAGCCAAGCAAGTTAGTTTGACAAGATCTATTCCTCCTAAATCCATGCTGGTTACTGCTTATAATGTCAGTCCTTAAACATACTCTAGAACATGTTCCTTCTTAAACTTTCCAGGATCTCCCCACCACTGAAGTTAAACTTACAGGCCTTTTTCCAATCCAGAGGCACACCACCGGGCATGAGGGAATCTGCAAAAATAAGAAACAATGGCTAGATAAAACTGAACTTAGCTCCTAAGTACCCGAGGATGTATTTTATCCGGTCCAGGATATTTATAATATTAACCTTATTTAGTTCTTTCTGTACCCATATCCTCAGTTAACCAAGTGCACTTAAATATTTTATAACATTATTGCTACTTATCTCTAGATATCTGTACTTGGATCTTCTATAGTGTATACAGAGGGGAAAAAAGTATTCAAAGTATCTATGAAATGGAAAGGGTTCAGAGAAGGGCAATTAAATTAATAAGGGGATTGGGGGAGCTTGAATATGAAGAGAGACTGGAAGTTACAATTATGTACGCTGGAGAAAAGGCGCTTGCATGGGGATATGATTACTAACGGGCATTGTTCACCAATAGAACATGTCAGAGGACACAAGGATCCCGTAAGACGGAGGAAAAGGTTTAGGCTTCAAATTTGGAAAGGGTTTTTCAATGTGAGAACGGTTAAGCTATGGAACTGTCTTCCAGGACGTTGTTATGGCAGGGTCATGGGCAGTTTCAAAAAAAAGCTGGATGAGTTTCTGCAAACAAGGAATGTGCAAGTTACTGGTATTGATACATAAAGTAGAGTTGATCCAGGTAAATTTCCGAGTGCTACTTGGAGTCAGGAAGGAATTTTTTTCCCTTCATAAATTGGTGTTTTTTTTTTGCCTTCCTCTGGATCAACAGTTAGGCAGGAAATGAGGATATTGCTAGATGGGTTGGATTGGATGGACGTATGTCTTTATTCAACCTCAAATACTATAAACCCAGGATTGATTCAGGTTCCTGGGAACTTTTTCCCAGTAACTCTGTATGCACTTTATTCCAAAGAACAGAATGGAAAAGTTTATTTAAGGCTGGGTTGCCAGGCGTCCCTATTTGGACAGGATTGCCCCGACTGCAGGGACAAAATCTGAGTCCGCAGTCCGGGCTGAAATCCCGTACAGAGACCAACCCTGGAAATCCTGCCCAGTTATGCCTACTCCCCGCCAAGTTACATCTTAACTCTGTCTTCGAACACAGCTATGATCTTAGCCCCGCCTTTGCCACACCCACCACAATGGCACTGAGGCATTACCAGTCCTGCCCCTGGGTGGCCAAAATCTGGAAACCCTGATTTAAGGCAGATAAACTCTGTAACAGTACTTACAATCTCCATCCAGAGTGAGTGTTACAGAACCCGAAAACTGATACATTGTATGCTGGAGGCTATTATGAGAGAAAACAGTTTCCTGACAAGGGTTTTCTTCGTCACGTTTATCATAGTCACTCTTTACTTCCCCCCCACTTTCCAACTTCCTGGTTACTTCCTAGTTACCTGGCTCCTGCCCTCACTTCACTGTCTCTTAAAATCTCTATGATACAAGATGAGCAGCAGGAAAGTATCCCCAGCTACATGTATACTATTCTATGTAATTCTTAAGCTTAAGGCTCATATACACATGTATGCATGTTGTTTCACCCAGCGATTGTCTGTGTATGGGCGCCGTTCGGGCCGGTACGGATCACAACAAGCCTTGGCCAAATGAATACACATCCTGTGTACAGGTCAGCCCCCATGATGCACTTGTGTATGAACCTTTATACAAATGTTTTATGCAAATTTTCACCCTAATTTGTGCAGTATTTTAATTATGAGTTAAGAATTATCTTTCTGCAAAAAGGTCTCCATTTTATATGATCCAATCTACTTTAAAACAATAAAGTAAATGAGTTTTAGAGATCTTCTCCTTTATGCCTCTTGCCCATTCCTGCAAAGTTCCTGCAGATCAGGGTCAATGGGGGCAGAAATCAGCAATGGTGAGACAGCAATCGTGAGACAGAAGCTTTGAAAGAAAATGTTCTTGAGTATAAAACAATGTCAGTGAATATGCCTGATGATTTCTTACCACAGTTTGTAAAAGGGTTTCTGGAAAATACATAGACTTTCATATTTAATTGATCCCTGTCTGTAGGGTAATAAGATAGAGACTCTATAAAGTAAGTAGTCATCCAGTACCTTCCATGACTAGGTCCGATCTGCCTCTCCATCTGCATTGCTCTATTATCTTAAAAAGGAGGGGGGGCTTCTGGTCTTTTGCAACATTAGGAAGTGGCAGTGATGTGCCCGTACCAACTGGAAGAGTGGTGGTACAGGTCTAGCAATGACATCTAAAGGATGACTACTGGCTGGTTATTTTACAGAGGTCTTCAGTCTTAATCCAACGAGAAATCAAAAAAAAGTAAGACAAAGGATTTATATGAATTTGTATTTTTCATTGTTCCACTTTAATACGCCTTAGTTTTACAACTAGTGGCACAAATAAAAGGAACAATGCCTCATAATTATGTATTTTTAATTTTACATGAATTAACATTTCTACAGGAAGTAAATACTTGAATAGAATAAATACTAAAAGGAAACCATGAAAAAGCAAAAAAAAATCACTACAGTAGAACAATCTAGTTTCCCGAGCTAATATCCATGTGGAAATACAGATATTTTATTAATCTTTGTGCTTAAAATGTCCTCTGCTTATCTATTCTCAAGCAGTAATAAATCCTCTTACACTTTTTCCTATTTCACTTCTGCTGTGAGTTAAAAGGATCCTGTACTACAGTAAGTAGCATTCTTAAACCAGTCTTGGGTCAAGGCCTTTTAATCTATCATTCTATAAAAATATACTGTACTCTTTCTTGAATCTTCTAGCTTGGTAATGTATCTATGTAAAATCATATCACGCCTTTTGGTCTTCTTGAAAATATGTATTATATTAAAGGAATGTGTCTTTTCTAGATAAGCAGATTTTATAAATGAGCAATGGTCCCCTATTATAAAAGATCGGTATCATTACGTAAACAAACGACCGTTTTTTTTACCGATAACGACCGTTATTTACTGATAACGACCGTTATTTACGAAACGACGTTTTACCGATAGTATGGAAAGAATTGAAGCCACAGTTACCATAATTTCTCTCCTCAGTCAGTTGTATGGCAAAATTCTGATAAATGTAGCGAAAAGTGAGAAACAAGATACACAAGGGATAACTAGTTTTGTTATAAGAAACACAAAGAAAGGCTAAATACATGAGCTTAGTTTCATACCATACGCAGGTGTTTTTCATTATTAATTTTCTATGCCATTGAATAACTTTATGTAGTCCTTCCATACATATTTTACTTATTACATTTTTCAAAGATACTATTTCTTGTTGTAACAATATAGACATAAATATAAAATGGATTGGTATTAGGTGATCAATCTTATTACCTACAACTGGACTGGACAGAATGCACAAGATCCTTTTCTGGTTATTTACTTACCTGGGAGGAACATACACAGTTAAAACTGCAAAAGAAAAAATTCTGATACTGACCAATTTAAAGGGTTTCCACTCTAAAATTAACTTTGGCTCTAATGATGCCTTTTATTAAGATTCTATTGTACCTGTAAATCACAGTGTTCTGTGCAGCTCTCCGAGTTATACACCATCTTTTATCTGGACCGCTCAGCAGATGCCACCCCACTTCTCTCTGAAGCCCGCCTGCAGGTACACACACCGACTGTGCAGTTACCTCAAGCATGCACAGACCATGCGAGGCTCCGTTGGACAGGCTGACCCTGCTCTTCAGACAGCCAATGGGAACGCAAGTGTTACATTCCCATGGCGCAACTAAATCCACAGTGCTCCTTCACGTGGGAGAGAGAGGCGCTGAAAAGAGTAGAATTACAGAGGGGTTGGGAGTGAGAGAAGCTGATTGGGGAGGGGGGTGGGAGGAGACTGCAGAGGGGATGCTGGGAGTGAGAAGCTGATTGGGGAGGGAGTGGGAGAGAGACTGCAGAGGGGATGCTGGGAGTGAGAGAACCTATTGAGGGGGGTGTGTAGAGAGGACTGCAGAGGCTGCTGGGAGTGCAGGGGAGGATTGGGGCTTCTGACCTGGGGGGCAAAGACAACCAAGTGGCCCTTTCACGGTAGATCGCTAAATGTTTCACCACACCCACTTTGTTAAGGTCACACACACTTTGTTAAGTTACGTCATTTTTAAGACTAATATTCTCAATATACATGGTTTACATGATCTGGCTGACAATACTGGCTAAGGATCGGAGGGCGACAACACTGGTAAGGATCTGGAGGGCTGAACAACTGGCTAAGTATCTGGAGGGCTGACTAACATTGGCCAATGAACTAGAGGGCTGACTAACTTTGGCTTATCAAGGAGGGGGCTGACTAACACTGGCTAATAAACTGTAGGTTGACTAACATTGGCTAATGAACTGGAGGACTGACTAACACTGGCTAATGAACTGGAGGACATTGGTTAATAAACGGAGGGCTGACTAACATTGGCTAATGAACTGGAGGGCTGACTAACACTGGCTAATGAACTGGAGGGCTGACTAACATTGGCTAATAACAGCTCCTAGGTGTCAGTAAAGGAAATTCAGCAGCAGAGTAGGAGTCTTTTGTTCCTTGCCCATATAGAGCTAGAGGTGCACGCTGTGTCGTTTAAGAGCGTAACTACTATAGCTTCTGTGGCAGCCAAATGTTCATTGGAGACCAGCCAGAGGGCATTTGCCCCTCAGCCTACTGGGCCAGTCCTCCCCTGTGGGAGTGAAGAGAACCTGATTGAAGATAGGGGGGGAGAGAGACTGCAGAGGGGATGCTGGGAGTGAGAGAACTGATTGAGGAGGGGGGTGGGAGAGAGACTGCAGAGGGGATACTGGGAGTGAGAGACATGATTGAGGAGGGGGTGGGAGGAGAGAGACTGCAGAGGGTGCTGGGAGAGAGAGAACCTGATTGAGGAGGGGGGTGGGAGAGAGACTGCAGAGGGGCTGCTGGGATGAGAGAAGCTGATTGAGGAGGGGGGTGGGAGAAAGGACAGCTAGTGAATTTCAGAAGGGATGCTGGGAGAGACATAAGCTGATTTACGAGGGGGTTGGGAGTGACACAAGCGTGTACCTTCGTCTTTCTCCCCGCACCCTCTCTGAAAAGTTAGGTACACAAAATTGAAGGGGAAAAAAGTCCCCCTGCCATAGTTCTTACATTATTCTGGCGTATTGTCATACCTTCCTCCCTGTCTCATCTGCAAATCAGCTGTGACCACTCATGCAAGATCCTGTCGCACCTTTGGGAGGAGGAAAGGCTTTGTTTTACAGTAAGCATTCCTGATTTACTGCAAGGTTTCCTACTGTAAAATTAGTCTAAAGCATTAAGGACAAAATCCTGAAAATTCTTCTGGCAGTTAACGCAAAAAAAAATGAAAATCTCCTGGCAGTGAAAGGGTTAAGCCTTGGATCCCATCATAATCTTTGCAGTAGTACAGAAACAACAAAGGAAACGTATAAAGCCACACTTGATAAAAATCATTTTTGCACAGAAATTGAGTATGCAGTTTACATTTTGTGTACATGCAGTTATATTTTGTGTTACATTTGTATGTATAAAAAAGTAATGCAAAAGGCTGATATTTTATTACTCTATATTACCACTTTCACAGTTGAGTCTAGCATATTTCCTTGTTTTTTAGTATTAGTAAATCTCTAACCATTGCCTTATGAGTGTTAGATTAGAAATCCTTCATCATCATAAATAGTGGGCAGAAAAGATTTCTTCATTAGCAGAGTACTGATTTCCTCTATTGTATGAAAGTAGTATCTAGAAGTATCTCTGGGGGGGGGGGGATTCTATTAATACATTTTATTCTCATTCTCATAATGGGGACTTGAACTGTTACATTTAACATAAAAATTAATAGGTAAGTTAAGATTTCAAAAATTAACACTGCCTCTGATCCTATTTTCCATAGTATTCTGTGGTCGTCAATGTCGGTGCAATCATAATGGAGATATGCCAAATAAAAATTGAATGTTTGTTAATTAAAGAACTTTCAGTCGTAGAATACCATGTGGTAGTAAACTACCGAAATGGTATTCTATGGGGATCGTAAATCTGCTATCTCTGATAAATTATTATTAACTGATGATAAATTAACAATCGCTAAAACTTTAAAAAAAACATTAAAAAGTGATACCGTGACTTTATAAATATGGCCCAAAGTCAGAAAATTTGTGCACAAACCTCAACATTTTATCTCCGATACAATTCATTTAAAGCTTCGAATGGCACTGCTAAATGTTGCTGCAGACCTTTCCAGTTTCAAGAAAGTCTTGTCCTCAGTATTGTCCTCCACATACTTACCGCTGTCAAGGTTCTCATTGCTCAAAATTGGAAATCTCCAAAAGTACCTAGAATACAAGATTTAACATTAAAGGACAATTATACTCAACATTTCCCCGATCCACTCCTGCAAAGTACCCAGGGTGAGGACCTAAAACGCTAAGTCCTCATCTCTGGGTACTTTATACAAGTCCTGAAGTACTTACTTGTAATCTCCCTCATCGCTCTGGTCCGATTGCAGGAGTGGGGGGAAAGGAACGAGGGGGAGGTGAGTATAATTGTCCTTTAATATTGTCCAAAAATATGCATTATTAAAAATGTTCTGAAAATATCTCTCAAAATAACTTTAGCACCTTCTATAAGAAATGGGAACTATGGTATTTAGATCAATTATCAAAGTATTAATAGAAATGTAAATCTAACCGATTTATGTAGAAAAATGTATCACATAACATGTATATCCAATATTATCCCTCTGCTATGTTTACATACTGCATTATTCCTTCTCTATTTCTATCATTTACCTCTTCCTCCTTTTCTTTCTTCTCCCTCCTTGTTTGAAGTGTAATTCGTCATTTTATTATATCAAAATTGAAATATGTACATATTCTTTATGTATTATTTTCAATCAATATCTAATGATTTAAAAAAACACGGCTTTTCATCATTTGATAGTACTTACAGTGAATAATCCATTAGGATTTTGAAGGTGAAAATGCCTTTAGTAGATTCCTTCTATTGATGACCTCCTATTTTTGAACATTCCTATGAGTAATGAGATCCCCAATGATTTCTCTGTGTTGACCTTTACCTTATTTGTAAGGAGTTATAACATATAACTAGAGCTTTACCAGTTTAGCATTTCTTTTATTTATCAGTACTTTCCCTTATTTTTAAGGTTTCATTAAAGATGCATTATTCTAATTTACTTTTTACAAGAATTATACTATATTTAATACATAGATATAGACAAATTCCACTATAAAATGTATAGCCTTCCTAGCAATAATACAGGAGATATATGTTATTTTGCGGTTTTTGTGGAGGAATAAAATTACTGAAAAAATGGTGACCTGTTAAATAATTGTAAAAAGATCTGTAAAATGATTCATAACTACAAAAAACAGTAAAGGCTGAGCCAATGCTAAAGTAAAGCTGTAATCTGGAGATGACTTTTTATAAACTGTATTACTAAAGGTTAGCAGATATCGAATATGTCGAGTTGACATTAGACTAAATACCATGGCACACAGCTATGACCATTAAGCACTGACCAGACTGAAAAGAAACACTCAATTTAACATAAAACATTTTCTACAACTTGCGAATATATGTAAAATCATTGGCAACATCATCTGAATATTTATAGATACAAAATATTCCAGATCATGGGGGTGTAAGCTAAGGAATGGGCATATTTTCCCTTTAATTTTTAGTTCATCCAACTAATTGGAGGTGCATTAACACAACACCCCAACTCCCCAGAACAGATCAACTCTATTCACCCTAAGGAGATACACAAACAATACCTATTGATATATCATCTATTAAACCCTATCCACACATGGGTCTGTGAAATAGTATTAAATGTATAATATACAGTAATTGAGGCTGTAAAGCCTTAAAATAAAAGATCTTGTGTGTTATCTTACCCTAGATCATTCACAGGGGGTAAATAATGGAAAAGGTCAAGACATTTTCCCCTTATTTCATAGGAGATTGAAGGCAGATCCTATCAGATTGGTCCTAATGTGTTTACCGCAGTTAAGAGCATTCCCGAGGGCTAAAGAACGTTCACCGACAGGCTGCGGTTGTCTTCCTTTCCTTAAAGCATAAGGAGTCAGCCGTGGCCCTTCTCTCTATGCTTTACACAGGGAAAACACTGGAGATTGTGTAGAATAATAAAGATTCTGTCAGTCATCTTTTAAAGATCTGGACTTTGAGTAGCCATCTTTAGTTTTGGTGATTCCTTAGTACATTCAAGTCTGGGGCATCTATGTGTCTGGATCTGAAATAAAGAAGGTTTCACCCATGGCTTCCACTCAACCAAATCCTATACATAGACAATATAATACAGATGAAGCATACAAAAACATAGGTCTATAGCTGTGAATAGTGCAAGTTTCTTTCATGCATGTTTTTTACACATTTTTTGAAATAAAATTTTACTATTCACAACTATAGACCTGTATTTTTTTATACTTCATATTTACTAAATTTTCTGTTATGGTGATTCCTCATGTGATGAGAAACTTATTTGCCCTGCTTTACACTTTACTATACTATGATTTACTCCTCCCCAGTCAGTGTTATTGGCACTTCTATGCTAGATACATTGATAAGCATATCTTAAGGACAAGGAGTTGGATAGTTGTCAGTTGTATAGTGTTTCTTTAAAACTATTCAAATCATTCATGCTCCCTCAATATATGTTCCCCATTTCTCTTTGCTGCTGGAGATGTACTGTAAGCCCTGTTCATGTGTATGGGGCTTGCGCCAACACTATGTTTAATACAGTAAAGTGAAGGACTTTATATAATCAATCCTACCTCCATGCCCCAGGTATAGTATAGTATAGTATTTGAGGTTGAATAAAGACATATGTCCATCCAGTCCAACCCATCTAGCAATATCCTTATTTCCTGCCTAACTGTTGATCCAGAGGAAGGCAAAAAAACCCACCAAATTTATGAAGGGGAAAAAGATTCCTTCCTAACTGGCAGGAAAATCTCCCTGGATCAACTCTACTTTATGTATCAATACCAGTAACTTGCAATATTCCTTGTTTGCAGAAACTCATCCAGCTTTTTATTGAAACTGACCAATGAACCTGCCATTACAACGTCCACTGGAAGACAGTTCCATAGCCTTACCGTTCTCAAAGTGAAAAACCCTTCCCGAACTTGAAGCCTAAACCTTTTTTCCTCAAGTCTTACGGGATGTCCTTGTGTCCTCTGACATGTTCTATTGGTGAACAATGCCCCAGATAGTTTATTGTATGGCCTGTTAATGTATTTATACACAGTAATCATATCCCCACGCAAGCGCCTTTTCTCCAGCGTACATAATTGTAACTTTTCCAGTCTCTCTTCATATTCAAGCTCCCCCAATCCCCTTATTAATTTAGTTGCCCATATCTGAACCCTTTCCATTTCAAAGATGTCCTTTTTGTACACAGGATTCCAAAATTGCACTGCATATTCCAAATGAGGCCTTACCAATGCTTTGTAAAGAGGGAGAATTACATTTTCAGCTCTGGCTGATGCCGCCTGGCACTGCTTGCTACCTTTAAGTTTGTTATCCACCAAAACTCCAAGGGCCCTATTTATAAAACCTTGATATCGTTATCAAAAAAATAATGATCGTTATCGTAAAATAGCGATCGTTATCGTAAAATAACGATCGGTATTTTCCAATAACGATTTGTATTTTACGATAACGATCGGTATTTTGCGATATCGGAAACTACCGATCGTTATTGGAAAATACTGATCGTTATCGGAAATTACCGATCGTTATCGGAAAATAGCAGTCGTTTCGGAAAACAGCGATCGTTATTTTACGATAACGATCGCTATTTTACGATAACGATCGTTATATTTTCAATAGCGATATCGAGGTTTTATAAATAGGGCCCCAAGATCCCTTTCCAACAGGGATTCACTTAACATGGAGCCATTTATAGTATAAGTAGCACAAGGATTTTTAAGTCCAAAATTTATCACCTCACATTTATCAACATTGAATCTCATATGCCACTTAGCAGCCCAATGTGACAATCTATCTAGATCCCCCTGCAACGATTGAACATCCTATGAAGTTTTTACTGGTCGACAAAGTTTTGTGTCGTCAGCAAACACAGAAACCTTGCTGACAATACCCACTTCCAAATCATTAATAAATAGATTAAATAGAAGCTCCCCCAACACAGAACCCTGTGGCACCCCACTTAGCACTTAAGTCCATAATGATGAAGCCCCATTAACAACTACTCTCTGCATCCTATTCATTAACCAATTTTCTATCCATGTACAAATGTGCCTCCTCAGCCCAACAGACCTTAGCTTATACATTAGTCACCTATGGGGGACTGTATCAAAAGCCTTTGCAAATTCTAAGTAAACTACATCTACTGCTATGCCAGAGTCTAAATTTCTACTTACTTCCTCATAAAAGCCAAGCAAGTTAGTTTGACAAGATCTATTCCTCCTAAATCCATGCTGGTTACTACTTATAATGTCAGTCCTTGAAACATACTCTAGAACAAACTTTTGAGTATCTTCCCCACCACTGAAGTTAAACTTACAGGCCTGTAATTACCCGACTGTGAACGACTACCCTTTTTGAATATTGGAATAACATCAGCCTTTTTCCAATCCAGAGGCACACCTCCAGACATGAGGGAATCTGCAAAAATAAGAAACAATGGCCTAGATAAAACTGAACGTAGCTCCCTAAGTACCCGAGGATGTATTTTATCCAGTCAAGGAGATTTATTAATATTAACCTTATTTAGTTCTTTCTGTACCATATGCTCGGTTAACCAAAGTGCACTTAAATCTTTTATACCATTACTGCTACTATACTCTATGATATCTGTACTTGGATCTTCTATAGTGTATACAGAGGGAAAAAAAATATTCAAGACATTTGCTTTATCGCCATCCTCCGTAACTAACTTATCCCCATTAATGAATGGTGCCATGTTCAGTCCTCATCTTCTTACTATTAATATACTTTTAAAAAATTTTAGGCTTAGTGATGCTTTGTTCAGCTATCCTAACTTCATTATTAATTTAAGCTAGTTTGATTGCTTTCTTACATTCCTTGTTACAGTTTTTAAAATCCCTAAAGGCCCTTTCCATTCCCTCTGCGCTCCACGATGTTAGATATTACCAGATTCAACAGAGCTCCTTTTATAGTAGGAACCACAACCACCTGTGAGAGAAAATTATCCTGCAGCAAATTCAGGAACTCATCGCCTTTTTCAGCTTATTTTTACAGTTTAGTTGCCCTTTAAATGTTGAATATGCTTACTATACATCTGTTCCCAATAAGTAAAGTGCTTACAGTAATGTATGTTCCATAGTCTTTAGGGGAAAAAATGTATGCATCTCAGGATTGCATTGTTTACTTTTAAGGAGATTAGCACAGGAAACAACAAAACTTTACTCTCAGTTTTGAATAAAAAGTGGTGCATAATGCATTCTTAATAAGACTTTATATAGCTCTAAACAAGGCCACTGTCATCATCTAGAAAAAGGATTGTGTTTGAAGTTATCCATTATCAAGCAATCTGTCATAAACTGAGAATATGCCTCATTAATTTAACAGTGGGAATCCCATTAACAAAACTCATTTGTCTGTGCATGAAAAATTACATTTATATTAACAAAATCAGTTCAGTCTTGTGGAATTATGTC
This sequence comes from Hymenochirus boettgeri, assembly GCA_019447015.1. Taxonomy (NCBI): domain Eukaryota; kingdom Metazoa; phylum Chordata; class Amphibia; order Anura; family Pipidae; genus Hymenochirus; species Hymenochirus boettgeri. The sequence goes on along the minus strand of CM033472.1, from coordinate 126,161,122 downwards.
AAAGTGTATGTTAGTTACCCTACTCTTTTTGACAAAGGAATTGGGCTGATTATTTAAGGCAATTTGCTTTGAATTATTTATGAGCGTTTCCTCATAGTGTGGGTACACACCAGCCGATATTTACGGTCGACCGACCGATTCACGGCACTCTCGGTTGGCTGATACAGTATGTCACTGTAAATGGCTCTGGGACCTGGGAAATGGTCTGGAGAACAGACAATCAGATTCTTTCTGAAATAATCTGATTGTAACCAATTCTGATTGGATACAATCAGATTTTTTCTGAAATAATCTGATTGGTATACTAACCAATCTGATTCTTTTCTAGTCAGAATTGGTTACAATCAGATTCCTTCAGAAAGAATCTGATTGATTAGTATACTAATCAGATTCTTTCTGAAATAATCTGATTGTACAATGCGATTTAGAAAGAATCTAAAGGTGGCCATACACCAGCACGATATTACTTACCCGACCGACCGCTCACGCGACGTTCCTGCGATCCTGCCGAAACCACCTCTCCGGATCTTATATACGACCGACCATGCGATCGCAAAATCCCATTCATTTTGCGATCGCATGTCGGTCATATATAGATCGGGAGAGGTGTTCCGGCAGGATCGCAGGAACGTCGCGTGAGCGGTCGGTCGGGTAAGTAATATCGTGCTGGTGTATGGCCACCTTAAAGCTAGGTACACACGGTACCAATAAAGTCTCAATACTGTCGGATAGAACAGTATTGGGGCTTTATCAGTACTGTGTGTACCTTGCTTTTTTTTTTGGGCCAATGGAAACACACAGTCGGAGACTGCTTGGGACTGTGTGTATGCAGATCTTTGAAAAATGACAGACAGGACCTTGCAGAATGTCTGTCATCTTTCAAAAATATATAGAGTGTGTACTCAGCTTAATTGATATACTAACCAATCAGATTCTTTCTGTAAGAATCTGATTGTAACCAATTCTGATTGAAAAAAGAATCTGATTGTGACCAATTCTTATTGGAAAAGAATCTGATTGTATCCAATCAGAATTGGTTATAGTCAGATTATTTCAGAAAGAATCTGATTAGTATGCTTTCTGGAAGAATATAATTGTAACCAATCAGAATTGGTTACAATTAGATTCTTTCAGAAATAATCTGATCGGTATACTAACCAATCAGATTCTTTCAAAAAAAAATCTGATTGGAACTAATTCTGGAAAATAATCTGATTGGTATACTAACCAATCAGAGTCTTTCTGAAAGAATCTGATTGTATCTGATCAGAATTGGTTACAATCGGATTCCTTCAGAAAGATTTTGATTGATATGCTTTCTGAAAGAATCTGACTGTAATTCTGATTGGAAAATAATCTAATTTTTTAGTATACCAATCAGATTCTTTTCCAAACAGAATTGATTACAATCAGATTATTTCACAAAGAATCTGATTGGTACACTTACCAATTAGAATCTTTCAGAAAGAATCTGATTGGTATATTAATATTGGAATATTAACAAATTCTGATTGGAAAATAATATGATTGGTTAAAATACCAGATTCTTTCTGAAAAAAATCTGATTGTAACTAATTCTGTTTGGAAAAGAATCTGATATATGGTATACTAACCAAATAGATACTTTCCCAAAGATAACTGGTTACAATCAGATTTTTTCAGAAAGCACACCAATCAGATTCTTTTAGAAAGAATCTGATTGGTTAGTAAACCAAACAGAATCGTTACCAATCAGAATTGGTTACAATCAGATTTTTTTCAGAAATTATCTCATTGGTTAGTATACCAATAGTATGGTGTGAATAATGGAGCACAAGTACCCCAAAAAACAGTAAATACACCAAATAAGTGTAGGTACTGTGGGTAAGTACTACTCATAAAAAGCATGGAACAGGGATCAGATATACTGAAAGCCTAAAATATAACCCTATGAACTCCCACAAAGGGGAGGCACTCCTAGGAGATGTATTTCGCAATTATATATGCCAGTTGAGTTCAGTCGGTTACTTTTAGGGTTTCAGTCTCTCTAATCCCTGTTCCAAGCTTTTTATTGGTTAGTATACCAATCAGATTATTTCTGAAAGAATGAATGAGATTGTATCCAATCAGAATTGGTTACAGTCAGATTATTTCAGAAATAATTTGATTGGTATACTAACCAATAAGATACACTCTGAAAGAATCTGATTGTAACAAATTCTGATTGGAAAATAATATGATTGGTTAAAATACCAGATTCTTTCTGAAAAAAATCTGATTGTAACCAATTCTGATTGGAAAAGATTCTTATTGGTATACTAATAAATCAAGATACTTTCTGGAAGAATCTTATTGTAACCCAGACCATTTCCCAGGCCCCAAAGCCATTTACAGTCATTTTTACAATTTTTTTAAAAATTCCTTGAAAATTCTAATTTTCAAAATTGTTTGAATTTTCAAAATTTCTCCAATTTTTGAAAATTTTCTAATGCTGTTCAAAAAAAAATCTGCAAACTGGAATTCCGCAAATTCCGCTAGATCTGCGGATCGTGAAAATCCGCCGCAGAAATGGGTTCGATCTAAATTGGACGGTGTACACCTGACCGCAATGTTGTGGATAAAATTTGGATGAATTGCTGAACCAATTCAAGAGATATTGGTGCCCCAAAACAGCATTACCTGAAACTCAACAAACGTGTAATTAATGATTCAGTGGAACACAATGATTGTAAAATCAGTACTAAGGGCTAGGCCACACTAGTGTGTTCTATTAGCGATCCATTAGCGCATGAGAAAAACATGCCAGGCTAAAACAATGTGGGTGGCCACATTGCACTGCCCTGTTGTTCGTCTTATTTTTTGTGAATCACAAGCACTCCGATAACGAAAGCCTGACAGAATCACAGTGCAAAAGCAGGGTAACATGCGTGAGAGCACAACATTGTGTTAGCTCATTTCGCGGGCTGTAGTGTGACCAAAGCCTTAGCAAGTCAACTTCTGCTAATTATGTACTGTTGTACCTTTAAATGTTTTGGTATGTATGCTGTAATATCCAGCTTCTGTAATAAGGAACACAAGTATATACCTAGAAGCTTCTCTGTGCAATATGCATAGATAATCTTTTGTGGTGACATGTATTAATACTGAATTGATGTTCATTATGTATTACTGATATGCATAAATACTGGAACTTTTCTCATTCCTGCATATCCTCAATCATTTTCATTACTAAATCCCACCCTGTTATACATACACACACATATCTGTATCTACTTTTCCTTTTTTTTTGTTCCTTAGTCATGTATTGTGTAAAAATGAAAACAAAGGCAAAAAAGGGTGGAAAAAATTCTTCATATAAAATTCTACTTTTACTTGTGAAAGATTTTAATAATCCTTTTCAATCCCAATTTCATTAAAGCGTGCAAATTATTTTTGATAATCTGAAATTACTGTTTGAAAAGATCTTATTTTTGTAGAACTAGAATGTGGAAGAGAATGGAATGCAAAATATTATAAAATCACTGAAATCAGCACAATTTTAATACAACTATTAATAAATTATGTAGGTTTCTGATCTCTCAGGTTGTGCAGTTTAGTGGGAGGGGGGTTCAGAGCTCACTGAGCACGTGCAGATTTACATTTTAAAAATTCTTTAGATTGTTAAGGAGAGGGGCAAATAAGGTCCTTAAGCAGGGGAAATTGTTAGAAATGATTTATTTCCTGTAGCAGCCTCAATTAAGGTTTTAAAAAATGCCCTTTATTAAGACCTGTACAATTTTACTGGTGTTTAGGATCAGTGGTTGCTTTGCAAAATGGTTTATCTGGGTGTACAGAAGAGTATTAAGTAAAGGCGAGCATACACAGGAAATCCATAATTTGAAAGTACAAAATGTAGGCAGTTCTGACCTAGTTCTGTGTTTTGCCAGATTGCTATTGCACCTATGACTACATCAACCTCGTCTCTAGTTATGGCTGGTATATGAGTTGGTTCACATGGCTGAGCATTCCTGTTGGGGATCACACATGTATGGATTTAGTGTTAAATAATTCTGTCAAAATTTTGCCTTTTAATATTTCCATAAGGTGCCCTGCCCACAGCCTTGCTTTTCTTTAAAATGCTTAGATTTTATCATTATCCTTCGATGCAAAAGCTGATTTATGATGTCAGAATAGGTTGAAGGTCTGCTGTGCTTATGTGTTTGTGCTTGTGTGTCTGGGTGGGTTTAGCAAGTACAGAGAGATCAAACCCATCATTTAATGTTTATCTCTTCATATGTATTATTATTTGCTTTGTTTTCACAACTGCTTTCTATTGTTTTTATTGGAAGATCCAAAAGTCCATCTTAAACACAACACTACAAACAATCTGCCATTTTTAATGTGGTAACAAACTGAATGCTATAAAATGTTAAGCTGAATGCTGGACTACATTTCAGTTTAATTGGTGCGTTTTACCTATGACATTATCGGTTACCTTTACATACACTAAATAGATTTTTTTGTTTATAATCAGAAGAAAAGGTTACCCATTTTCCAATCAAGGGTATAAGAGGATCCTCATCCCCATCCACCCCTGAAGAGAGATCAGCAGAACGGACTTCCCAATAGCAGGGATCTGCACAGAAGCAATAGCCTGGGCAAGGGCAAAGAGCATCGCTAACATGTGAAAACACTCCTGGTTAGGGAGCTTCCAGACCACAGGTAGTGCCCTAAATACAGGTAATGAACACGAATTTAAAACCCTGTCAAATGGGGGGGCACATGTAGAATAAGAGGGCGGGCCCACAAAAGAGGAGGACAGGATGCCCAGCTGAAGGAGCCGGGTCAGCAAGGGATGGGGCTAGGGATGCTCAAAGAGGCCCGTCAAAGAGTGCCTCAGACATGGGAAGGGGAGATTTTGCATCAGATCCCACGCCAGAACGTGCACGCTAAGATCTTCTAGTTTAAGGACTAGACAGGAAGAGGGGAGTCACCATAGCAAGAGATCCCACAGAGACTATAGCAAACAATGTAGAAAAGGATCTAGAAGGCACAGATATTCATCAGGTTCTAGCTCCAGCCAGTCTGAGTGTTATAGCCGGAAAAGGTGCAGGCAAAAGCCAAGACATGGGTCGCAAAGCAGGTCTAGGTCAAGGACCAGGAAGCACAGGGGGCATTACGGGTCCAAAAGATTCAGGAGTGTGTCCACTTCAGTGCAAAGCACTTCTACCAGCAGCAGGTCCTGATTAGAGTTGTGGCATAGGGATAGAAGGTCATTGAGGGAGAGCAGACAGTCTTTGGCTGAAAGAGAGGCAACCGAGCAGAGACCTAAGACGGCTCAGCAGGTAAATGGTGAGTTTTCTACTCAAGGCCTCAGGGAGCTAAGTTCAGTTTTATCTAGGCCCAGTGGGCCATATTTATTAAACATCGTTATGTTTTTATTTACGATCACTGTACAATAACGACCGTTGTTCTACGATGCCGATCACTATTTTACGATATCGATTGTAATTCTACGATATCAGTATCGTAAATCTACGGTGCCTATATCGTAGAATAGCGATTGTTATCGTAGAATATTCTTTAAAAATTGAAGGAACCGCGCGGTCGTCGTAAAATAACGATCGTTATTCTATGATATCGATTGTTATTCTACGATATCAGCACAGTAGATTTATGATAGCGTTATCGTAGGATTACAATCGATATCGTAAAATAACGATTGGTATTGTAGAACACTGATCGTTATTTTACTGCAATCGTAAAAAACGTTAGCGTTATTTGATAAATATTTGATTTTGATAAATATGGCCCATTGTTTCTTATTTTTGCAGATCCCCTCATGTCCGGAAGTGTGCCTCTGGATTGGAAAAGAACTGATGAAATTCCAATTCATTGGCTGCCTCCCGGACTGTCAGTGACAGTCCGGGAGGCAGCCAATGGAAAGACACGCCTCCTTGCAGAGCGCGTCTTCCCATTGGCTGCCTTGTGACCTGTCACTCAAAGTGCCAATGGGGAGGATCGGACCGGAGCGATGAGGGAGATTACAAGTAAGTACTTCAGGACTTTTGTAAAGTACCCAGAGGTGAGTACTTAGCGTTTTAGGTCCTCACCCTGGGTACTTTGCAGGAGTGGGGGGAAAGGAACGAGGGGGAGGTGAGTATATTTGTCCTTTAACTTCAGTGGTGGGGAAGATACTGAAAAGTTTGATATGGGAACATATTCTAGAGTATGTTTCAAGGACTGACCTTCTAAGGAAAAATCAACATGGATTTAGGAGGAATAGATTTTGTCAAACTAACTTGCTTGGCTTTTATGAGGAAGTGAGTAGGAAGGTCATCAGGAATGTTTTTTTAAGAACTTAAAATCTGTTCAGGAGGCCTCTGAAAGAGCAAAGCAGAATCTACAGGCTGAGGTCAAGCTGGTTCGAATGGCAGGTCTTTTTGTTGATCCCCTGCTCCGAAATATTCGCATTTCCCAGTTGGGCCTGGTCCCAAAGAAGGAAGTGGGAAAGTTTAGGTGGATTCATCACCTGTCAATCAGCAAAGTAGAAACCGCACACATAGATTCATAAAAAAGGGTCCTTAACACATTTATTCATTGTAACGTTATAACGTTTCGGTGGACCTCAGCCACCCATCATCATATAACAAGTGAAAGTGCAACACACAATAAATAGAACACTGATATCCCACCCCCAGCAAGGCTTTACCCCATCCTAAAGGGGGGTCAGTCAATGACTGGATCAGTCAAGAGGCAGCATTGGTTTCCTATGTATCTTTGACAGTACAGCGGTTTTGGTTCAGGGGGCGGATCCAGGTGTGCTAATGGCAAAATCAGAAATCGATTCTGCCTTCTGCCAGTGCACAGGGACTGCTTCCACCTGCTAGGCTGCAGTCTGGATGGTTTCTTATATTTTGATATGTGTCTTCCTATGCCATCTCATGCGCAGTCTTTGAAACATTTTGCTCATTCATGGAGTGGGTAGTTCACTTTAAAATGGGTTCCAGATTTATCCTGCATTATCGAGATGACTTTCTTTTTGTAGGTCCTACGGACTCTGGGCAGTGTGCATTTAGGTTTTTAAAAGATAAATGTGGGGTCACTTTGTGGGCTGAAAAGACAATCGGCCCACTGACCACACTTTCCTTTTTAGGAATTAAAATTGATTCCATCAAGATGGAGTGTAGACTTCCAGAACCCAAACTGGTAGATCGGCTGAAGGCAGTCAGAGCCTGCTTGCAAGCATAAAAGATCTTAGGCAATTGCAGTCTTTGATGGGTTCCCTGAATTTTGCTTGCAGGATCTTGCCCATGGGCAGAGTGTTCTGCAGGCGGCTATCGTTAACCACATGTGGTGCAAAGGCACCTCACTATCACATAAGCCTGTCTAGGGAACTTTTGACACATGAAAAGGGAGCCCCTCTTTTAAGATATCAATTTGAATCAGTATTGCAATCGTCTTTGGGCCAGATTGGACTAAAGAATTTGGCACACATTCCTTCAGGATAGGTGCTGCCACAGAGGCTTATAACCTTAGTTCTTCAGAACAGGAATTGAAGTGCTTGAGAGGAAGGAGATCAAACTGTGTAGCAAGTTATATTCATACACAACTGGCTAATAAATTAATTTTTGTTTCAGGAGGAAAGCAGGTTGCATTGGGGTTGTGGGCCATTCCTACCTATTCTGGGCAGCACGGAGAGCAGAATGCAGACCGGGAGGAAGGAATATTGGTTTCAACACAGTAACCATGGAATGGAAAGGCGTCATAGGTATGTCCTGGTGGCAAGTCCTTCAGGAAGTGGTGGAGATCAGCAAACTGGAAAAAGGACTGTGGTATTAGTCAGTGTGGCAAGGCGCAAAGGACCCAGCAGCCATTGAGAGAGCTAAGAGAGTGCTCAATCCACGAATCTACAGATTAGTGTGCTCCCTGGGGGGAGTAGTAGTGAGACACAGACAACTGAAAGAAATAGATCACTAATGAGGCCTGATGGAACACAACTTAATGATATTGGCTGGGATATTTTCTTATCAGGCCTGCAAGATGACATTGAGCAGGCCATATTTCTAATAGGTGATGGTTCAGTGTACATGAACTCCTGGTGGCAGGTACATCCTTGCTGGTTTTATTTATGAAGCCATTAGATGCCCTCTCGTAACACAGAGGTTCAAGTTAAGATCTACGGCTAAAAGGGTTAACAACAAGTGTGGTTATGAATGCAAGGATGTACAGAGATGGTATATGCTACGGGGCATAGGTATAAGCAAATACATTGCTTATATCGAACAATAATGTTAATCTTTATAGGTTCTGTAAGGGTTAACATATGTTATAATCATGTGGGCGGGGATTATTGTTGGAGATAAGCAAGGTATTTTGTTCACTATGTTTGAGCTTGAGAAAAGCCACACACAAAGGCCGAAACGTTGCTAATTTTGCACAGTATTTGCACTTAATGATTGAATAAAATAATTTGAATAAGAACCTGTGTGCACTAACCTCTTTATAACTACATTTATATATATACTAGCAAAGTACCCAACGATGCCCAGTTTCTCTGCATCCAAAATTCAACAGACCTGCACCCGCAGCTTTCTAACAAAACCTGACCCATTCAAACTGTTGGTTAGCTGAGCCGCAAATTCTAGGCCAGATCTCATACCTCACAACATTTAGAAACATACATCCAAACACTTTAAAATTCAAAAGAGGGACACATCGTGAGAAGAGAAGCAGCAGACCATGCCCACTTTGTTTAGGTTACACCCATTTTAAAGACCATTATTCATTGGAGGGCTGACAACACTGTGGCTAATCAACTGGAGGGCTGACTATCACACACACATGCTCCTAAAGGGAATGTATGGTGTAAAGCAAAGTTCAGTCCATTCCAAAGCTGCAGTCATCTATCAATATGTAAATATATATGTGGTTAATCTTTGAAAATGTTCCTGTGAGCTTCTTGCACACTTCAAATAAAGTGTTTTTCTTTTGTATGTGTCATTTTGTATTGCAAGCATTACTTTTATGTTAATGTGGCATCTGAATTGTGTTTTCTGGAGGACGTTGTGAGTCAATTCATTTTGGTCGATTGCAGTACTTTTACTTTTTAAATGTAGGGGTTATTGTTTCAGTATTTACCCTAAAAAATAAATCAATGTGAGAAGAGGTTGTACCCCATTGTTAAAGGGAAATTTGATATGATGCGCTTTTGAGTTAAAGGGGAAGTTATGACACTTTAAAGCATATCACATCAACTTTCCCTTTAATGCATATCACATCAACTTCTCCCTTAAGCCACATCACATCATCTTCCCCTTTAACGCATATCACATCAACTTCCCCTTTAACGCGTATCACATCATCTTCCCCTTTAACACGTATTGCATTAACTTCCTTTTAGAAGAGTATCTCATCAACTTCCCCTTTAACGTGTATCACATCAACTTCCCCTTTAAAGCATATCACATCAACTTCCCCTTTAACGCATATCGCATTAACTTCCTTTTAGAAGAGTATCTCATCAACTTCCCCTTTAACGCGTATCATATCAACTTCCCCTTTAAAGCATATCACATCAACTTTCCCTTTAATGCATATCACATCAACTTCTCTCCCTTAAGGCACATCACATCAACTTCCCCTTTAACGCGTATCACATCAACTTCCCCTTTAATGCGTATTACGTCAACTTCCACTTTAACAATGGGGTACAACATCTCACATTCATTTATTTTTTAGGGTAAACAAAAATGTGGACATTTTACAATATCCCTTTAAAGGATATGAACACTGTAAAACAAAGTTTACTGGATAGCTGTAGCTTTAAAACTAAAGGTGTGTACAAAATTTTATTCTCACCCTTGTGTAAGTATTTAGCACCTGGTATCAGCTGGCAGCAAATACTTGTTCTAAAGGAGACAAGCAGCCTCTGGTAAATAGACGGCAGCTGTGTGAGTTTCTATTCTGATACTCACTCAGCCGCCACTACCTAGGGGTTAAAGTCGTGCTAACAAATATTGAATCTGTTAGCACGGCTTTAATCCTAAAAAAGAGCTATATGGCCACCCGTATAAACCTCCTGATCGTGTCAAGAACAGCTTTTTCGTAAGGGGACTTGCATTTAAATTTTCTGCCTTGTCTATCTCTGTATCCCACTAGTAAAGTACCACCCTAAACTCTGTTACTATTGCGTACCCTTTTCTTGATAGAAGCATGTAGTCAGTCTTTACCATTTATACCGCAATATTGTGCATTGTACTGTTTTAAGACTGATATATGCTCTCAGCTACTCCAAACTGAAATATCTCCTAGCCTACTGACCCTCTCACATATAAATTGCCACGGGTCAGGGTTTATTAGCCCAGTGTTAATTCAGAATATGCTTCAGAGCACATATTTTTTTTGCAACATATTAGAATACTTTGGCCATTTATATACAAAGCAAGCCAATTCCCCAGGCAAACAACTTCAAAAGATGAAAACTTCGAATTAGTGTGCACATTTCAATAAAACATACAGACAGCTCTTGCTGCAGGAACTGCCTTCTTTCTTGGGATTCTCACTATTAACACAAAAAAGAAAATACCCAAGCTCCAGGGATTTTACAAATTTGCTTTTCACTTAAACAGCCAAATAATGGAATGTTTTGGCATAGGACTGGCCTTTTTCATGCAGATCTTCAAAATGACTTTAAAATGTATGAATTGGAAGCTGGGGGAAAAATATATTGTGCATAATGCATTTCCTTTGGATTCTCTGCAAGAGGAGATGCTACATCTTTTATTCCACACAAAGAATTTCAAAGATGAAATTGTTATATTTTATATATATATATATATCCTGATGACGACCACGGACGTGGTTGAAACGTGTAGAACGCTATAATAAACAGTTGATTGCTTGTAAGCCCATGGAGTGCTCCGTTACTTTGTTACTATATATATATATATATATATATATATATATATATATATATATAAACATAAAAAAGATAATCAATGCACATTCCTAGGCCCCATACAATATCATATTATCTGCACACCGGCAGTGCCATGTATAAAGGCATGGTATTGCTATACAGCATCTGTACCCCATGTCTATTTTGTAATCATGGCATAAAATACTGTCTGCATCATAAAATACCAATCCCGTGCAATGTGAAATACCAACACACTCATATTGAACCCTTGGTATCAGAACTTACTGATAGAGATTAATGAAACTGATGAGTCCCTTTCCTATAATGGTTCCTCTGAACCTATTGAAATATCAGTAAAATTCTAATCTTTTGAATTTCCAATTTTTTTTTACCTTTTAATCAGTGACATTAAAGAATGTCCCTGCTCTATAAATATGGTCCTATATGTGGTCTAAAAAAGGAAAATCATTTTATTACAGGTGAAAAATCTGTCAAGTACTAAAATTTTAAAAATCCTTTTAAACCTAAGAATGTTATAAATCCGGTTATTTGCTTCATTGTACATTTTGTACTGACCAATAAAACCAGTTTCCATTTAGTAACATTTTCTCATATTTGATTCTCAGAAGGAATATCCTGCACTTTAGTTTTTATAGATGGTGCACATCATGAAAATTTATGATATTTGTTCCAGTATTCCAGTAATATCCTCTTATATTATCACCTGATCTTACAGAATATTGTTAGCAAACTACTTCAACCAAAGATTGCTTTGTGTTTCTTTTAGTAACTGAGAATGATCAGCTTAATAATGGTAAGAAAACAAATCTTAAAACCATCCATACTCAGATTTCTGAAGCAATGGTGAATGCACCACACCATCATTTTAGCCACAGATAATGTTTTTAAAGACCAATCCGATGTTAAAGTAAACCATCTTTATAATTTCCTCTACTTAGACTTTTGCTTCTTGAATAATTCTTCTCTTTATTATAAAACATAAGGATATTAGAGAGTGGTTGCGGTTCCTGCTGTGTTAGACACTTTCTCCCTCTCTTCTAACAGGCAATTACATGCTGCTGAAGGTGGGGGAGGGCTGCTGCTGTGTATGAGACCTTCTAACAAGCTTTTCCCTTTTTCTAACTTTTCCCTTCTAACAAGCAAGCAGACATGCTGGGGGGGGGCTCCTGCAAGTGACCTCCTGTGACACACTCCTGTAGCTAGCTAGATAGATAGATACAGATAGATATATAGATTGATGTATAATAGAAAGACATAGATAGATAGATAGATAGATAGATAGATAGATAGATAGACAGGCAGCAGACACATAGATACAGAAATAGATATATAGATTGATATTTAATAGATAGAAAGACAGACAGGCAGACAGACAATATGATTAATCACTCATTATATTTGGGGTTATCTTAACAAATGTTTTGACATGTTTTGGGAGATCCTAGTAAGAGGTCACTGGAGGGACACAAATTAGCATGCCTGGTTTGAGTAACAAGTCTTTCCCTGTACATGCTGTTATTTAAAATGAAGATTTCTGAGAATCTACAGCTCGGATTTCAAATCTGAAAAATTTAGATACTTCAAAAAAAGTCATGAATCAGGGAGAAAAAATGGCTGCAAGCAAAGGTAAAAAAACACTTAGTAAAAAAATACTGAAGCGATAAAGGTGGCAAAAAGTTAACAAACCTTTATAAACATGCCCCTTACTGTTCACGTCTGCATCTTGGCTCCAATTCACACCGACATTCCTTGAGCTTCGTGAAGTTGACCTCCCTACAATCGGCATAAATAATATTTCTATTTTTCTGGTTTGTGCTACGTTTGTGCTGCTTTTGTTTAGAACATAATAGCAATTAGATTTTTGTTGATGATAACATCACATCATCCAGCCCCCCTACAATAGAATATAAATACGAAACCAGGCTGGTTGGTTTGTGTGGTTTTGTTCTACAAAAATTTTAATTTGTGCCGCTTTCCTTTGGAAGCTAAAAGCCATTTTTTTACAAAGGTCAAAAGATCACCAGCCCTTTACAATAGAATATGGATACAAAACTAGGCTGGTTGGTTGGTGCTACGTTTGTGCTATTTTTTGCTACAAAAATTAACATTTGTGCTGCTTTCCTTTGAAGATTATACTGTAGCTTTTTTTTTTTTTTTTTACAGAGGTGACCAGCCCCCCTACAATAGAATCTGGATATGAAAACAGACTGGTTGGTTAGTGCTATGTTTGCACTGTTTTGTGCTGCAAATATTACAATTTATGTAGCTTTCCTTTGTAACTATTTTTAGAACTGCCCATCTCAATAGAGACACCTAATGTTTCATGGTGGAAAAATGCTGTGAAACAGATGTAGTTCCCAGGGACAATGTTGTTAATATCCCATTTATGTTCTTTAATTCTACATAAACTTTAAAAGGTAGACCATGTTTTTTTCACAGGTTGCATAACATTTGTGCTGGATCTTACTGTAAATCCCTTATGTAAGTGGCAAAATGATCCCCCTTAATTATAGAATTATAGGTGAACATTCCCTGCGTACTTTTCTTCCACAAACCTTGGTGTTTTTTTCTAGATAGACACAGCTTATCTTTAAGGGTAGACCCTCTCCTACAACTAAAAAGGCTTTTTCAACAAACATTTTACCAATGTTTGAGTCTGTCTGGAGTAGAGATGTCCGGTTCGCTCGATGATTCGCGAATTTTCGGAAAAATTCGAAAATCCGCGAGCGGACCCATTAAAACCTATTAAGATGAAAAAATCCTTGAAAATACGGGGATTCTTCGAAAATCCGTATTGTCCCGCATTCTCGAAAATCCGTGAAATCCTTGTAATTTCGAAAATTTTCGAAAACGTGGTTCATAAAAGTTCGGAAGGCGGAAAACTGGAAAATCTGCGATATCCGCCATTCACAAATGAGGTAAATCTGCTGCGGATCCAGGTTCGGATCCGCAAACTGGACCATCACTAGTCTGGAGTAAAGACCATTATTTAATTTATTATTATTTATTACCATTTATTATTATTTATTACCTTAATTTTTTTTACCAAGGTTGCTGAATTTAGATACCATAGAAACCCTTTCATTAACTGAGGGCTGGTCGCTATATCCCAATAATGACTCTCTTGCGATAGTAGAAACTTCATTGTAACCTCTGGTAATGAATTTCTTTGAGTTTCTCTGTTTCTTGATGGTATTTTAAGTCATTGGAGCAGATCCGCTTCGCACAAAGGAACTCTCCTTTCGGAATCACTTTAGTGACACTCGTGCAGTGAAAACTGATGAACCTCATTTGCAACATTCATCATCTCTTTGAACTCATCAGCAATCAAACATAATAGACAATATGACTTTTAAACCTTTCACATACAAAGATCTGTTTCTCTAGATTGCGAACAAAAATATTCACAAATGACGGCAGAGCCTAGGCACCCATTGAGATGCCTTGGGTTTGGAAATAGTATGAATTATCATTAGTATAGTATAATATTTGAGGTTGAATAAAGACATATGTCCATCCATATGCCTAACTGTTGATCCAGAGGAAGGCAAAAAAAAAAACAACAAATTCATGAAGGGGGAAAAAATTCCCGACTCCAAGTTGCAATTGGAAATTTCCCTGGCTCAACTCTACTTTATGTATCAATACCAGTAACTTGCAACATTCCTTGTTTGCAGAAACTCATCCAGCTTTTTTTTTAAACTGACCAATAAACCTGCCATAACAACGTCCACTGGAAGACAGTTCCATAGCTTTACCGTTCTCAAAGTGAAAAACCCTTTCCCAACTTGAAGCCTAAATCTTTTTTCTTCAAGTCTTAAGGGATGGCCACGTGTCCTCTGACATAATTGTAACTTTTCCAGTCTCTCTTTATGTTCAAGCTCCCCCAATCCCCTTATTAATTTAGTTGCCCTTCTCTGAACCCTTTCCATTTTTAAAGATGTCCTTTTTGTACACAGGATTCCAAAATTGCACTGCATATTCCAAATAAGGCCTTACCAATGCTTTGTAAAGAGGGAGAATAAAGTTTTCCTCCCTTGAATCCATACCTCTCTTTATACAAGACAATACCATGCTGGCTCTGGCTGTTGCTGCCTGGCAATGCTTGATTCCTTTAAGTTTGTTATCCACCAAAACTCCAAGATCCCTTTCCAACAGGGATTCGCTTAACACAGAGCCATTTATAGTTTAAGCAGCACAAGGATTTTTAAGTCCAAAATGCATCACCTTTTGAACATTGAATCTTATCTTCCACTTGGCAGCCCAATGTGACAATCTATCTAGATCCCCCTGCAATGATTGGTCGACAAAGTTTTGTGTCGTCAGAAAACACAGAAAACTTGTTGACAATACCCACTTTCAAATCATTAATAAATAGATTAAATAGAAGTGTCCCCGACACAGAACCCATTGGCACCCCACTTAGCACTTTAGTCCATAATGATGAAGCCCCATTTACAACTACTCAATGCATCCTAATCATTAACCAATTTTCTATCCATGTAAAAATGTTCCTCCCCAGACTAACAGACCTTAGCTTATACATTAGTCGCCTAAGGGGGACAGTATCAAAAGCCTTTGCAAAATCCAAGTAAACTACATCTACAGCACAGTATGCCAAGTCTAAATTTCTACTTAGATCCTCATAAAGCCAAGCAAGTTAGTTTGACAAGATCTATTCCTCCTAAATCCATGCTGGTTACTACCGTATACACTCGAGTATAAGTCTCTCCGAGAGTAAGTCGGGTACCAACATTTTTACCAAAAAATTAGTAAAAAACTGATTGACTCGAGTATAGTCGAGGGATAAATTATCACCACTACTGCTATCTGATTCTGTGCTGTTTTTAGGCTTTAGTTGCCCTTTAAATGGACAGCAGAAGTCCCATACATGAATCCCTACAGTAATAGCCAAATCCAGTAACCTCCAGTAACCTCCAATTCTTTGGCACTCCAGATGTTTGGAAACTACAACTCCCAGCATGCTTTGTTGCTGGGAGTTTCAGTTTCTAAACATGTGGAGTGGCAAGGTTCAGTAAACTTTTAATTAAGCTTACCATCATTTACAATTCTCCTGAACCCCAAATAGTAAAGGGCCCTCTGACCCTCATATAGTAAAGGACTCTGGCCCCCATATAGTAAAGGGCCCATTGATCCCATATAGTAAAGGACTCTGGCCCCCATATAGTAAAGGTCCATCTGACCCCATATAGTAAAGGATTCTCTGACCCCAATAGTTAAAAATGTCACCTGAGAGTTGTAGTTTCAAGCTGTCCTTTGCACTGAACAAGCAGCTGTTTTTTGCCCCAAACTGAGGAGACCTATCAGATTTACAGCATCCAGTGACAGTGCTGAGTGAGTCCAGCAGCCAGAATACAGGAAGCAGGAAGTGTAAAGGCATATCAGCTCCTGTAACTTTCTATGCAGGTTAACACAGCGCCACCTACTAGTTACTATCTGTAATTGCAGAATTTAGATCTAAATTAGGACTTGACTCGAGTATAAGTCGAGGTTAGGTTTTCAGGCTAATTTTAAAGCCTGAAAAATTCAACTTATACTCGAGTATATACGGTACTTATAATGTCAGTCCTTGAAACATACTCTAGAACATGTTGCCTTTTTAAACTTTCCAGTATCTTCCCTACCACTGAAGTTAAACTTACAGGCCTGTAATTACCCGGCTGGGAACGACTTCCCTTTTTGAATATTGGAATAACATCAGCCTTTTTCCAATCCAGAGGCACACCTCCGGACATGAGGGAATCTGCAAAAATAACAAACAATGACCTAGATAAAACTGAACTTAGCTCCCTAAGTACCCAAAGATGTATTTTATCCGGTCCAGGAGGTTTATTAATATTAACCTTATTTAGTTCTTTCTGTACCATATCCTCGGGTTAAACAAAGTGCATTGAATCTTTTATACCATTATAGCTACTATATTATATCTGATTATAATATATTATGATCTATAGTGTATACAGTTAAAAAAATACATTCCCATGAATCTTCCTGGCGGAACTTGCTAGTTTAGTTCCTTTTTTGCATTCGGTATTGGGATATTGCTCCATAATAGTCTTCTTGTCATATTTGATGAGGATTTAAAGGGCATGTCCACCCCCAAAACTATAATCCCCCCACTACTGTAGTTTAATCCTTACCTCACATCCCAGCTCCATATGGTTCTCCTGTAGTCCCCCCCCAAAGTCCCAAAAACTGCCCACCAGGAGGATAGCAGAGTCCATATAGGACTCTGCCTCCTACCTGGCCTCCGGGAGAAGTTTGGCATGCGTACTGCAGCCCTTCTCCCACTGACATGACATTTATAGAATGAATTATAACTGGTGACATAGCTAACCCACATTTATAACAATATGACTGACATGACATTTATAGAATAAATAATAACTGGTGACATAGCTAAACCCCATTTATAACAATATGACTGACATGACATTTATAGAATTAATTATAACTGGTGACATAGCTAAACCCCATTTATAACAATATGACTGACATGACATTTATAGACTTAATATATAACTGGTGACATAGCTAAGCCCCATTTATAACAATATGACACATTACATTTATAGAATTATACCTGGTGACATAGCTAAACCCCATTTATAACAATACAACTGACATGACATTTATAGAATTAATTATACCTAGTGACATAGCTAGACCCCATTTATAACAATATAACGGACATGATATTTATAGAATTAATTATACCTGGTGACATAGCTAGGCCCCATTTATAACAATATAACTGACATGATATTTATAGAATTAATTATACCTGGTGAAATAGCTAAGCCCCATTTATAACAATATGACTGACATGACATTTATAGACTTAATATATAACTGGTGACATAGCTAAGCCCCATTTATAACAATATGACACATGCCATTTATAGAATTAATTATAACTGGTGACATAGCTAAACCCCATTTATAACAATACAACTGACATGACATTTATAGAATTAATTATACCTGATGACATAGCTAAGCCCCATTTATAACAATATAACTGACATGATATTTATAGAATTAATTATACCTGGTGACATAGCTAAGCCCCATTTATAACAATATAACTGACATGACATTTATAGAATTAATTATAACTGGTGACATAGCTAGACCCCATTTATAACAATATGACACATGACATTTATAGAATTATACCTGGTGACATAGCTAAACCCCATTTATAACAATATGATTTACGATTTACAGGATATTAATAATGTTCACCTTGAAGTTCTACCATCTTTTGCCTCTTGCAACTCCCCTATGAATTAAAATATATTTTTTACAAGACACTATGCGGAACATTATCCTTTAAGCCCTAAACATTGAAATATTAAAATGTAAAGTACATTTATTTGTTTGAATAATTCATCATTTGATTTTTTGAAAGTTCAAGTTTACAAACAAAGACTGACACAAGTTATAATTTCACACGATGACTTAAAATAATAACCGGTCGCCCAGGGGTTAGCAAGGAGTTTAAAAACCATAAAAAGCAGAAATTGTTTGGAAGTATAAAAAGCTGGAGAAAAGTTCACAGAGAAAAACTGCCGTCCATTCCCATTAACCTAAAGTCTTTGCTAATGCAAGAATCCCTCCCGAAAAATCCACGCTTTTTATATATATATATATATATATATATTTTTTTTTTTTTAGTGGATATGGAGAAAGACTCCAAACATAGAAGATCACAGAAGTAATAACCCCAGTTTACAGCACTGATTTCCTTCTATGAAATTCCGAGTGATCAATTTCTGACACAAACACATGGAAAGATCTCATCACATGAGGTCAAAACACTCAAAGCGAATGTCTTATCTCTGCACTACAGCGAGTAACCCACAGCTCAAACACACTATTATCAGTTAACCGCAGACCTTGCTTGTTCCTTCAGCTGTTGTTCCACCCCGACTTTTTATAACAATATTACAGAAAAGGTTAACCCCACTTGGCAGTTTTCTCTTGTCTTGGATTGGTTCTTCTGTGCAATCAAAATATAATTCACATGGCGCTGGCCGATAAACTCACAGTGAAATCAAACAACCTTGTATGTGTTAGACAGGTTTTCCCAAGACTGAATGGTGCAGATAAGGAAAGTGTTCATCAGCATCACAGTTCAAAACGAAGTATTTTTACATTGATTTCTTAACCGAGATGACTTCTTTCCTTATAAAAGATCCAGAATGTATGGATCTGCATGACTCTGCTTCCTCTTCTTCCTAGACCCTTGCAAGTCTTAGGCTGGGTACACACCAGATGAGTTTTTGCCCTGACCGAGCGTTCGCTACTAGCGGGACAAATGACCGTCCGATGCAGCAGTAGTGGCCACGGCCGACAGTGTGCACGACCGATCGTGCGGTCCCATAGGGAACATCATGATCGGTCATGATTTACCGACAGTCCCGATTGCCTGTTCGTCCAATACACAGCACTATTGGTTGGTCGGCCAGAAATATCTGCTGGTGTGTACTCAGCCTTAGTTCCTTATACCTGCCAGATAAAGATTGTTAGGACTGATAGTTCCAACAATTATCTTTCTCCTGCAGACAGGCTGCACGGCAATTGGTTACTTCTAGGAGACCTCCAGCAGCATAGGAGCTGGGGCTATATTCATAAACCCTTGGTTTGGGAAAAGTCTGGTACCATGGGTTATCGTACATTTACGACCGTGGCCGTACAATTTCTCTGCAGTAGTATTCTTCCATTGTGGTACTGTATAGGAACGGTATCTGTATTTTACAAAATAGCGATATTGCGCCTTTATAAATATGGCCCAAAGTTAATCGTTGTAATTTAGAAAGACACATCGCTAAACAATGTCATGGGGAAAATCTGCACGTTTGATAGTTGACTAAAATGTTTGTTCATCGGTCACAACTGAAAATGGTCTAATGTGTGTTTGGGCCTTTACTGGCTGTGACCTCCTGATTTCTCAAGGTAATTCCTAGAGGAACAGTGTTGGGCCCTTTGTTTGTTACGTATTCAAAATGTTCATGAAAATTACAGTTTAAAATAATAACAAACACAATAAATATTGCCACTATCCACTGTCACAAAACCCACCCAAATAAATTAACTTAATGAACAGGTTAAACCATAGGTGACCTGACAGGGTGGTCTTCAGGCCGAGTAGGGGCTGTCCGGGGCAGAGTCGCAAATGCTGTCCAGTCACTGCCTTAAGAGACGCTAGTGAGCCCCCACACTAAATTAGGGTGGACACCCCTTGTTTAAACTCATGTTCACACATACTAAATATACACACTGTATGCAGAGAATTCTCAAGAAAAATAAAGTCTTCTTTTCCCGGATTAAGCTCCTTGAGACACACGCATTATACTCATATAGGAAAGATTCACATTTAACTTGCTCCCCAGACAGACTCAAAACTACAATTAAAACGATTAACTTCATTCTCATATACATCGATGATTATCTTTTAATTAAAAATGATTCTCGCTACAATTCATATTCATACATATTCATTCTTAGGGCAAGTACAGATCATTTTACAGGCCATCAAATCAATCACCCGGGCTGATATTATTGCTGGATCAACTAAACTGATCGACCCTGAAATTTGTCTCTCTCGTAATTCCAAAAATGTATTGTTGGATAACATGTGAGGTGCCAGGATTGGGCCAGGATTAGTGACCTCATCAAACTTTACAGAACTAATTTACTAACAATACTAACCAGTATTTCCTTAGCTGTTTTTATTTATTTAAAAGTAGATGTACCTTGACTAGGTAGTCCACTATCCTCTCCAGCGGGATGCACCTTTAATAGTAGGTACAGTGTATAGTGCAGGAGAAAAAAAAACCTATACCATCTGTAAAGGTGGCCACAGCATGTGTGTAGACAGATCACAATGGTATCTGTTGGCACACATGCTGTGGGAACAGCACACACGGACCTGACCGATTCCCATATGCGGATCGGCTCCCTCTACTTCAGGTAAAGGGAGCCGATACTGTCCGATGGAAATTTTCCGTCTTTCCCTATCGATCGGATTGCCGACTACGGTCTTTTGTCAACACTCAGATCTTTCGGGATTATCCCCTACACACGAATGATAATAGGTAAATCCTGTCATTCCCCAACGGGATTTACCCATTATCGTACATATGTATGGCCATCCCAAGGGTCAAGCATGGTTAAAGAGATTTTAAGAGTTTAGTCGTCTTGTAAATCCTAATAACAGATCCCATTATGTCCCCTCCAAATGCCTATTTACAAATGAAATGTAATAAATGTTTTGGTGATTTATTTTACAACGTTCGGCCTGATTATTTCACACATTTCTGATTATAAACCATTCACTGCTTTGCTTAGTACGTTAATATTTAGCTTGTTATTTGGATGAATCAGTGAAATGCTTCAGTTGGATTTGCTGCATCCAGTTTATATATCATGGTGCAGCCTGATTCACACACCCAGTAAAAAATAGGCCGACTATAACCAGGAATTTCATTATAATATTAATCCTTGGTCCCTGCCCATGGAAGTAACTGAAAAGTCTTTGGCTCTCTTGGAATTTGGATCAGTGAATTTGTGAAACATTTGCTTCTTTACATGACTGCATTTGTCTATTGATAAGGTCCTGGTTTGAATAATGCCGCCCCATTCACCAGTAGATCATTGTGGATTGCTAAACTCCACAGAGAACTCTTTTTAGCAAAGCTGGTATCTGCTTTCTTGCCTTCTGTGCACTTAAGGTGGCCATACACATTATTAGGTAAATCCCACCGGTCCATGACGGGATTTACCTAAATTCGCTAATGTGTAGCGACTGAATCTGACAAATATCCTTGGTTGGCATTACGGTTGGTCGGGGAAAATGGAAAATTTCTGTCTGTCGGAATCGACTACCTTTATTTTAAAGTAAAGAGAGCCAATACCGTCGACCTGTGTACGGCGCATGGCTAGCTGGTCCGCATACCATGCATGGGCGATTGGTCGGTTCCATGTGTGCAGTTTCCTTTTCAATGTGCCAACAGATGCCAATGTCGAATGTGTATGGCCATCTTTACTAACAGACCTCTCTTTTAGAAAAGTCTATTGGAGCGATTTACCCAGAGGCGCTGGTTTGCTACCGGTTAGTGCAACTTTAACTCCATATTAGTGCTAGATGCACTGGTTACTTAAAAGAGATCCGCGCATCTGGCGCTCGCAATTCAATATCGTGTTTGCGCTCCTTTTAGCGCATGATTTTAATAGCCATTAAAAACACTCTGTGGGTGAATCCATTTTGGGATTTACCCATGTGTGCAAACACGATATTGAATCGCGTGCGGGAGATTCATCCTGTCTAAGTTTATCTCTACAAAAACCCACCTTGAACATCAGAAAGCCAGTATGGATGATTGTAGAAAGTGGGCCAAGAGCTGATCTTAGCCCTACCTAACTAGTTACACTACAGGAACGACAGTTGATCAATTTTTAAATGCCTCCCGAAAGTTTCTTTTTTACTGTATATGTAATCCTTTTCAATAAAGGCCTAGATAAGGACAAGGGATTTGAAAAAGTTGTAACTATAATAGAGAACACAAGCAATGTTAGATCAATGATCTTCCGCGAGTTACAAACATGTCATCTTCATCCAGGCCCTACGGAGAAAGGTTTACACTGACATTTTGGAGTTACAGTGTATCCAGAAGCAAACAACAAGATTAAAAGATTTTGAACTTTTCTCTCCGTCACCAGAAGTTCTTTCAAATCTTCAGTAAGACGTTGAATGTTTAATGTTGATGTGCAGGAGTTATTGGCTGTCACCTCCTATGTATGGCAGATTTCAAAACTGCAAAACATATTTGACTGATAGTCTGGATTGCATGTGTCCTAGATATGTCATGAAAGGATGGATACGAGTAGATGGGGTAGCCACATGCACTTTGTGTTTCTTTGCCGATAAAGTAATTCACCAAGACAATAGTTTGACATTTATCTTGGGAAACACACTAGGTCAAGCTTCTGTACAACTCAGAACATCTTTGAAATGTCATCTAGATGACTATTTAATGGGACTTTATATTCCCTTGACATTGAGATTATATTTGTACTTACTATGGCTCTCAAATAAATAGTCACCTCTTTTAGGAACAAATAAACTTCAAATCCACTCTTTCTTTTAAAACTTTACAAATAGCAGAAAATGTGCACAATGGGGTCTGAACATTCACAATATGAAAGAAACAACTATTCAAACAAATTACTGGGATTGATACATATACGGTAGTTCTGGTTGATCCAGGGATCCCCCCTCTTTTAGCTTTTTTTTTGGCCTACTCTAGATCAATGGCTAGGTAGGGTTAAAGAGGAGGCTATAAAGCTTGGACTAGATGGACATAGGTCTTTATTCAACATCCAATACTATGTCATTATGTAACTTTAAGACAGACATTATAGGTAGGGTATAAAGGTTGGACTAGATGGACATAGGTCTTTATTCAACATCCAATACTATGTCACTATGTAACTTTAAGACAGACATTATGGGTAGGGTATAAAGGTTGGACTAGATGGATGTATGTCTTTATACAACCTCCAATACTATGTTACCATGTAACTGTTAGACAGACATTATGGGTAGGGTATAAAGGTTGGACTAGATGGACGTATGTCTTTATACAACCTTCAATACTATGTTACTATGTAACTGTTATACAGACATTATGAGTAGGGTATAAAGGTTGGACTAGATGGACGTATGTCTTTATACAAAATCCAATACTATGTTACTATGTAACTTTAAGACAGACATTATTGGTATGGTATAAAGGTTGGACTAGATGGACGTATGTCTTTATACAACATCCAATACTATGTTACTATGTAACTGTTAGACAGACATTATGGGTAGGGTATAAAGGTTGGACTAGATGGACGTATGTCTTTATACAACCTTCAATACTATGTTACTATGTAACTGTTATACAGACATTATTGGTAGGGTATAAAGCTTGGACTAGATGGGCGTATGTCTTTATATAACCTCCAATACTATGTTACTATATAACTGTTATATAGACATTATGGGTAGGGTATAAAGGTTGGACTAGATGGATGTATGTCTTTATTCAACATCCAATACTGTCACTATGTAACTTTAAGACAGACATTATGGGTAGGGTATAAAGGTTGGACTAGATGGACGTATGTCTTTATACAACCTCCAATACTATGTTACAATGTAACTGTTAGACAGACATTATGGGTAGGGTATAAAGGTTGGACTAGATGGAAGCATGTCTTTATACAACCTCCAATACTATGTTACTATATAACTGTTATACAGACATTATGGGTAGGGTATAAAGGTTGGACTAGATAGACGTATGTCTTTATACAACCTCCAATACTATGTTACTATGTAACTGTTAGACAGACATTATGGGTAGGGTATAAAGGTTGGACTAGATAGACGTATGTCTTTATACAACCTACAATACTATGTTACTATATAACTGTTATACAGACATTATGGGTAGGGTATAAAGGTTGGACTAGATAGACGTATGTCTTTATACAACCTCCAATACTATGTTACTATGTAACTGTTAGACAGACATTATGGGTAGGATATAAAGGTTGGACTAGATGGACGTATGTCTTTATACAACCGCCAATACTATGTTACTATGTAACTGTTAGACATTATGGGTAGGGTATAAAGGTTGGACTAGATGGACGTATGTCTTTATACAACTTTCAATACTATGTTACTATTGTAGAACATATTTGCATATGTAGGGTCATAAGACATCACAAATCAAGGAATAGATGATGGTAATTATTATCTAAAAATAAAATGGACAAAACAGATAAACTGAAGGCATAAAGTATATATGTGGGAAGTATGAATTATGTAAATATATTATGTCGGTATGTGTGTTTACATATGTGTGTGTGTCAGGTGAGAATATATGCAGTTTACTAAGTGGGCTGCAACATCCCCACCCTAATACATCCATATAAGGCAAGTTAGTTACACACAATCACCTTTGGATGTTTAGGAACGAGTTGTAATTTCAAAGACACAAATAAATGGACATTGACAAGACAGAGGTGCATAATAATACATATAATACTGACATACTACTGTGTGTAAATGTGTATTCATCCTTGTTAATTGCCTGATAGCAGATCCCTCTATTCCCTAAGGTAGCCTGGGATATTTATGGTTGGGAACACATCTGGATGTCTATGTAATAGATGAGTAATGTTAGGTCTTCATCGCCGTGGTAAACTTCTAAGGTAAGTCTTTTTTGCTAAATATATAACCTTGAGAATGTTTGAGGGCACTTTACTGTATACTTATCTCCCCAAAACTCAAGATGGTCATACTTACCAGTCTGTGGTTCCTGTAGTTCCTTTTACTGTACATCACAGGCCTGTCGTCTTAAACTGCAAGATGCACACTGTTTTTTTATGTCAAGATCAAAATGCCTGAATAAAATGGTCTATAATTTCTATTATACATATATAAATTAAACACTTATTTTTAATTGTTTTGTTTCCTTAAAAATATCAGATTATGGTGCTCACACCAACTTTTATTGCTCGAAGGCACATGAAGCTGTTGCTTGCAGGCTAATAGATCTGCTTATCCTTGTAAATATGCAGATGCAGTGGCAATGTGTTTTATCTGATGTATTTAAATGCTAATTGGATGCTGGAAGGGTGAAATCCTTATAGGAATGAACTGGAAATAATACCTCGCAATTCATCTAATATCCGAGACTAACGAATGAACTCTTTGTTTCTACATTTTAATAATACCATGTGTTTTTAACGAGCATCGCAGGAGACACTCCCGCGGCCAGCGCAAACTATTCACCTTTCTCATTGGACGAAAGTATTTAACGCCATCTGATAGCTGGCATTAAGTGGGATGAGATTAACCCAGAGCCACACAGCCTCTGGCGAATAACGGCCTTAATGATAGGATATGATTTATTCTGTCGTAGTAAAGGCCATAGACATGCAAATTTTATCTTAAATTCCCACCAGATTCCTGCCATGAACAAACTTACATAATCAACTTTAGGGATCGATTTTGTTGTTTGCTACACACACTGCAGTTGTTATCTGCTCCCTATAATTTGGTAACTGATATTAAGTTTTCATTGGAATGACTGATCCCACGATCATTGAAATTTTAAGGTATACACATTCACAGTTATCACCAAATTCCATCAGATACGGGATTGGTTTATTAAAAAGCATGTGCAAGGCCAGCTTAAAGGGCAAATATACTCTACCTTCAGGATGAGGAACTAAACGGCTAAGCCCTCAGCCTGGGTTTACAGGCAACCAGTTGTCTTACTTATCTAAAATCTCCTCTCTCGGTCCAGCTCCATCCCTCGATCTGTTGGTGACATGACCTATATAGCTTCTTTAGAGCATGTCTTCGCTTTTGATAGGTCCACGTGGGTCGACCCTGGCCTGAATTTTTTTTTGGCAGATCCATATTCGATTGGGTGGGAATTAAAGCAGTACCGTTAGTATTTTGGCATGGCTGATTGTGTGGTCTTCTAAAGATTACGTGATTGGACGAAACATGTTTGGTCCATTTGGTTGGTCAATGCAAAAATTCAAGACAATATTTCAGCCCAATTGTCCAAAATATCACACCAGGTGGTCAATTGGTTTGAAATATTGAGCCGTGGGAACCTAGCCTTCTATCTCGTACAGTTTGATATAACACTAGAATAGTAAAATCAGCAAGAAAGCGACACAATATAAATATATGGAAGGCTAGGTTTTAATGATAATGGTTTTTGCTGATAATAATCCCCCTCCTTATTGTTGAGAATAAAACACATTGACAGGAATCAATTCTCTCAGAACTTCTGACTGCAAATTAGAATGATGTTCAAATACCTGGGGACAAACATCTCGTCTAAAACTTCTTTTTATTATGGCATTTTCTGTTTTCACTGACATCCTTTCCCAACTACAAAGTCATTCAGAAAGATGAATTCCACGCATCATGGTATCTGTCTTACAGAAGAGCTGTGACAATTTAATTCATTCCAAAATGGAAATGGCAGAGAATCATTCAGTTATCAAGTGACAGATCGTTTAGATTCTTACTATAATAAGACACTAAAATCATAATACAGAGAATTTACATTTTCTAGACCAGTTCTTCTATTTTCATATCCTGACATAAAATATTTGAAATTACATTATCGGTTTTTAAAGGGCATGATCATCCATAAAACACAAAAATGGTATTTTAACCAGTTTATTACATGCATTTGTAACCAGATATTTAATAATAAGTTTTGGCAAAAATATCTGCTTCCTCCCATTGCTCAATAAGCTTTTTATAAGTTTGAGCATGTGCAGCTGTGGAATTAGCAGTCAATCATTGGCTGTAATGTCAGAAGCCAGCTTACTCTGCCAGAATGGAGGCAATTATTACCAAAGTGAACTATTCCTTTAAAGGGCATATCCACCCCCAAAACTATAATCCCCCCCACTACTGGCCCCATCATGTAGTGTAATAAAATCCTTACCTTACATCCCAGCTCCATATGGTTCTCCTGTAGTCCCTCCCCAAAGTCCCAAAAACTGCCCACCAGGAGGATAGCAGAGTCCATATAGGACTGGCCTCCGGGAGAAGTTTGGCATTCGTACTGCAGCCCTTCTCCCCCTCCCGATTAGGATTCCCTCCCCCTAGTGTAAAACCCTTTTGATATAACATTCCCCCTGTCCCCCCAGCCCCAACCGCTATGTTTATTTTATTAGAAAGTGCCCCAAACATTACCGGCATGTTGACCGGCAGCCGCGTCCGTGATTGGCTGCCACTCAGCCAATCACAGACGCGACTGCCGGTCCCGCCCCTCTGCTTGCATTTTCTCGCAAGCAGAGGGCCGGCAGTGCGGCGGAGGAAAGAGGGGAGGTAAGTAAAGTTTGGGGAACTTTCTAATAAAATAAATATAGCGGTTGGGGCTGGGGGAACGGGGATTGTTATAGCAAAAATTTATTTCAAGGGTGGACATACCCTTTAATGCATTGATTGAAGACCGAGAGGATAAGGACAATTGTTCCTGGCTCTACTTGCATTGATTAAGATATAGCTCCTTATCCTCCTGGTCTTCAATCAATGCATTAAAGGAATA
The DNA here is from genome assembly GCA_019447015.1 of Hymenochirus boettgeri. Lineage (NCBI taxonomy): Eukaryota > Metazoa > Chordata > Amphibia > Anura > Pipidae > Hymenochirus > Hymenochirus boettgeri. The sequence continues at coordinate 126,133,048 of CM033472.1, read as the reverse complement.
GTTAACTTTGTTAGTGAACTATTCCTTTAAATATCTGGTCAATAATACAGCTAATAATGTGCTGAACATACTGCACAGTTGGGGCACAGGTAACGGGCACGTGACCAGTTTTTCGTTTTAAGGGTGGACATTCCCTTTACGTGTATTCCCTTATATACTCATCTTCAGACCATTAAAGAGGGAATATTGTTTTTATTCACTTTGTGTATTGGTAAAAACATTCAAGCCTAAGGGAAGCTACACTCGGGTCAATTTTAAAAACGTGGTAACACCAATATTATGGTGTGACCTATTGTGTGACCAGAAAAAATAATAAAGGGCTGCATCACCATGGGTAAGTCTGTTAAAAGTCCAAACTTTATTGCATATAAGTTAAAACATTTTGCAGACGGTGTCTGGCAAACAACAAACACAAAAAACAGGGTTTACCCTGAAACGTCTCGGACTACCGAAGTGTTCTTAATCATAGGTCCTATGGACTTTTAACAGACTTACCCATGGTGATGCAACCCTTTATTATTTTTTCTGGTGAGGAGAAGCGTTCCCCTGGCTGTGCAGCGCATGTGGTGAGCCCAGGTGAAGAGCTGTGGTAAAGAAGCAGAGCCGCCATTGTTTTCCTTTGTTTGACCTTTTGTGTGGCCTGTTGTGACTTATGTGATCAATAGCGAAGGACCCGAACTCAAACCCGAGTCCAGGTCGAACTTTATGAGTTCAGACAAGCTCCGAACTATCCGACCAAATTAGTTCACTTTTTTGAAATCGCGGACTTATTTTCCATAATTTTCGAATTGGTAACCCTCGAATGTAGCATTCCAATTCAGTAACACTCAAATGTAGCCTTTGATTTCGGTAACCTTCAAATGTAGCCTTTGATTTCGGTAACCTTCAAATGTAGCCTTCGATTTCGGAAACCCTTGAATGCAGCGTTCGATTTCAGTAACACTCGAATGTAGTCTTCAATTTCGGTAACCCTCAAATGTAGCCTTCGATTTCTGTAACCCTCAAATGTAGCCTTCGATTTCTGTAACCCTCAAATGTAGCCTTCGATTTCTGTGACCCTCAAATGTAGCCTTCGATTTCTGTAACCCTCAAATGTAGCCTTCGATTTCTGTAACCCTCAAATGTAGCCTTCGATTTCTGTAACCCTCAAATGTAGCCTTCGATTTCGGAAACCCTTGAATGCAGCGTTCGATTTCAGTAACACTCGAATGTAGTCTTCAATTTCGGTAACCCTCAAATGTAGCATTCGATTTCAGTAACCCTCAAATGTAGTGTTCGGTTTCGTTAATTTACAGTATCATTCCGTACCCTCGAATTGGCCAAGATCTGCTGGAGGAATGAGGTGTTTTATTTTTACAATGAGATTTGGTTCCTGAAGTTTAGTTCCCCATCAATCAGTACACCCAGGCTGCGCACAAAGTCTGAGTTGTTCAGGTCTGAGCTTCCTAATCTTAATGGTACTGGCTGAAACTGCAGCTGCTTTGTTGTCGAGTGCTGACAGCCAATAACTAGAACTTGAGTTTTGTTAGCATTTACGGTAGTTTTAGCCAGTTATCATTCATCCATTTCTGAAGTTCAGCTAAGCATTTGTTTATTTGTGGGTTAGGGTCTGTGACGCCAGGTTTGAATGATATCGTTGGGTATTATCGGCATAGCAATGATATGTCAAGCTATGTTTTTGTGCTATTTTTCCCAGTGGCAACATGTATTTGGTGAACAGCAGAGGGGATAGTATTGCACCCTGGGGTACTCCATATTTCAGAGGTACAGGAGTGGAGACGAAGGGCCCCAAGGATACTATTTTTGTGTTCTGCCAGCCAGGAAGGAGTTAAACCACTGGAGAACTAAGCCATCTATGCCACAGTACTCTTGTAACCTGTTGAGCAAATGCCAGCTATGTATTGGCACTAAAGTCAGAAGTGCCACAATTACATAAAATAAATTAAAAACGTGTTTCTTTTTTTAAAAAACGCACACGTCCCAAATCCTGTCTGTTACTCACAGCAACCTTTTGTAATTTGGCACAAAAAAGGTTTGTGTGACTGGACTTTTAGCAATCCCAACACTTGGCAAATTACCCCCATGGTATAAAAGCTTCTGAGCACTGACCATATGTTCTGGTACCTGTAAACCTGTTGCCTTAGAAGTGTCCATCTCACCACAAGTACCTAGTCATATAAGATGCGTTGTGCTAACCTCCGAACATCTACAATTATAAACACCCAACTGCTATGGTTTTCTATGGTTTATAGCATTATGCTACGGTGGCCCATCTCTGAGGTTTCCCCCTTTCCAGCCAACTAAACTGTAAGACAAGGTTGTCTGCATTATTAATACCCATAAATCTCCGGTTTTATTCCACCGCTTCAGGTTATTGCACAAGGTGTGTGGCATATATTCATTGGTATAGATCCACCAGATCTTCTGGAGATGTCCGAACTTCGCAAAATCCGGTCCACTCGAGGATCCGCAAATTTTCAGAAAAATTCTAAAATTCGAAAATCCGCGAGCGGACCCATTAAAATGAAAAACTCCTAGAAAATATGAGAAATCCTCGTAATTTCTAAAATTTTCGGAAATACGAGAAATCCGCGGTTCAGAAGTTCGGAAGGCAGAAAATCGTGAAAAATCCGCCGTTCGTGAACGGGATAAATCTGCGGCTGCATATGGCTTACTGGCTGTCTATGTTACAGTAACACTTTAAATTAAACGTAGATTTTAGTCCAAGTGAATGTTCAGCCATTGGAGGAATGTGGAAACCAATCCAATGTCTTGCGACTAGTTTCCAGACTTTGTAAAACCCAAGCGAATGGAGACTATATTCTAATGAAATGATCAGGAACTCGTACCTATGCCAGGCAGAGAATAAATAGCCATGCCCATAGCACCTGACATAGCCTGGATAATCAGTAAAGTACGCTGATTGGAGCGGTTACTGATTGGAGAAGTCGTTTGCATAATATGTTAATTCTTGGGTTTTCTTTTCTCCCCCACTAAAAGACACATCAAAATGAAACTATTTATAAAACGGCAATACATCAAAGTATACAACAAGAGTCTCTATTTCCATACTTTCCTGCCCAAACAAATCTTTTTAAGAATAGCTACGGCTGGTGCAAGTAAATTAGTAGCTTCCCACTTGTCTCCATCACCCTCCACCTCCTTTCCCGACATACTGTAGGGCCCATGTCAGAGATGGGAGGTGTATAACTGTGTCAGGAGGTGAGAGGAGCAGAGACCTGTTAGCAGCACAAGGTGTAGACATTTTTAAAAGTGTCTGTTAGTGGTGTAAGGTAAAAACAAGGAGGTAGTAAAAAAAAAAATAGTCATAAATGTTTATTCAAGACAATGGCCTCAATGCTGTCACCCTACCTCCACCAATGACAACTTTTACTGTCGATAAGTGGGTAAAGCCAAGGCAACAGATGAACCACATTCATATTTGTAAGAAAACTAATTTCAAAACAACCAACTGTAACTCCTAGAAACTTCACACAGCAAGCGGCTGAGTATTTGACATCTTTGAATTCCCCCTGGCAGCGGAAACCAGAAATCCATTAAGGCATCGTACTGTAAAGAAGATGAAAACATAAAAATCTATGTCAGGTGTGAAACATCTGCTCCAACAAAACAGATTTATGGGACTCGGCCTCAGAGGAATGTGACTCAATTCTAATATCTATTTTTCTACGCATTTTATGTGGAGATTCTTTTTATTGCGAACTACCACATAGTGAGCAGGTTTCTTATTTTAGCGAAAACGGTATCACATGCTTCTGGGAAGCTGAAACGTTATAATACATCGCTATCATTATATGGAGTAAAATTAAAAGAAAGATCAGGTGAGTTTTAAGTTAAAGGGTAACCGTGGTCTCGAATTCTTCCAAACTAGTAAGAATTATATAGAAAGCCTTCCATCACACCTTCAAAATAAAACCAAAATCACATCTCTAGATAACATTGGTAAGAAGTTATTGCTGGAAAGGTTCAGCAGTATTACTTCCTACTTGAACACTTCCTGTTTTCAGCCATGTGACCAGCTTGTAGCCACGTCAGTATTCATTAAAGTATCATGCAGGGACAGAACTGGTTGTAATAAAGGATCTTGGAACAAATTACATTCTAAGAATATATTTTGTCTAATAAGAAATTATATTTGGCTGAACAAGTGATGTGAAACCAATTAATAAATGCAAGGTATTAATTATCGCTATTCTCTCAGCATCCTTCATGACATGGCATTTTCCATCAAAGTTCTGGCCTTCAGACCTACAAAACAATAGTGTGGAAAGAGTGGGGGAGTAAATGCAATTATCAATGTCAAAAACGAGAAGAAGCCGAAAACAGCTGTGCAAGCAAAACCTTTTAGAAAGTTACATTAAAGGGGAAGTTCAATGCAAATACATACACTTTAAAGAAAAAAGAACAGTGTTTTTCTATCCTAATGACCTTAACCTGCCCATTCTGAAATACCAACTTCCTGTGTGCACGACCCATAATAAAGACCGTTATGGTCTTGCGCCTGGGTGGATTCAGTTGCTCATTATCTGAGCATGTGTGACTCATCCAACAGCCAATCAGTAGAAATTAAGGGTAGGAACATTCCAAGGTAGTGGTGCATTCTGGGAAGAAGGACCATTAGAACCTGAAATGTCAGCTCACTAATGTCAACAGCAGGGAACAGCAAAGGGTACAAATTCAACTGATTTTTCAAAATGGAAGGAAATATGTAGAATAACTAGGTATGTACCTAGTTTGAAATCACAGCATTTACAGGGAAAGACTTGTCACTCCAAAAGCAGAAATTATAACATGTGACCCGTCCCTGACCTCTTACTAGGATAGTTGGCTGCCTGCCAGCACACTTTCTGCAACATTAAAAAGATTCAGCAGAGAAAAGAAGGCAGGGGGAGGGAGATGTGTAAGCAGAGCTTATACTCAGGTCACTCACCTCTTTGTGAAATCCAGCTGCCACTCGCTCCGCATCTAACCCGCATCACTGCTCGGTGCCTCCTTCACTTCCCGCCACAGAGTAGTGACGTCAGGCAGGCAGGTGCGGAGCGAGCGGCCACATTGCACGCTGAAGATTGAAGACTGCCCAGGTAAGTTGTAAAAATGTAACTCCGGCTGGTGGTAAACTTTACCAAGATCGCGCATGCGCATAGAAGACAAGGTCCGTCGGGACCTGTCAGACTTAGAGCCGGGGGAGCGAGCGAGCGGGTAAGTTTCTTAACTGCTCACCAGTCTCTTGTTTGTTCTATTGAAGAACGGAAGGTAAGGCACAGCTCCTTTACCTCCCGTTCTTCAATAGAACTGGATTCCTAAACCTTGAAATTATGAGTGGAGATAGCCTTTAAGTTCCTGGTGTATATTCTGTTTCTTTGCTGATTTTAATGTAAAATTATGGACAGTAATCCCATACAGTGACCCCCAATTCCTTGCACTGCAGATGTTTGGAAACTACAACTCCCAGCAACTAAAGCTTGCTGGGAGTTGTAGTTTCCAACCATCTGATGTGCAAAGGAATTGGGGGTCACTGTATGGGAATTCTGCTGTCCAGTGCGGCGGAGGAAAGAGGGGAGGTAAGTAAAGTTTGGGGAACATACCCTTTAAGTGGTTCAGGCAAATTAAATGTACAGATTTTGTTTCTTTAGATTCAGGCTAATCTAAATAAACAATATTTTATATACACCAAAGAAAATTAGGCATATTTTCTATTGTTTTCTTTTGTAAGTTGTTTCCACTGGGAGACAGGTACTTAAAATGCTTAAATTCTTTAGTGCCCAGCATGAAATGGAACTCTGTTTATAGCTACAGGCATCAATATAATTCAGAATTCATTCATGTGATCACAGTAATGTATACTAACACCCCTTTGTTTATAATGTATGACAGTGTGCAGATATAATATGATATTGTATGGGGCCTAGGAATGTGCATTCATTATCTTTTCTATGTTTGTATAAATGTTTGACCTGATCAGTAGCACTTGTGCAAAATGTAGTTATAATTTAGCCTAAGAAATGCTTCCACAATCCTTCTATTGTATGTATCAATATAAAGCTATGTGAATAAATTATTTTTGCTCTACAGTTTTTGAATTGTAAATGACTTATTAGAAATTGTTAAGGACAGGAAGTTTTGATGACATGCTGGGATGGCCTGAAACTCAAGCCTGCCCTGAGCCAAACATAAAAATCAAGTAAATATTATAATGGGACCCCGGTGAGTTTTTTTCCCCATGATTTGTCTTTGTCAGCATTTTATCTCCCCCCTAGTTTATTTTAAATGTTACAACCTATGTTTTCAGAGGAAGTTGGCCGATAGGGACCATTTATTTGGCACAACTACGAGCTTTAATTAGTCTTAATCCACTAATGACCTCAAGTTTGGGCATGACATTGCTATAGAATCATCCTTTTTAATTTGTTCATAGGTGAGGAATCTCAAATCTGCTCTGCATAGTTTGAAGTGGAATCTAAACTGCCTTTTTAAACTACTGCTGCCATCCACAAGTAAAACCTCAGTATTCAGGATAAATTATGGTGTTGGCATTCTGCACTAAATAAGTGGGTTTTGGGTTGCAGTTTGGGCACTCGGTCTCTGAAAGGTTTGCCACCACTTGTCTAATTAAACCAAAACTGGGGGTAAACCAGGTTGTAGTTATGAAGGATCAGAAAAGGTCATGGAGGAGCAACAAAGCAAGAAAAAACAAAGCCACTTTGATTGGTGTTTTTAATGGATATGCTTGTGAAGGTTCTGGTATATATATTTATACAAACATAGGAAAGATAATCAATGCACATTCCTGGGCCCCATACAATATCATATTATCTGCACACTGGCATACTTTATAAACAAAGGGGTTTTAGTATACATTACTGTGATCACATGAATGAAAAGCCTTCCAACCACGTCAAGGTAACCCCAGTCTGGAAGGTCCTAACGTCTAACCTTTTCAATTTCTTTTACTTCAATTACGATTAGCAAACTTTGCATTTCTCATTCTTACACACTGGATCCATATAACAGGCTCTCTCCCTTCCCCCTCAGCCCTTTGGCTTTTTAAAATGAGGGAAGAGGCCATCCAGTGCTTTATATTAAAGGCATAGGACCTCCCATTAAAGGGGCATGTTGGGGGTGCTATTACCACATGGAGGCTTGACCAAGCCTCCCAATAAATACATACAATACAAGAATTGTGGAAGCACTCCAATTAGGCTAATTTACAATATATAATATATATATATGTAAATTAGTATGTCATTCTGATGTGTGACATCACTAAAAAAAATTGCCTAGACACATTTGAACACTATTAAAAGATGCAGAAGAAGAAGAAACTGTAATGCTTTTTGGATCTAAACTCAATTCTGGGCAAAATTATGATGTCATGCTGATGTCATAGTGACATCACTAAAAAAATACTTGAAGACATATTTGAACACTAATAAACGATATAGAATTAGAAGTTGCACCAAGATTTGGATTGTGTGTCAAAATTCAAATCTGTGCACAACTGTGATGTTATGCTGATGTCACGGTGACATCACTAAAAAATTTACCCAGACACATTTAAACATTCTTAAAACATAGAGAATGAGAAGTTGTCCTAATTGTAATGCTTTTTTGGGTCAAAATCCAAATCTGTACAAAATTATGATGTCATAGTGACATTGCTAAAAAATGCACCCAGACACATTTAAACACTATTTAAAAGAAAGACAATAAGTCGCACCAAGTATAAAGCTTTTTAAAGTGTACTTTGCGTCATCTTAATCTATAAACAAATATGTGTAAGTAGCACTTATTCTGTGGTGTGTGTGTGTTGCTACTTGCCTTCAATAAAGTACTTTTTTTGCTCAGGATCTGACCACTGAGCTATTTTCCCCACATACCAACTGTCAATACAGCATACAGCACACCAACTGTCAAACCATTCCAGCTACAGCAAAACCGGTTAAAGAAATGATAAAACGTAAGTTGTTTCAGATCGGAAATTTAAATAGGGGGCAGATCAACAAAAAAAATGGTACAGTGATAGTTGGGATGAATTATAGTTTCCACTAATGGGCAATTTAAAAAAAAATCCATTTTGCATACCCTTTAAGGTCAATACTCAATTCTATACTAAATTATGTCATGCTGATGTCATCGTAACATCACTAAAAAATACATCCAGACATATTTGAACAATATAAAAATATATAAAATAAGATGTCACACCAAGTGCAATGCTTTTTTGGGTCAAAATTCAATTCCAGACAAAATCATGTCATGCTGATGTCATATTGACATCACTAAAAAATACATGCAGACACATTTGAACACTAATAAAAGACATAGAATAATAAATCGCACACAGTGCAATGCTTTTCAGGGTCAATATTAGAGATGGACTAGAACTCGAACCCGAGTTCGAGCCAAACTTATCGAGTTCTCGAATTATCCCGGATTTCTCAGACTTTCGAACATTCGATAATTATCCCATAAACAATTTGAACATTCGATAATTATTGAATGTTCGAATCGTTTATGAGATAATTGTCAAATGTTCGAATCGTTTATGAGATAATTGTCGAATGTTCGAATCATTTATGGGATAATTATCGAAAATCGAACGCGGGAGCTTGAAAGTACCGCACGTGAGAATAAAATAAATTTTTTGAAAGTTCTGGATATTCAAACGTGTTCCCCAGACCATTTCCCAGGTTCCAGAGCCATTTACATTAAGTTACCATTGATATTTTAATTGTATTTCATTAGAACTTTTCAAACTATTTAACTCCCATTGAATTCAAAAAATGCACCCAGACAGATTTAAACACTATTTAAAAGAAAGACAATAAGTCGCACCAGGTATAAAGCTTTTTAAAGTGTACTTTGCGTCATCTTAATCTATAAACAAATATGTGTAAGTAGCACTTATTCTGAGGTGTGTGTGTGTTGCTACATGCCTTCAATAAAGTACTTTTTTTGCTCAGGATCTGACCACTGAGCTATTTTCCCCACATACCAACTGTCAATACAGCATAGAGCACACCAACTGTCAAACCATTCCAGCTACAGCAAAACCGGTTAAAGAAATGCTAAAACATAATTTGTTTCAGATCGGACATTTAAATAGGGGGCAGATCAACAAAAAAAATGGTAGTGATAGTTGGGATGAATTATAGTTTCCACTAATGGGCAATTTAAAAAAAAAATTCCATTTTGCATACCCTTTAAGGTCAATACTCAATTCTATACTAAATTATAATGTCATGCTGATGTCATCGTAACATCTCTAAAAAATACCCCCAGACATATTTGAACACTATAAAAATATATAAAATAAGATGTCTCACCAAGTGCAATGCTTTTTTGGGTCAAAATTCAATTCCGGACAAAATCATGTCATGCTGATGTCATTTTGACATCACTAAAAAATACATGCAGACACATTTGAACACTAATAAAAGACATACAGGGTTATTCAATAAAAGTTCTTATCGTTTAAAATGGTGCTAATTTTGCCCCAACCAATCAGATCTTATTTAACATTTGAAAGTTAACATCTGATTGGTTGGGGCAAAATTAGCACCATTTTAAACAATAAGAACTTTTATTGAATCTCCCTGATAGAATAATAAATCGCACACAGTGCAATGCTTTTCAGGGTCAACATTAGAGATGGACTAGAACTCGAACCCAAACTTATCAAGTTCTCGAATTATCCCGGACCCGGATTTCTCAGACTTTCGAACATTCGATAATATCCCATAAACGATTTGAACATTTAATAAATATTGAATGTTCGAATCGTTTATGAGATAATTGTCGAATGTTCGAATCGTTTTTGAGATAATTGTCGAATGTTCGAATAGTTTTTGAGATAATTGTCGAATGTTCGAATCGTTTATGAGATAATTGTCGAATGTTCGAATCGTTTATGAGATAATTGTTGAATGTTCAAATCGTTTATGGGATAATTATCGAAAATCGAAAGCGGGAGCTTGAAAGTACCGCATGTGAGAATAAAATCAATTTTTTGAAAGTTCTGGATATTCAAACGTGTTCCCCAGACCAGGTTCCAGAGCCATTTACATTAAGTTACCATTGATATTTTAATTGTATTTCATTAGAACTTTTCAAACTATTTAACTCCCATTGAATTCAATGGGTCCGTTTTCGAACTTTCGATCTTTCCATATATATCAAAAGTTCAAAAACGGACCGAACTTTCGAAAGTTTGGCCATCTCTAGTCAACATTCAATTCTAATTGAAATCGCACCAAGTGCTATGCTTTTTTGGATCGAAATTCGATTCTGTGCAAAATTGAAAGGGGCTATTGTCAGCAAGGTCTCTGTGTTTGTTGACAACACAAAACTTTGTCAACCATTAAAAGCTACAGATGATATGCAAACATTGCAGGCAGATCTAGATAAATTGTCACATTGGGCTGCTAAGTGGCAGATGAGATTCAATGTTGATAAATGTAAGGGGATGCATTTTGGAATAAAAAATCCTCATGCTGCTTATACTATAAATGGCTCTGTGTTAAGTGAATCTCTGTTTGATAAAGATACAGTATTGGAGTTTAGATGGAAACAAACGTAAATGTAGCAAGCAGTGCCAGGCAGCAACAGCTAGAGCCAGCATAGTATTGTCTTGTATAAAGAGAGGTATGGATTCAAGGGAGATAAATATTATTCTCCCTCTTTACAAAGCATTGGTAAAGTGTCATATGGAATATACAGTGCCATTTTGTAAACCTATGTACAAAAGGGACATCTTGAAAATGAAAAGGGTTCAGAAAAGGGCAACTAAATGAATAAGGGGACTGGTGGAGATTGAATATGAAGACAGATTGGATAAGTTACATTTATGTACATTAGAGAAAAGTGAGGATATGATTACTGTGTATAAATACATTAATGGGACATACAATAAACTGTCTGGTGGATTAGTAACTAATAGAACATGTCAGAGGACACGCAGACATCTCTTAAAGAGCATGTCTTTAAAAATCCTTACCTTTCTCCTCTGATCCTTATGGTTGTCCTGCAGTGTCTGAATTATTCAAAGTCCAGGACCTGAAGAGTAGAAGCTGTCTGTGTGTAATCTGGTTTTCCCCCTCCTCCTGGAGGACTCTGGCATGTGCAGGGGTGCTCTCCCCCCTCCCTCCCTACCTCCCACCATCCCGATCAATCGTTGAATGCTTAATGTAAAAAAAAAACTAAACGTAACAGTTTTATGTTGAAAAAGTGTACAGAAATAGACTTACCCATCCTCGTTTCCTCGACTCACTCAATAGACGGCAACCCTTTTCCCATTCATATTCTAAACTTGGCTAATATCCTTCAGCCATTAGCTGTTGCTCTTCTCTGAAAATTAGATTCTTTACTTTGTATAAAACATGTTTCTTCCTCTGCCCTTCTAGTTGCTTTAGCATTGCCACATGCAGAGGGACAGCCGAGGGACAGCAGAATCTTATGATTAGATCAATACACATTATCACTCTATAAACATTGGTGCTAAAAAAGTATTTTTGAATACTTAAAGGGTATGTCCACCAATCAACTGATATTTTACAGATAGGTGCAGGACCCCCATAAACCCCAGATACGTTTTCTGCTTCCTGGTCTAAGCAACCAGGAAGCGCCTCACTTTTGCTGTGCTTGCTCGAAACGAGCTTGCAGCAGCTGCAGGAGGTGGTACCCAGGCAAAGAGAAATTGCTGCTTGGGGGTTCTTCGCCAGTACATCTTAATTTAACAATAAAACTGTATATTACTGAGACTCACTGTAGCTGCAGGTCTGCTTTTTTGTGGATGGATGATTTTTGTTATATCTGATTGTCAGAAAGTCAATGAATATGCCCATTATACAGAAAATGAAGAGAAAGACCTTAATTTAAACTGTCTGTTCTAGCAATGGCCACAAGAAACTCCACATCTGTCATGCTGAGTGTTTGTACAGGAAGGAAAAGAAGATTGGACTAAGTTGTTAGAAGGCATACAACTCATAAATAAGTACTAGATCATGCACCAAAACACAAAAAGACTAATTTCTTTTACATAATGCATATCAGTGTAAAACACAAGGACAATAAGTATGTTTTTATTCAGTGCTTGCAGTAAACCAGCAACTGAAACTTACTTTGTTATCATAAAAATCTTTGCTCTTAGTCTTTGATTGCCATAAATGATAGTCTAACTATAGGAATTACAACGTGCTGCACTCACATAATACTGATCTTAAATAACTGCTATTTGCTCAGCTTCAGAGCCCATTGACTAGAATAACATACATAATACATTTATCTCAAAAGATTACTATCACAAAAATTGATTTATTACCTGTGAAATAAATAAAAAAATGGTTAGTAATTTGCTTAAGCAGATCCATTTAACATCTTTCCCTAACAAAAACTAAATAATAGCATGATAAAAATTATAAAGGCAAAACACTTTATTTCCTTTCGCCTTTTTAACAGACATCGTCTAAAGCTGGGTACACACTTGCATGATCAGAAGAAAATGTCAGACAGAATGTGCGAGATTCTGTCTGTCATTTTCTTCTGATTGTGCTACACACAGGCCCAAGCGTTCTCCCTATGTAAAGCATAGGGAGAATGCTCGGGACCGCAGTGTACCCCCAGCCGCGGGTGACTATACTTTAAGTACAGGGAGATGACCGTGGCCGAGGGAAATTTTTGGGATTTTCCAAACGACTGTGAATGTTCAGTGGCCTTGCAATCGTTTTGAAAATGCGCTACACAAATAAACGAGAAAGGGCCCTTTCATCTTACTGTGTATACCCACCTTTAACGTGGAAGTAAATACAGTGGATCAATCCTACCTCTGCTCCTCGACCGTATTACTCTGCGGGAGAGTCAGTCCTTAGAAGAACCCAGTAATCCTTATATGTGAAGCAACAACTGACAGATCAACACTCCATCCAAGCACTGGGTTAAAAATAAACATAAATTGGTGTATTTAAAAGCAAGGCACAGGGAGAGATAAGAACCCTGACATATTTTGTGATGTCACTACGTCACTTCACCCCTCCCATCACACTTATAACGCTTGAAAATTCAAACGATTACCGCTTGGTAATTTTTGGTAAGTATCACTGATTGGAAAAACATTCTCAATATAGTGTAAAAGGGGAATCATGCAATGGGAGGGTAAAATTACAACAATGAAAGATAAATATATATATATATATATATATACATATATACCCTTTCAATTACTCAAGGGAACTAATCCAATCCATAGTAATATAGTAACATAGTAATTAAAGTTGAATAAAGACATACGTCCATCAAGTCCAACCTATTCACCCTCTTTTTTTTTTTTTTTTTTTTTTAACCCTACCTAACAGTTGATCCTGAGGAAGGCAAAAAACCCCAGCTAAAAAGGGGGGAAAAATTCCTTCCTGACACCAAAAGGCAATAGGAAAGTATCCCTGGATCAACCAGATCTATATTCATTAATACCAGTAATTCTCAATATTTATTAGTTTTAGAAACTTATCCAGGCCTTTTTTACCACATCTGCTGGAAGACAGTTCCACAGTTTCACCGTTCTCACTGTAAAGAAACCTTTCCTAACCTGAACATGAAACTTCTTTTCTTCCAACCTTAAAGGATTGGAAGAAGGATATCTATTTATCCAAATAGATAAAGGGTACTAGCTATTCGGGTAGACACCTAGCAAATTAGAACATATCCGGATGTGATACATTTATGTACAATTATAATTCACTGTTACATTGTTAACATTGCTTTTTATGCTACACCAACATTCTCATTGAAAAAGGCACATTTACACATAAAGATAATGTTACAAATTCATTAGTCTTAGGGATATTTGTTCATATACATTGTTGCTAAAAGCAACATTATTACATAATAAAGAAAATATATCTTCTTGTTATGAGGCTAACATTTTACTTGGTTGAAAAATGTGGGGGGGGGAGGAAAAAATATATAGTCAAACCGACACATGGATGTACTGTAAAAGCACTATCAGGGTTATTCAATTAAAGTTCTTATCGTTTAAAATGGTGCTAATTTTGCCCCAACCAATCAGATATAAGCTTACAAATGTTAAATAAGATCTGATTGGTTGGGGCAAAATTAGCACCATTTTAAACGATAAGAATTTTTATTGAATAACCCCCTTTGTATGCTAACATATCCATCCATTATACAAAATAAGTGACCTCTCAGTCTCTATTGAGTTCCCTTTTGGCCAATAGAGGTTCTCTATCCTACCCCTGCATCCCATCATCACCTGTTCAATACCATGATATGGACAATTATCCGTAAAATGACACTCCATGATTACCCAGGGCCGTGTGACTATCACTATTCTTTTTATCATTAACAATTTTCTTATTTTCGAATAAACAGATGAACAGAAGTGATACAACTGTGGTTACATACATTATTACAATATATACAGTACTTTGTCACAATACATACGTTGCTACAATTATAACAGAATTGTATGAATGAATATTAAAAACAAAAAATCATATATTTTACTGGAATACAGTAGATTTTAAAGAGAATTAACACACCAACAAAAGAAAAACTAATCTGGATAAGACAATAAAAATGCAAAAAATAAGTATAGAAACGAAAGTATTACGTAAGTCCCATAGTATTTAAAAGAAAGTTGAAATAAATCAGAAAGAAACTAGACTGTAATCATACAATTGGAAAATCATCCTTTAAGCTGGGTACACACCTATCGATTTTTCCCCCTGACCGACCGTTCGATACTTTCGAACGGTCGGCCAGGAGGAAGGACTGTCGGTCGCGGCAAAAGCAGCCGCGTCCGATAGTCACCGCGACCGATCGTGCGGTCCATAGAGAACCACACGATCGAGGTTTTCCACCCTGTCCGATCGTCCGATTCGGACGAATGGTCGATCGGACACGGGCACTTTCGGATGCGATAATTTCGGTCCGATCGACCGATACACTGAACTATCGGTCGATCGGACCGAAATATCTCATCGTGTGTACCCAGCTTTAGTCTTTTTCCAGTTTCTTGCAATTAAGGCTATCACTATTCTTAATAGAATTTGCATGTTCATAGAGACGTTCTCTGAGACAACGTTTAGTCTTCCCAACTTACTGTCCACAGCCACAAGGCCACAAGCCACATTCAGTTCTAGATATTGTTAAGTATATATAGATATTGTTAAGATATTGTTAAGTTAAGTATAGTATAGTATAGTATAGTATTTGAGGTTGAATAAAGACATGCGTCCATCCAGTCCAACCTACTCCGCAATGAGATTTTGCTCTGATTTGGGCTTTTTTTCCTTTTTGTTTGATGAAACATTGCTCTATGTTTTCAAAATTTAAAAACCACACCTGGTCATATAAATGGATGGTTGCAGGAAGCATGCAGAAAAATGAAATGATATACAAACTTGCTGAATATAATGAATAGAATAGATTCTTACACTACTAGTGAAATGCAATCATAAATGCATTTATGTAAGGAACTGAACAGACAATACAAAAAGATACACAATAAGGGTTCATTCACACTAGAAACTAACAAAAACGGACAGAAATGCACAGTGTGTTTTCCTGTGCGTCTCAGTCTGTTTTTCACAATGCATTTTCCATAAATTTAAATGGGAAACATTAACGGACCGAAATGCGTGCAGCAGTGCATTTTTTTTGATGCAACCGACCAGAACGCAAACAGACACAATCAGACCGCAATACTGTGAACAGGACTACTGAATTCTATGTGTCTTGCATTTTTAAAACAGTCCGTTCAGCAAAAACACACTAAAAACAGGGTGAATGAGCCCTTAGAGAATGGTACAGTCTAATTAAATTTTCTTCACTTTGGGAGAAACTATTGCTGCCATTAAAACCAGACAATTTCCTCATTCTCCTGGTCTTCCAAGCCTCTTGCTGTGCAGCGCATAAGTTGAAATTAAATATACTCTCTGACTGCTTGGCTAGTTTGATGGGGTTCATTCTCCACCACTGAGTCAGCAGACTTTACTATAATAGTAGTAGACATTTACACAGTACAGCCCAAGTCGTGCAAGACAAGAAAGAAGAGGCAGGGCATGTTTTTTCTAAATCCTTTTTTCCAGTAACTAAATATTTTCCAGAAACAAACTGCAACTAGAAAGGGAAAAATTAAGTATTTATTTTGGCTTGAAAGGGAATGTGTGTGTTTGTGCTGCACATTTTAAAACTCAATAATGGCAATGATTAGGATATTGTTGTTTTTTTATTTACCCTTTAAATATGCCTGTCACATGAATGAATGGGTAGGTCAGTTGGTGTGTTTACCTGTGTCAGGTTGGAAGTTAAAAACAACCTCTTTTTGATTATTTAACAAAATTAGCTTTTTTGACTAGTTACACAAGTATGGCTGCCATGGAAGTGGAAGGGTAGGTGTGTGTACCTGTCATGTTGGGGGTTAAAAAAAAATAACTTTTTTGATTATTGATCAAAATTTGTTTTTCTTTACTTTAGTTACCCTTTAAGTATGGCTGCCACAGTAATGGATAAGTAGAACAGTAGTGTGTGTACCTGTGTCAGGTTGGGGGTTAAAAAAAAGTTGGTTGATGATTAGTCAAAATAGTTTTTTTGACTATAGTTACTCTTTAAATATGGCTGCCATGAAAATGGAAGGGTAGGTCAGTAGGCATGTGCACCTGGGTCTGGTTAAGGGGCTATGGTTTTTATGTGTTTACAACCATAAAACTATCTTTAATTGAGGATAAATCAAAATTAGCTTTTTTTGACTTTAGTTACCCTTTAAGTAAGACTGTCACAAGAATGTAAGGGTAGGTCAGTAGGTGTGTGTACCCATGTGAGGTTGGGGGTATGTGTTTTTGCATGTATGATCCTATAACTAACTTTATTGATGATTGATCAAAATTAGTTTTTTGACTATAGTTACCCTTTAAGTATGGCTTCCATGGGGAATGGAAAGGTAGGTCAGTAGGTGGGTGTACCTGTGTCTGTGTGGTGGGTTGGGGGTATCACCGTTTGTGTCTATGACCATGAAACAAACTGTTTTAAAATATGCACATTTGAGCATGGTTACCATTATACTGTAGTCTATGGGAAAAAATGTCCCGAAATTTGCAGATAACGCCGTTACTCTTCTGTGGATTCCTTAGCTAAGTAATAGCACACTTCTCCTATATGCCCCACATGTCTGTACCTAATTTCATGTCTCTAGCTCAAAAACTGTGGGAGGAGATACGGTCCAAAAAGGCGGAAGAATAAAATGGAAGAAAAAGAAGAAGAAATAGAAAGAACAGGAATTTGTCTCTTCAAGCCAAATTAATTACACTTGCAGCAGAGTGGGGAAGTCAAATGTAGTCTATTGCTTTTTAAAGAACCACTTACATAGACAGAACATTTACTGTCTGGTAATATACATAAAGTTGTGTTTGCTAACTCTGAGGAATACAAAGAACGAACAGAAAAAGGGTATTTAGGAATGGATATTAAAAAAAACTAATGTGATGTAAAAGAGCATGAAATACATTTCATTGTCTAACACAAGACTGGAAGCAAATTAGATACACTTTGTTCCTATAAATAGGAAAACTAAAATAATGAAGATTAAGGTAAAAGAACTATTGAGCCGGGGAATGAACAGTTATGTCAATGAGTTTAAATGGATTAGTAGGGTTGGCCCTAGGATAATAGGACGTCTGCAGTTCAGTAAAATGCACCTTGCTAAGGGGCACGCCTCTTCCTTCTCCATTTATCCAATCCATACTTTACCAACCAGAGTCCATATTTATTAACTCGCGGTATTGGAAACTTCCAAATCTTAAAATTACAATTGTTACTATAAATGTATGAAACTTTGTTTGTACATTACCATGCGGTAGTAAAATACCACAGCGGTAGTATATGGGTGATTGTAGAATTACATTTGTAGATTTATGTATTAAAAATCTACGATGACGGCAATGATCATTAAAGGTGCGGTATCGCAAAATAACGAAATATGTTCCAGGGAGACATAAACAGTGTGATATTTTGCCAGTAATCATGTATTCTGGCAGCAGGAGCCTGGGGGACACTAATACAGTTTGAATCCTCCCTACATCAAACCCTACAGACAGTTTATTCTCTTTTTTAATTTCACCCTCAGCAATGATTGTGTCAAATATCTGCACGGAGGTTTCCATCTTGAATGACCATTCAATCTAGAATATCGGGAGAAAACTGAATGTCCCACGTCTGAATGAAGAGTTCCTAATTCATTTTTTCCTCATTATGTCATAGAAAATGTCTACTGAGTGATGACAGAAATCTTTTAATATTAAACAGTGAGAGGTTTTCTTTACTCTTTCATTAGAGGCTTTTCCTACTGCTGTAGCTTCAGGGGAATCCTGCTGTGCAACAAATATTCTTTGACAGAGAGCAAGAAAATCACATCTTTGGGAAAGAATACAAATGCCCATCTTGTCTGTATACACAGAAAAAATGAACAAGGAGCAAAGCCTTCATCCAGAAATAAAATAAAGATGTCATTATAAGGCATATATATATATCCTGGCAGCCAAATGTAAATACTATTGAAAGGGTCATTGGTTAAAGGTCACATGTCTCTGTTTGGTTCCACAGTTGTTTGTCTGCATAGGAATCATTGGTGTATAGGGATCATGCCAGTTAATGAGCTAATTTATCAAATGCAATAATAAGACCTCTTGTGTTTTTCCATGAATGAAACTAAATAACGTTATCACAGCTACTGCATGTATTTTGTGTATAAAGAGTCTAAAGGTTCACACACATGCTCAATTTGTGAGCGAGCAACGACCTGCGATGGCCGAGCACTACACGCAGCGAACAGCCGTCTTGGCCGAAAACCATCCATGTGTATGCAGAGAGTCGTTTGCCGAACACAAACAATTCAATTGTAGCGCTCGGCTGGTCGTTGGGGGTCGGGGGTCATTGCTCGCTCACAAATTGAGCGTGTGTACGAACCTTAAGGTATCACTACTGCCTATTAGCAATGTAATCAGGGAATGTGTGTTTCAGTTTTTTCGTTTGTATGTTTTTTGGAAGAGGGGGGTAGGTTGCAATTATTTATTTATTGTGTATTCTACTATTTCAGCCCACACTTTTCTGCTTTTGAATTTATAAATAAATGTTTTACCTACCCAAAAATCCTACATGATTAGATTCTTCACCAAGGAAGTAAAACAAGAAGAGTTCAAATTAGACCTCCTTTTTCATATGCACATAAAGACTTCTCGGTAATTTCAGTATTTCAATAGTAGCCCTTGAGCAAATTCTATACCTTCTGTGATGCTTTTAACTGCCATGCCCAAGTGCAAAACCAGAACCAGTTGTAGACAGGGTCTGGAATTATTATATATAATTATATATTATATTTATATGGTGTAACTACCAGGAGAGCAGACCCGGGAGCCCAATCTTATTTTATCTATGACAGGTATAGACTTCTTCCAGAAAACCACTGTAGATAGATGAAGCAGGTATAGGGGCCCCATCATAGTTTTGCTGGAGGGCCCAGTGATTCCAAGTTATGCCAACATAATTTCATGAGTTTAATACTGTACAGGATTCAATGTTTGACCAGATCAGTAGCACTTCCGCAAAATCTAGCTGTAATTTAGCCAAAGGAGTGCTTCCACAATCCTCCTATTGTATGTATTTATTGGGAAGCCAGGTCAATCTTCCATGTGGTAATAGCACCCCCAACACGCCCCCTTAATTTGGAGGTCCTAGTCCTTTAATATAAAGAACTGGATGGACGGCCTCTTCCCTCATTTTTAAAAAGCCAAAGGGCTGGGGGAAGTGAGAGCCTGCTATATTGAACCAGTGCGCAAGTATGAGAAATGCAAAAGTTTGCTAATCATAATTGAAGTAAAAAAGGTTAGAAGTTAGGACCTTCCAGACTGGGGTTACCTTGACGTGGTTGGAAGGCTTTTCATTCATGTGATCACAGTAATGTATACTAAACCCTTTGTTTATAATGTATGCCAGTGTGCAGATAATATGATATTGTATGGGGCCTAAGAATGTGCTCTGATTATCTTTTCTATGTTTCTATTAATGTTTGACCGGATCAGTAGCAATTCCGCAAAATGTAGCTGTAATTTAGCCAAACGGGTGCTAAATTACAATTACTCCTATTGGAGGTAGGATAGAGACAGGAATATTAATATTGAGGGAACCATATAGAGTAAGCCCCCAATTCAGAGTGCCCATATACAGTAAGCCCCCAATACAGAGTGTGCATATACAGTAATCCCACAATACAGAGTGTCCATATACATTTATCCCCCCAATAAAGAGTCCATATACAGTACTTTCCCCAATACAGTGTCCATATACAGTAAGCCCCCGCTACAGTGTCCATATACAGTAAGCCCCCCAATACAGTATCCATATACAGGATTCGTTCCACAGTACAGGCCAATAAAGTAAAGCACATGCCCACATTTCCTTTCACTTGCAAGTAACGAAGTGTCACAATTGCCGGTGGTCAAAGTTAGTATTGCAAGTAGGTGGATTTTTTTTTAAAAGCCAATCATCGTGTGGGGGGTGGCGTTTCTGCGCAGGCAATTGGGTCCTGCGGCCTTGCATATTTACTGCTGTCTTTTAGTATATAGGATAGTGTCTATGCGTACATAAAGGCAGCCACCATCTATAATGTATTATAATACCTGAAATTCAACCACGTAGCAAGAACTTTTCTTTCAACAGTTTGCTGTGAAATGGATGTTTAACCCTTTGTAAACCCCAAGTTTAAAAAATATGCACATCTTTTTTAAGCTTTCTGCACTGAAGGAAAGTCTATTTACTGTGCATAAAACCGAGCAGTTTTTGAGATGAAGAACAGGATGCATTTAAAGCAGAATTTGTGAAATCAATTTTCTACCAGCAAATTGCTTTGAGATCTATTTTAAGGGCATTGGAGATATGATGCATTTCTAGCAGTCTGCTGAGGTCTTTAAAGCACCGACACATCAGAGTGGCCTGGTTGGTGGATAGAAACCTGTTTCCTGATCAATAGCAGTATGCATGGATTGCTAATTAAAAATCCATAACAGGTACATTTCCATATGTTAGTGACTTTCTCTAAAAGGGCAGATTAATTTGGCAGTCACAAAATGTTTATTTCTCTTTCAACACAATGCACATTCCCATAACGTGTCACTTCCTAGTCAATGTATGGGAGTCTCACCGGTTTCATTGTCTCTGACTGGTTTGCCGTTTTCTGCCTGAGCGTTAAATATAAGCCATATGTGCAATAAACTGGTAGAATTTTGCTTTCTTTATCTAAAAAAGCTCTAGGACAAATCCACCCTAAAAAAAAAAAGTTTGCTTTAAAATGTTTAATACCCCCCAAACCTAGGTTTCGCAATATTCTTAACATTCAAATATTCCCCTATAGGGACTTACCTGACCCGGTCCCTCGACGCCGGGCGCCGTCCCCTGCTCCTGTTTCAAACTCTTTCCAAGCAAAACCGGAGCAGGGGGTTTCTGCGCTGACAGACGCTCTACTTCCTGGTCGTGGCTTACAGAACCAGATGTCTCACAAGCAGGTTCACAAATCACATCTTTTCTGCTTCTGTTGTGAGCTGGTTAAGTGCATGCATTGATTTGCTAAAGGTTGTCAGCCATTGATGGTAATGTTAGCATTGTGGCTTTGACTGAAGGCCATTACCTAGAATCTGCAGAGGAAAGTAGACAGCTGGTGTGAGGAATCAGGTTCTGTAATTTACTTGCAAAAGGTCAAAATATGCCCTTGTTTAATGGCCAAATTTCAACTCCTCTAGTTTATGTGCACAAAGCCTAGATGGGCTCAGGAGAGCACCACTGGACTTTGCAGGCTATGCGCATGACCAAGAGAAGGAGCAAGCAAGCAAAAATGTCAGGGACTGTGACAGAACAATCCTAATCGACTGACAGGTGATAAAAAATGATAAAAATTCTCACTGGATGTAGGAACAATGTGAATAATTCTATGTTTCAGTATAGTGGCATTTGACTGATAGCCAAAAAGAATTTTAGATCTTCAAAGTAATAAATTTCAAAGTGTGCATATATCTGATTTTCCCTTAGATCAGAGGATTTACATACTGACATTGCATAGTTATAAAGGTTAAAGCAGACGTGTCTATGTACTTCAAAATATTGCAGAAAATGAGAAAAATCAAGAACAATGCATCTGGGGGAAGAAAATTCACACTGAGAATGTACAGTAAAATGGTTCAAAATTAGTTTATTGCCTGAGAAGATGATCCACCACCGATACACAAACCGACCTCGAGGCAAAGCGCCTGTTAAAAACACATTTTGCGTCACAGGTCGTCCCCACAATCACACGTGTGTACTAGCCTTAAGTGATACTTATCAATAAGGCACCCCAGTAAGGTGCCTCTTAGCCTCTTACAATGCCCAATTCCCATTCTGTAGCTTAAAACTGAGACCCCCCCTCCCTTTCACAAGTGCCTTTGTTGAGGGTCCTGCAGCCGGAATCACCCCTGGGTCCTAAAAAGGACCTTTTCAGGTCTCCAATGTCTTATTTTCTCCAAAATCACAGCCAATATCATCAGGAGCACTAACTTGAAAGGGCCAAATCCAATTTTAAATGATTCATATTTCAATTCTAGCAATTATATGGTCACATTGACAAATCATAGTTTAATAGATTGCTTCATATTTCAATCCTAGCAATCATATGGTCACATACCGACCAATGAAATTTTGATAAAATATTAAAATATGATTGAGCAATCCTATATAAAGAGGTGCAAACCTGCCCGGAACTCAGAAGTCATCTGAGTGATGGCAGAAGACATGAGAAAGATTTTGGGATGCCATTGTGGTGGCGGTGGCAACACCAGCGGCTTTGATGTTGGCGGCAACGGCAGTGTCACTGGTGGCCATGGTGACATTGCTAGAGTTGGTGTCGCCACCAATATCGCTATAGCCCTAGTATAGTGAGTCCTGCGATTATCAGTTTATCTAATAACCCTAGTGAGACCTCCGATTTTCAGGTATTAAATAATATATTAAATTATCTCCTAATCTAATAATAATCATTTTCAGGTTATCTAATAACTCTAGTGAATCCTTCAATTATCACCTAATCTAATAAAAAATAATAATCATGTTATCTTAAAAGCCCTAATGTATCCTCCAATTACAGGTAATCTAATAACCTAATGTGTCTTCCAATCATCAGGATAATCTAATAACCCTAGTGTGTTATCCAATTAATGGTAATTAAATAACCCTAGTGTGTCCTCCAGTTACAGTAATCTAATACTCTAATACTCAATTACAGGTAATCTTATAACCCCAATGTATCATCCAATCATCAGGTAATCTAATAATAGACCAATTACAGTACAACCTCATTGAACCTCATTTAAGTCATTTCTCAAGAGCGATCCAGCTCTTGAGCAATTTTCTTTCAAAGGGATTTTCTGTTTTAAAGGGGTTTGTCTGTTTTTAAGGGGTGCGTTAAGAAACAAAAGCGTTTAGAACAAAAAAGGGTTTAAGAACAAGACTGCTTTTTCTCTTGTGTGCATTGCTGTTTCTCTTGCGTGTATTGCTTTTTCTCTTGTTGTGAATTACTATTTAGTATGGACAGTTTTGTTGGGGACATACAATGTGTATCCTGCCGCATGTATGGGATCTTGGAGCAGCCGCCCCAAGGGACCTATGTATGTGTCAGATGTGAGTGGGTTGCCAATTTGGAATCGGAGGTACAGAATCTAAAGGGGAAACTTACAGCATTGCAGTGCTTGACAAATCTGGGGGAATTGCAGGTACTGGCAGGGGCCAGTAAACTGGAGGGTGGAAATGGGGCAGATAAGGTGGTAAAGGAAGATAGATTTGTAAGGGTCACCAGGGGAAGTAGGGGACAGAAGGGTAGGGTCGCTTCTTCCCAGTAAGTCGATCCCAACAGATTTGCCATGTTAGTTGAAAATGTGGAGGACGATGACTCAGAAGTAGTATGTATGGAGCGGGCTGTTCCTTTGAGCACCCAGGGGAAGGCCATCTCCAATACAAGAGAGGGAGAATTGGGGGCTAGGAAGGATAAGCAGGTGGTAGTGGTAGAGCACTCCATTTTTAGAAGGATAGATAGGGTAATCTGTCGCAAAGTCCCTACATGCCACACAGTGTGTTGCCTGCCTGGTGCTAGGGTTCGACATGTGGTGGATCATGTAGACAGATAATTGGGTGGGGCTGGGAGTGACCCGGCAGTCTTGGTTTACATTGGTGCCAATGACAAAGTTAGAAGAGGAGGTGAGGTCCTTAAAAATGATTTCCCAGAATTAGGAGCCAAGTTAAACGTAAGGACCTCAATAGTAGTGATTTCAGAAATACTACCGCAGACACGTGCTACGCTAGGGAGGCAACGGGAGCTCAGGAGTATTAATGCATGGCTAAGAGTATGGAGTTTGGGCTTTTAGAGAACTGGGCTGACTTTTCTGTTGTTTTCTGTTGGCTACAGGCTCTTTAGTAGAGACGGATTGCACCTCAATGAAGATGGTGCAGCTGTTTTGGAGGAGAAGATGGCTAGGGGGTTGGAGGAGATTTTAAACAAGGTATGGGGGGAGGGTACGTTAAACAACAACACAGGGGTAGATAAAGAAGTTAGGGATCAGGGGGCTATTAACACAACTGAGGAAGGAGAAGGGGGAGCATAGAGGATAAGGAGGCATATACGACCTAGTATGGAAATAAATCAATTGATAATCTAAAATATATGTTTACAAATGCAAGAAGTCTGGCTGGTAAAACCAGAGAACTAGAACTAATAACTTTATAAGACAGGTATGATGTAATCGGTAGAGCAAAAACATGACTAAATGATTCACATGACTGGACAGTAAATATTGAAGGATACTACTTATTTAGACATGACAGAGTTAATAAGAAAGGAGGAGGAGTATGTATGTATGTTAAACAGGAATTGAAGCCAAATCTAAAAGATGGAATAGATGGGGACAAACGATGTGGCAGAAACAATATTGGTAGAGCTGTGTACAGGAAGCAAGAAGGTAGTTAAATTAATTGTTGGGGTATGTTATAAGCCGCCAAATGCCAGGGAAGAAAAGGAAATAAATCTCCATATGCAGTTGGCGAATTCTGCTTGTATGGGACATGTTTTGGTTATGGGGATTTTAACTACCCTGATATGGAGTAAGGGAACTGCCAGTACCTCAAAAGGTATAAAGTTCTTAAATTTGGTTGTAGAGGATGCCAAAAAGGCTAATCTGCTAAACCGTTTTTTACATCGATTTTCACTGTTGAGAATCCTAGTCCTTACAGCAGGGATTGTAATAATATGCAGGGGAGAAATGAGCAGTATTCACATATCGGCTGACAGACGATATGGTACGGAAACAATTAGACCAAGTTAATATCAATAAAGCTCCAGATGGATTGCATCCTCGGATTTTAAAAGAGCTTAGTTCAGTTCTATCTAGACCACTGTTTCTCATCTTTTCAGATTCACTTTGGTCTGGGGATGTGTCACTGGATTGGAAAATAGTCAATGTAATACCAATATTCAAAATAGGTAGTCGTTCACAGCCTGGTAACTAAGCCTAACATTAGTGGTAGTGAAGGTGATGGAAATTTTGTTACGGGATCATATCCTTGACTTTGTCTCCAGAGCTCATCTTATTAGTAGTAGTCAGCATGGATTTATGAGAAATAGATCATACCAGACAAATTTAACTGGTTTTTATGAAGAAGCGAGTAAGAATTTAGATTCAGGCACAGCAGTGGATGTGGTATACTTGGATTTTGCGAAAGCTCTTAATACTGTGCCACATAGGCGACTAATGTATAAACTGAGGACTGTTGGCTAAAGTTCTAAGCGGAGTGCCTCAGGGTTCTGTACTGGGGCCCCTTCTGTTTAATCTGTTTATAAATGACTTAGAAGGGGGCATTGAGAGCAAGATCTCAGTGTTTGCTGTTGACACTAAACTATGCAGAGCTTTGGAAACTTCAAATGATGTGCAAGTGTTGCAAGCAGACCTAGATAGATTATAAAAATGGACAGCAGAATGGCAGATGAGATTCAATGTTGATAAATGTAAGGTGATACATTTGGGGTTTAATAACCCCTGTGCCACCTATACTATAAATAACTCTGTGTTAAGTACATGGAAAAAGATTTGGGGATTCTGGTAGATAACAGACTTAGCTGTAGCAAACAATGCCAGGTAGCAACAGCTAGAGCTAGCAAGATATTGTCTTGTATAAAAGGGGGAATAGATTCAAGAGAGAAATATATTATTCTCCCTCTTTACAAGGCACTGGTAAGGCCTCATTTGGAATATGCAATGCAGTTTTGGAATCCCATATACAAAAGGGACATCTTGGAAATGGAAGCAGTTCAGAGAAGGGCAACTAAATTAATAAGGGGAATGGAGGGGCTTGAATATGCAGGCAGATTAGAGAAGTTAGGGCTGTTTACATTGGAGAAGCGACATTTGCGTGGGGATATGATAACCTTATACAAATATATTAATGGGCCATACAATGAACTCTCTGGTGTATTGTTCACTAATAGGTCATATCAGAGGACTCGTAGACATCCTTTAAGGTTGGAAGAAAGAAGTTTCATTTTCAGGTTAGGAAAGGTTTCTTTACAGTGAGAACGGTGAAACAGTCTTCCAGCTGATGTGGTAATGGCTAGTTCATTGAATGGCTTAAAAAAAGGCCTGGATAAGTTTCTAAAACTAAAAAATATTTAGAATTACTGGTATTAATACATATAGATCTGTTTAGCCAAGCCCTTATTAAACTGGTCAGTTCACAAATAAAACAAAGAAACCCCTCCCATGCTAGAAACTGTTAGAGACAGAGCTCAATTATCTTCCCATTCTATTAGCGAGCAAAAGGAGAATTACGGTATAGGAAGATAGAATCCTTGGGGAAGGGGTGCAGCAAATTGAATGCTATTGCATTAGGTCATTTTGCCAGTTGTTTTGAATCTATTTTGTTCTGGGCTTGTTTTCTGTCAAGCTTGAGCTCTGCACATCGGCCCTGTAATAGATTACATGCTGCGATACAGTATGTCTTTTTCCCTGTCAATTCTTTGCATATTCTCATGAATGCCAACATTTCTGTGCTCATTTTGTTTATGGAACCAAAGCATTGACTGCCACTATTCTTGTATATTTAAAGATGTGACACTTGTATTTAACTAATATACTGAAATATATGAAGATCTAGAAAAAAACTGATTTCCAAATTAACTATACACTCTTTAGCCTTTTTTTTTTTTTTGCTGTGTTTTCATGTAATATTGTACATTCTCTTTAAAAAATATTTTTATGTAGGGTTAAAAAAAAAAAAAAAAAAAGAGGGTGAATAGGTTGGACTTGATGGGCTTATGTCTTTATTCAACCTTAATTACTATGTTACTATGTTACTATGTTTTAATGGACATTTCCACCCCCCTTCTCCCCCAACTAAAATTTGCTGTTGAGCCCACTGTGCAGTGTTAAATGACTCCTTCCTTTCTCTTCTACTGCATATGGTTGACCTGCATGGCCTGATTAAATTACGGGGAAACTGAAGAGTATGAAACCACTATGTGTGTGATCTATTTCTGCCTCTTGCTGCGCCTCTAAGAGGTTTGTGGCATGTGCAGTGGAGCTCTCCCTGCCCCTCCGTCCGGCTCCCTTTTGATGCTTTAGAAACACTGTAGGGGATTTTACAGAGAGTTGCAGGGCTTGTATTTCTGCTTTAAAATAACACTTATTCATTTGCAAAGGGTGTCATTTTAAAAAGGAAAAGAGAAAGAGAAACTGGTGTCTGCACAGCTTTTGTACAGCCAGCACAAGACATTCAATATCTGTCCTGATTACCCAGCACTGCAGGCTTAATATTGAATATCCAGGAGCTGAGTACTTGCGGCTCTGGATATACTGAATCTCCCAATGTCTGCCAAAGTCTGTTAATAGGTCATGGAACCAGTCAGGTTTTTTTTTAACTCAACATTTTGATTTTTTTCTCTTGCTTCTCTGTACTAGTGTTTTATAGTTTCAAAAAAACAGACTTACAAAAAGAATTCACAATAGTCCCTTTGTAGACCTTGTCAAACCAAGTAGCCTCTGTGGATAAAAAAAGAAAGGTGAAAGTTTCACAAATGCTTGGTTCTTTGGGGTATATGCAAGAGGTCATGTATTATAATAACGCTTTTAACTTCAACTTCCGCAGAAAGTTATTTTATAAAGAAACAGTTGAGATATACTATCCAGATTAAGCTGTAAATGTCTGTACTGCTTCCAAAGAATTGAAGTTACCACTGCTGAGCTCTGTCTGATCACTTGAGGAAAAAATAGTAATATTTCTTGTGAGAGTGCAGCAATGGCATTAAAGTTATAGCCAGCTTTTTAAAAGCTTAGGTTCTCTGGTGTAAAAAAAAAAAAGATTAAAAAAAAAAGGAAAGAAGAAAGGGAGAGAGATCCACACTGCACATCTGTTTGTACATTAAAGGGTAACTATACTCGTTTTAAGAGGAGCTACAGCACATTCAGTTTTCATTTGCCTGTATGATATTATATAGGTAGGGCCAGCATCAGTATTTACATTGCAGTCCTAAAATAACGCCATGGCATTCTTGAAATTCTGCTCAATATCAGTATATTTTGATCTCTGCAACATTTCCTCTGTGGTCCAAAATTACCTCCACTACTAGCAGTATTTTGTGTCCATGATAAGGGAACAGTTATTGCTGATATCTTTCCTATATAAATATCAACCATAGAGAGAACTTTCAAGCACTATACACATACACCCAAAGCATTTCAAGCCTCATCACTGAATAAGAACAGTGTACCCACTAATAAACTGTGTCACTGATTATAATTTAAGTAAATCTTCATTGATACACTCATTCTTTTTTAAAAACATTGATTGTAACATTGATGAGCATTGAGGACTGGCAATGCAAAGAGTCTGTGATTTTCTGAATCCCTGTGTATTCTTTCAGCCAAGATACCCTGATCTAACACCACACACTTCACCAATAGACAAGCCCCTGCTTGCCAGGAAGCTTGTAGCGCCTCACCAGGAGCAGTTGCCCTTGGACTTAGAGTGCAGTGTATTTGAGCTGAGGCCAATAATACACAAGGAAACCAGAATTGCAACATGCAAGGCGTACTAAAAAAGGATAGAGAGAAAGCGTCAGGCACAGGTCAGAGCAGGTGGCAATCAATCATAAACAGGATGATGTCAGATAACAGAACAACAATACAGGAACACACCACTACATCGTGCAATGATGCCAGGAAGAGCCAAACCCTTCAGAACCAACAGACAGGGTAAAAGAGAATCAGATAGACAGACCAGATTTGAACCTGCCATCAAAACCCCACAGTCAATAAAAATAGAGCCAAACAACCCAAACGACCGCTTCTAAAAATTAACAACCATTTCTGGAAATGAACGAGCGCTCCAGAGGGTAGCCAAACGGGTGCACACACAAAGAGGAAGATGGAGAGCCACGGGAGCTCTATATTAAACATAAAGGGGTCAATGTACACTCAAATTAGTTCCTTGAAGACAAAATTAGTAATGGAGTCAAAATTAAAGATTGTTGACAATGAAAAAACAGTACTAAGCTTTTAATTTGCCTTAACCAATCAGGTGATATTTTTTACTGGTCTATGTGCAGATGTGTAGATCTTGTCAACAATTGACTGTCAGGGTTATTCAATAAAAGTTCTTATCGTTAAAAATGGTGCTAATTTTGCCACAACCAATCAGAATTTAGCTTTTAAATGTTAAATAAGATCTGATTGGTTGGGGCAAAATTAGCACCATTTTAAACGATAAGAACTTTTATTGAATCTCCCTGTAAGTTTATTCCATTTGTGTTGCTTTAAGGCTGATTGTATTGTACTTTGCCTTGCTCTACCTCTGTGCATCATATCTTCTGAAGCTCTCTAAAAAGCCAAGTAGTGCAGTAGGAATATTACAGCAAGGAAGAAAGTCAAATATGCTGGGACAGCATTCTGGATAAAGCTGTATCTGCAGTAATAACATTAATTTATTACTGCACAATTAAAGTGTTATTAAAAGACTGCTAAGTGATGGCTTATTGCACCAAGAAAATAGTTATAGTATTTGAGGTTGAATAAAGACATACGTCCATCCAGTCCAACCCATCTAGCAATATCCTCATTTCCTGCCTAACTGTTGATCCAGAGGAAGGAAAAAAAAACCACCAAATTTATGAAGGGGGAAAAAATTCCTTCCTGACTCCAAGTGGCAATCGGAAATTTCCCTGGATCAACTCTACTTTATGTATCAATACCAGTAACTTGCAACATTCCTTGTTTGCAGAAAGTCGTCCAGCTTTTTTTTTTTAAACTGACCAATGAACCTGCCATAACAACATCCACTGGAAGATAGTTCCATAGCTTTACCGTTCTCACAGTGAAAAAATGAATATGAACTGATCAGTGCTCAGAAGCGAACATATGTCCGTCAGGCAGATGTTTGTTAACATAGTCCTTCATCCATGGGATTTTGTTTTCTCTGGAAAATAAATTGTTGGACAGCTGTGAAGGATGAAAAATGAAAAAGAAACCTTCAAAGTACAATAGAAACTTGCTGTCAATGAATCTCCCACACTGAATTCTTTGATTATAACAAATAAATTTTTGCTTCTTGAAAAAACAATTGTATTACTAGCACATTGATACCCTGAGAACAAAAAGCCCTGACCCTATTCATAATATAAAAAGAAGGCAAGAATAACTAATAGTGTGTTTAATATGGGTACGAACTGTGACGCCATTACATCTCCGTGTTTAATTCTTTGAAAAGTCTATACAATCAAACTAAATCAATTTACCAGTTTCATACGGTGATAATGTCAAAACAAATGATTCAGTTCATAGACACAGGGTCTTTAGCGGAATCTGTGTAGACACAGAAAAGATGCAGATTATAGCAAACAGTATAGGAATAGGAAGAACATTTTAAAGGACTATTCTGGCTATACAATATATACTTTAATTGTACCTTGGAACTTTTCATATTTCAATTTAGAGGGAAACTAAACCATGTAAACACATGCTGCCTAGCTCCAAATAAATAGATCTATTGAAAAGTCAGAATGTTGACAGACTAAAGCTGGGTACACACAGTAACGATAAAGCCCAGATACCGTCGATCGACGGTATGGGCGGGCTTTATCGTTACTGTGTGTACGTTCGTTTCCCGAACAAGCGCGTGGCCGCGAACGATCGGGTCGGCCGTACGCTCGTTCGGGAAAGGCCGAAAATTTCCATCGGCCGCGCTAAACTCCTATAGGGAGTCTAGCGCGGCCGATGGAAAACACACAGTCCCGAGCGTTCTCCCTATAGGGAGAACGCTCGGGACTGTGTGTATGCAGATCTTTGAAAGATGGCAGACAGGATCTTGCAGACCTGTCTGCATCTTTCAGAAATCTGTACTGTGTGTACCTAGCTTAAAAGTCAGTGTAAAAGTTCATTCCAAGCTGTAGGCTCCAAATACAGATTTCACATATGTCTGTTAAAAATAGGCAGCAAATATGACATGGATGACTGAGGACCCAAGCAGTTTTGCAGGCAGATGCAGTTTTCTGTGGGTGGTGCATTTAACTAATAATTACTGTGGGTTAAGGGTGATAAATAAAATCTCAATCTAGCGATAAATCAGAAAACATTTCAGTCACACACCAATGAAGCCAATTTAATCTGATTACATTACTTTAAAGTTTAGCTTTATAAGTGTGAAATGCAAAAAAAAGCATTGAAATCGCACAGAAAATAAAGTTTTATCATATTTAAAAGATCACCATACATTTAAGAATTCCTTGGCCGAATCCTCAACTAACTGGTAAAACAATTTACATCACTTTCTAATCCATGCAATAGAGGACGTTTGCTCCACTATTGTTTGTGGTACTATACCTGTACCCTATTTCCTCTGCACCCATGTTGTAAATAAAACAACCTCCTTTGTGATTACAGTTTGTCTTTGAAAGGCAAAGCTCAGCCTCAGATCAATGGTATTTGGCTGTTTTGTAAGCAGTGTCGTAAAAAATATACCATGTAGCATTCTAAGAAATCCAAACTACCAGTCTCCAACCTCTGAAACCAGCTGCACTATATTTTCTGTGTGATTTACACAGAAGATCCATGCAGATATTTAATGACTTCTATACTGCTTCCTTGTCTTATAGGTCAGAATTAACTACTGAAAAAAATTGTATTTGGTATAGTATTGAAGATCAGGAATATGCAGAATTGCAGATGATTCATTAAGTATATGTTTTTTTCCACCTTTGAGGACATGTTCACCCCTAAAATGAAAAATTATATATAGGTTAAATCATCCCCCAAAATTACAATATTTAGAAGACTATGACATGACAGATCATGTAGGGAGAATTTGTTATGCAACTAAATGATGCCCCCCTTCCCTCTGCCTCAACTGTTTCCACCTCTACTGTTACAGTCTTTTACATGCTGAGAGTAGGCCGATAGGGGAATAGCATTCAGTCATTGGCTGTGATGTCATCTGTTACATCCATGACAGCTGCTAATTGAAAAAAACAGGAAGCAGAAAGAGAGGTAACAGACGACCGCCGGGCACGATGCAGGTTAATATATCTCTATGGGGGAAACACCTCCATAGACACCTATTGAGAGGGGACTTGCGCCGGGCAGTGCTACATCAGGCAGCATTTCAAGTTAGTCTTACATCTCTCAGATTTCTACCTACTGCAGTTTGGTGTTTTGGAGGTGATTTACCTTAATACCATTTGAGGGGTAGACTTGCCCATTAAAGAAGCAAATCATACTAAAAGGATCTAAAAAAAAAATGGGGAAACTAATTTGAAAGGAAAAAAAACAATTCACTTCCAAGTTAATCTCAGCTTTTAGCCCAAAAGAGGCAGATTTTGCCTGAAACAGGGTTTTTTACAACATCTTCTACATTGGCACGAAAACCGAATAATATTTCTGATACAAAAAGATTAATTGAAATGTCTTTCTTCACAAGTAGACTAATAAAAAATATAAAAATCTAATTATCTAATATCTAATTAAATGAAAAGTAGAACTCTAAAATGAATTTGAAATATTACCCAGCTCTTAGGGTACACATCAATACATTTATAAAATGAAGTCTCACTTACAATTTGGGGATATTTTTAATCAACTCTTAAGTGCTGTCATTTATTAGATGTATTTATAGACCTTTCTGTTTCTATTAATTAGCTCACAATCAGCACAGGCTTGGGCAAATGCCTTCCAGTAAGTGCAAGATACTATCTAGCACCCCAAAAAAGGTACATAGGGAGATGTAAAATTGATCGCTAACATACGAAAATGAGTTAAACCCACACTACCCTATGATATATGGTGTTAACGTGGTTTGAAGTCATACTTTGCGAGGCCCGCACCGTTTTGTATTAATGGCACAGCCACCCAAAGCAAAACACAGAATGTTCGTTTTTGCTTTCCTTGGAAGCACGAAAACTAAAGTAATTTAAATGCTGGAGTTAGACAGGTGCCCTTACCTTCCTGGGTTCCCGCAATGCAGTAAATAAGTAAATAACATGGTGAGTACCCGGAAGGTGAGAGAAGCAAATAGGGTAAGTATTTCATCTCCCTGAGAGTTTGCTAAGCTGTCCGATTTTTTCAAAGAATGTTTTCAACCATTAATGAACCAAGAGCTCTGAAAATTTTAAATACTTTTATAGATTTCTAATCTGTAGAAACACATAAAAACAATGCAATGCCATGCATCCCCCTCCTTGTTTTGTAAATGTGTTATGGGGTAGTGTGGGCACCTAATGGTATTTTTAGGACATCCTGCACATAGTGTTCATTTATACATTTTCTTAAGGAACTTGATTTCTTCATGAAGGGAATCCAAGTCATCCCTGATTACTCATATAGAATGCCTATCAGTATGTCTGTAGATGTGCAATCCTCTAGCATAGAAAGAACTGTGTTTGTAATGTGGGGTAACCTACCTAGTCACCCACAATATGGTACTTGCATATAGCAAGAGAAAATTAATGGCCCATTAACAGCAATTGCTTATAGCCAAATGGGCAATCTCTGTTACTCTGCTCATTTATATAGATTATCCAAATTGTATTAATTCTTACATCTAAGCACAAGCATTCGGAAAAACTGTTCGATTACTAGAATATTGCCTGGGTTCCAAGCACCAGTCTGTTGTTTCTAATAAAAGTGCCTTCTTTTTTTGGTTTTCTAGTGTCTATACACACTATACATCAGGTCGATGTCTTACAGGCTGATTCTTATAGCCAATAGATATGCATTTTCCGTGCTGGGTGATTGGAGTCTATGTTTACATTAGTCACTAATAAATGCAAATAAGAAACAGAGACTTTTGGGTAATTTCCATGGTAGCCCTACAAAATGCTTCATCTAATAAAAGATTGTTACAGCATTCCACAAGCTAAATGCAAAACCAGAAAGTCAACCACAGACTGGTATGGGTACATTATAATCCATCCACATAAGCCATTGTTTTATAAATTAACATTTTATATAATATAAATATTTATAATCCTTCTACATCTTTCCTTTTTACAGTACTTTCTGTCCTGTTGCTACCTGGACCAATTAAAACTATCCTTTCACCCTAACTGATATTATTTGGCACATTGTTTATACCAAGCAGGTTTAAGGGAGATGTCATACTACCATGTCCAGATGTGCCCCTGAAGAAGCAACTCATCGGTTAAAAATGGGCTTACATCTTTTGTTGATTATTGTAGGTGAAGCAATCAGCCCTTGACATTTACTCCATGCACTAAAGGTAAAAGATGTCTGCAGTTGTAAGAGCTGATTCACTTGACTGCCTCTCTGAATAACAATAAATATCCCCACCTCATTAATTGGTATTTTCAAAGGTTACAGGCTTTAGAGTTTTCTTAAAGTTCTGTATCAGAAATTCACTGTTACTGGGCCAGTTGGATTCTCAACGAAAAATTAATGTGATGGAAGAGAACAAAGGAACAAAATTCCAGTATGTTAAATTAAATTTGTTCATAGCATTATATATTCAGTTACACATATAGGGCAACTTCATCCTGGCAAACAGGGCCATTTTAGGCATAGGCTAGTTAGGCAAAGAGCTAGAGTGTCTAGCCCTATGAACCAGAGGAGTGCCCTGTGTTCTCCCTAGCATCTCCCTGACAGCTTTTACTTACTGTGTTAGAACTGTTCTCCTTGTTCTGCTGTAATTTGTAACATTGTAGTGAGTACAGAGCCTGAACTCAACTCCCTCTACTTGGAAACAATGTAACAGATGAACTGAAGGTGAAGGAAGGAGGAGGGAGGATGAGCTCAGCTAATAGAACTAAGGAGAGCAGTTCTAAAATGCCAGGTAAAAACTGCTGCAGACTTTATAACAGTGGCCCCTGTGACTAGCAGTCATGAGATCCCTATCCCTGCCTCTTTCTTCTTTTCACCCAACTCCCCAGTTAAAACTTAGAGTAGGTGAGGAGTGAACAATTCAATGGAGGAGACAGGGAATGCAGGTTAATACTGTATATCATGTTAATGCTGGCAGCTGAAAGGTATAAAGATACTCTGCTGGCACTGAAGCATTAATGCTAATACTCTGGCAAAGTGCTGGCACTGGAAGTATTAATAGGAAAGTCTGCTGGCACTGAAAGGTTAATGGTAATACTCTACTGGCACTGAAAGTGGTAATAGCAATACTCTGGAGAAGTCTGCTGGCACTGAAGGGTTAATGGCAATAACCTGGGAAAGTGCTGGCACTGAAAGTGTTACTGCTAATACTCTTGGAGGGCTAGGACATGCTACTGGGCTTTTAAGCTTGGTTGGAATGCGATCAGATCACACTAGTGCACCAAGACAACATTTCATATTTCAATAATCACTCATTTACCTATCTATCTTACACCTACTGACTCCTATTGATTAATAACATGCATTTCCTACTGTCCCTTTGGTTCTGTATTTACATTTTAGCAGTTTTCTCTGTTTTCTTGGGTAAATGGGCTGTGGACCCACCAGACGATTACCCCTGTAACACTCTAGGCCAGTCCAACACTGGATAAGAACCTCCGACTCACCAAAAGACTATATCAGAGGTGAGAGCCGTGGTTACCGCTCTGGGGGATCGGATTGCCCAGCAGACACAGCCCAATACTGCCAGCAGGTTGAGTCAGAACTCGTAAAGCTCAGAGCAAATATGAACTAACCCGTGGAAATGCAGGAGGACACAGACAATCATTCAAAATGCAACAATCTAAGGATAACCTAACTGCGTTATTACATAAAATGGCCCCAGATGTACTCCAGCTGTCACAAAGGGAGCCCCAAGGGACGTAATCACACAACTACACTACTAAGGAATCCTTAAGGAAGCTATAACACAAGGTAAACCATCTGATGGTACACAGCTACATATATATCAAGAACTAGCCCCATGTGCCCTTCAAAGGAGAAGAGCGATGTGGAAGTCCTAATATCACACAAGATCAAATACAAATGTGGCTTCCCCTTTAAGCTGGTGGCATCACATGAAGGAAAGTCAGCCTCAGCATTCACTCCAGAGGAGGGCCCAAACCTTTTTTACAAGCCGAGAGTAATGGCGGAGACCCCGCTCCTGCCAAGACCCCAACAAAAAAGAGTATCCCCACTACCGTTGGACTGGGACCAAGCTTGAACAACTCCCTCCTAAACCCAGACTACAACTCCTACACCTGTGCAAACTTATGAAAGATTTTGCTCTAAACTTTGAATGGTTGAACCTCTAATAATAATAATATAAAACACCAATGGGACAAACTTACATATCCAGCTATTCCATTAAACACCCCAGTTCCTCTCAATACCCCCCTGATCCCCCTGTAACTCCTCACCCTGTCCCACTCCATGTCTAACAAGCTGGACTGTTCCTGATAGTGAAGATATTTACCCCTCTCATTAAAAGAAAACTACTTCCTTACTACCAGTAAGCGAAAGCAGATTCCCCGAACCCCATAAGATTCTCCAAACTATGATTATTGGAACACAGAAACTGAACTCTGAACTTTCAGAAAACTTCCCTAACCGACTATGCATAACCCCGACCTGGCCACTTCACTTTCCCCAACCCCCACCACCCACCCCAAAGCCTGACAATCTTCGCTTTGCTGGATTTAGAACCAAGTACAATTAGACTCACTCAACCATGTGGTCTTTTATACCATACAAATACAACTCCAGAATCATGGGCTACAGTTTTCTACACTGTGTACTTTCTTAAGAGCAAGAACTCTCAAGAGCTAAAAAAACAGACGTTGTTGAAGAAACTAAATGATAGGATGACTCCACCCTCATCACCAACCAGGCAGCACCCTCACCCATAACCCGATCAAGATTTTGCACCTTTTCAAAACATACTATAGGACATACACCTGACCCAGACATATGCGACAACCTAATACAATTTTTGGCACCACTGCAACTACCTTCTCTAACACAGCAAGAAAAAAATTCACTCAACGCATCCATCACACCCCAAAAGATAAAGCAAGCAATAAAGGACCTTAAACCAGTCCAGATGGTTTCAAAACCTGCTCCATTAAAATATGGAGTAATATAAGAAGATTCACAAACCATACGGTATTGTAGTGAAAAAAGGATGCATTTAATTGCAGACCCACTCACACAACATGTTTCGGACAGCAAGGTCCTTTCTCAAGTGTGTACATACAGTATCTGTGCTTAATGGTGGTTAATGTATACACTTGTTTAACTACAATAATGTATGGGTTGTGAGTATTCTTATATTAGTCCATGTTTTATTATGTGAGTACCCATATGATTTGAGAAGTTTATTACTATTAGCCTTATGTCTTCTCAATTTAAGTCATTTACGCAATATTATGGGCAGGTAACAAAGGAATCCCACCACACAGATAAGAATATAATGAATTAGTAAATAATATGATTATTAATTAAAAATAGATTATTCATTTTATACAATAAGATTATTTTATTGATTCAATCCTTAAAGGGGAACTATGGTCTCCAAACAAGTTAAGTTCAAATGAAAGGCCAGTTTCGTACCTTTAAAACGAGCCATCAACCATCTCTCTACGTGCTCCACAGCCCCTCTCATTAAAAGAAAACTACTTCCTTACTACCAGTAAGCGAAAGCAGATTCCCCGAACCCCATAAGATTC
Source organism: Hymenochirus boettgeri (assembly GCA_019447015.1). NCBI lineage: Eukaryota > Metazoa > Chordata > Amphibia > Anura > Pipidae > Hymenochirus > Hymenochirus boettgeri. The sequence continues at coordinate 126,094,806 of CM033472.1, read as the reverse complement.
TCCAAACTATGATTATTGGAACACAGAAACTGAACTCTGAACTTTCAGAAAATTCCCTAACCGACTATGCATAACCCCGACCTGGCACTTCACTTTCCCCAAACCCCACCACCCACCCAAAGCCTGACAATCTTCGCTTTGCTGGATTTAGAACCAAGTACAATTAGACTCACTCAACCATGTGGTCTTTATTACCATACAAATACAACTCCAGAATCATGGGCTACAGTTTCTACACTGTGTACTTTCTAAGAGCAAGAACTCTCAAGAGCTAAAAAAACAGACGTTGTTGAGAAGAAACTAAATGATAGGATGACTCCACCTCCATCACCAACCAGGCAGCACCCTCACCATAACCCGATCAAGATTTTGCACCTTTTCAAAACATACTATAGGACATACACCTGACCCAGACATATGCGACAACCTAATACAATTTTTGGCACCACTGCAACTACCTTCTCTAACACAGCAAGAAAAAAATTCACTCAACGCATCCATCACACCCCAAAAGATAAAGCAAGCAATAAAGGACCTTAAACCAGTCCAGATGGTTTCAAAACCTGCTCCATTAAAATATGGAGTAATATAAGAAGATTCACAAACCATACGGTATTGTAGTGAAAAAAGGATGCATTTAATTGCAGACCCACTCACACACAGTTTCGGACAGCAAGGTCCTTTCTGTCCCTGCTGTCCAAAACAGTTGAGTGAGTGGGTCTGCAATTAAATGCATCTTGTTTCACTACAATAACGTATGGGTTGTGAGTGTTCTTATATTACTCCATATTTTAATAGTTGTGCGGTTGTGATGCCCAGGAACAAGGCATAGGAGTTATAAGAACCAATGGAGGATATCTGTTGTATTCAATTAGATCAACTGGACTTGAAATGTAGTTCTTGAAGACATTTCGCTAGTCATCCGACTGGCTTTCTCAATTCAGTTCTGAATTGAGAAAGCCAGTCGGATGACTAGCGAAACGTCTTCAAGAACTACATTTCAAGTCCAGTTGATCTAATTGAATACAACAGATTACCATGACCTGGATGAATGAGAACCTTCACAAGCAAACCAATGGAGGAGGGATAGAGACTGGAATATGATATTGAAATTATTTCAAAACATTGCAACTTCTCCCACACCATACCATATTTTTAACTTAACTTTTTGAACATTTCACACCCAACAACACACAGATTCCTCCAGACATTCCAACAGCTAATATTATAGTTATCCCTTAACAGGGAAAAGACACTACCTGTTACAAAAACTACAGACCAATATCCTTGAATAACATAGATTAGTCGCCGCATAGTCTGACAGGTCCTGACAGACTTAGTACTTGCACATGCGTATAGAATACAGAGTTCGTCAGAACCTGAGGAGTAAGCTCCTGGCTTCTGCAGGTTTTATTGAAGAACGGGAGGTAAGACACAGCTCCTTTACCTCGCAGTTTAATAAAACTGAATACTAAACACTTTTTTTTGCAGTGGAGATATCCTTTAAACTCTTTACAAAATCATGGCATGTTATCTAAACAATATTCTACCCAGACCAATCAGGTTTCATAAAAGGGAGGCAGACCACAGACAGTATCAGAAGGATCTTACAACATTATACATTTTGACACTTGACATTGAGAAGACTTTCAAAAGGGTCAACTGGGTTTACATGAAAAAGGTGTTAAAATATCTAGATTTTGCCTCATCATTTCTAAACCTAATCATAAGCATATACTCTACACCTTAGGCATCAGTCCACAACATAGGATTTCACTCAGAAACCTTTCCGATCTGAAATGGAACCAGATAAGTTTGTCCACTTTCCCCTTTACTATATGCCATCTGTGCAGAACCACTAGCCCAAGCTATTCCTCAGCACTCAGAAATAGAAGGTATCAAAAAATATAAAAATATGCAGTATAAAATGTGGATGTTTGCAGATGATACAATGCTATCGCTTACAAATCCTACCCCACACTTTCTGGCTTCAAAATCAACACACCTAAATCGGTGATCTACCAACTGAATCTTTCAGATCAAACAATGCAAGATATTTCAGATTCCAATAAGTTAAAATGGGCATCATCACACTTACCATATTTAGGAGTCTTGGTAACCCATAAATAAGCTATTCCCATTAAACTTTACACCAATATTTAACACAATCAAAATACTGCTCCAGAAATTTTTTAAATTACCATGTCTCCTTATTCAGTAGAATTCAAATGATAAGAACTACCATACTTGTTCTGTGCCCTACCCATCCAGATATATAAAGATCTAACTAAATGTCAAAAACAAATAATCAACTTCATTTGGCAAAACCGCAAACCTAGTATCTGATTAGCAACACTCCAAAACACAGAAATAAACTAGGTGCAGCACTTCCAGATTTATACCTATACTACCTAGCTGCCAGACTAACCCAAACCCTACACTGGCACCCCCCAATTCAAGAAACAAGATGGGTAGAGATAGAACAAAGACTGATAGGTAAACTCCTCTTCCAACCCTTTTATAGGCCCCAACCTATAAATCCCTTAGAACAGGAAACCTGATTATGGACACCACAATGGTCCCACTGTTCGACAATCCCTCTTTTCTGCTAGGATGCGCAGCAAAACAATGGTCAAAATGGAGGGAAAGGGAGATAAACTGGGCAGCCCAATTATGCAACCAAAATCAACTGATCACATGGGAGATGGCGATAAAAGAAATAAATCTAACCAAAACAAAATGGCTCAGGTTGTACATTTTGGCAAAACAACCTCAGGAGCATCTCCCTTGCCAGCACTCGCCCCTTTTGAACACCTCGCACTACACAACCCAACCAGCCACAATCGAATTACTATTCTTTATTGAGTGATGCAAGCCCACTCCCCCATTAAAAATTTGAAAGTTCAAACAAACTGGGAGCAACGATTAGACCACTCTCTCTCTCTGAAGAACAATGGTTTGCAATAGCAGAAAACACGAGAAAATGCTCCAACAACACTATATTGCAAGAAAAAGGCTTTAAAAGGAAAGTTCAGTGGAAAATACTTTTATTTTTAAAATTCTTACAGGGTTATTCAATAAAAGTTCTTATCGTTTAAAATGGTGCTAATTTTGCCCCAACCAATCAGATCTTATTTAACATTTGAAAGGTAACATCTGATTGGTCGGGGAAAAATTAGCACCATTTTAAACAATAAGAACTTTTATTGAATCTCCCTGTTAGTTTGTATAATGCATACTTAGTTATTTTACATATTGTCTTCCATTCAGAAAGATCAGTTGAATACATACACCTTGCTATTCCCTGCTGTTGACATAAGTGAGCTGACATTTCAGGTTCTAACTATCCTTATTCTTCACAGGATGCACCACTTCCTTGGATGGGTCAAACATGCTCAGATAGCAGCCACTTGGAAGTCTCATGCACCTTCCAAGTCTCACCTGATCAATAAAATCTGGAGGCTATACCATAGCAAACATTCGATACACCTTAACACCAAGCAAGAAACACTACACAGAAATATGATACTATCTGGGATGTGTGGCTGATTCACAGGGACATGAACGTAACATAGCCCCCATTCAGTCTTTGAAGAGTTTACACACAACAAACCAGATGAAGTAGGGACATGGTGGAGGTCTGGGACGACCATCTGAACAAACCCCTGATGATGAAGGAATTACAATATATCTGATAATTATCGAAAATACAGCCGCGAGTCCAAAAAACGAACTAGTTCGAACCCAAACTAGTTTGAATAGTTCGAGTTTGTCCAAACTTGGGTTTGAGCTTGGTTTTGTGTCCATCACTACTTATAAAGTCCCAAATATTCTGAAATAATAAATTACATGTACGATATCCTAGATATGGCAGCTAATTTCCTTAGAAAGAAGAGTGATGCTTCATGTAAATCATTAGTTTATGGAAACAAATATTTAAGCCTAAAATGTTTACTTAATTTTTCATATTTATTAAGTGCTCTCTTCTTATTCAAACACCTAAGCACACCAGATAAACTTCTACAAACAATGTGGTGCAGAGCTGTAATGAGTGTGGTAATAAAAGTAAACCTGATCTTATCCCTGCTTGTGCAATGCATCACTATTAAGCATACCTTATTAAAAGGGGAGTGTTGCGTACATATTCTGTATGTATCAGGAGGGCTGTCTATAGGGAATGTTGCATTAACAAATACACACTTCTCCTACTCTTCAAAAATCAATGAATCTCAGTGAAGCTCTCTTCACCTCCCAGCATGTTCTGCAGTATTTATATATGATTTTATATATTCTCCCATCACGGGTGGGGATTAAGATCTCACATGTGTAGAAAATATTATCAAGGCAAAAGTACTGGCACAGAAGGAAATGTCAGGTTTTTGGAACAAGTAGCTCATAAAAGAAAAGGAAGGGCACCTGAGTGGAATCTTCCATGCTGAGAAGGTTGCTGAGTCAAGTACTTTCTAACTCAAAATTAGTTTTTTTGGGGGAGTTTATTCTCCTTTAATGCAATTGACTTTTTTTTTTATTCAAACTAAATAATTTGTATAGTTTTAGCAATGGAATACAGATAGGAGCATTGTGGCATATTATTTATCTACAGCATAGCACCAATTACATTTTTCCACTTATTCACTTACACCCACCAGTTATGTTCCCTGAAATAAGCAGTAAAGTATTAGCAGGAGGCTAATTATAGAACCCGAACTTTGTATGCCTACATTTTGCACAATTCCATGGAAACTGCCTCACTGATTACCTCACATGAAGCTTTCTCTATTGACAACAAATCAGCAGCACTGATTTTTGTATGATCACTGTGGTTACTGTATTGTGACAGCCTAGGGGGAGTAAAATTGCTGTTGTGTTGGCATTAAAGAAAAATATTATTTTGACATAGTATGCAATCCACTTACAGTTTATTATATGTGTAAGAAAAAATAATAACAAATCCTTATAAAATGGGAGACTGTTTTTATTTTAAAAAATCGTTTTGTTTGACTCGTAACTAGTCAGTGTCCCATGTTCCTTTGGTATGCCTGTATTTATACATCAGAAATTCTATAAATTATTTATTGCCACATACCCAGTGGCATTGTAAAATACTACAAACATCTACTGAAGCCTGCAGTCCATTCCTTAATAGAGATTTGTACTCTCCAGGCTTTTTTTACTCAGCATGCATTTTTACTTTGATATATACTGTATAATAAATAATCCCACTGGAAGTATCTACAAGCTGGAGAATGGCATATCTTCTTAGGTACTTTTTTTTTTCTTGGTCCACAGAAATTCAATTACTTGAGGAGTTAGAAAGTAACGTACTAAATGGATATATCTGGAGAGATGTGCATTGTTACTGTATTAGGTAACTTAAATGCTAAAAGTGTTAGCTTTGAAAAGGTGTAACATTTCTACCCAGGAGAGAGCAAGCACAAAGATTGACTTGTCACAGTGACAATTCTGCTTAGAGATATCAAACCAAATGGACACATCTGTGTTCTATGAGACAATTTATGGTGCTGAGAGATAAACATTAAAATTTGATTTAATAATATATAATGTATACAATTTCCATATTATATAGAATGGCCCCTAGGAAAGTGTATTTTTATTTTTTCTTTGATATAATGATTGACCATATCAGTAGCACTACCACCAAATTAATTGTAATTTAGCCTAAGGAGTCCTTCTATTATTTGTATTTATTAGGAAGGCAGGTTACATGTAGTTTAGCACCCCAATACATCCCTTTAATTGGAGGCCCTATTAATCTAAAGGATTGGATGGAAGACCTCTTCCCTTACTATAACAAAAAACAGTGGGGGAGGGGTGAAAGCTTGCTACACAATTTAAATGCACACGTCTGTGAAATGCGAAGGTTTGAGAAATACTTCTCCTAAGATCCTAAAGATTCCGTCTGTAATCTTTTGAAGATCTTTGCTGCATATACCCAGCTTTAGGTGATGTATGGAATATAAACTCACATAGTATAGAAAAAATATAGTATAGGCCAAAATAATCATACAATAAAAAGAGCTCTTATTCATCTCTTTGTGTGAGCTAGATGTACCCATGATGGACAAAATCAGCAAATCACATACTGATGTAATTGCCAACGCTTGGACTAGAAAATGCAGGATATCCAGATAAAAGCTAACACCATTAATAGGGGCTTAAAGGGCATGTCCACCCCCAAAACTATAATTTAACCCATTACTGGCCTCACTCTGTATTGTAATAAAATCCTTACCTTACATCCCTGCTCCAAATGGTTCAACTGTAATGTCCCTGTAAAGTCCCAGAAACTCACCACCAGGAGCCTGGCAGAGTCCATATAGGACTCTGCCTCCTGTCTCCCATGCGGGAGAAAAATGTCATGCGCACTGCAGCCCTCCCCTCCCCCTCCCGTTTTCCTCTCCCTCCCCCAAGCACAAAACCCAATTTCTGTAGTGTAGGGCTCCCTCCCCCAACCCCAATCGCCATAGTAATTTTTGCAGAAACTCCCCTAAACTGTACTTACATTACCTTCGACGTTCTGGATAGCTGGAAACCACATCTGTGATTGGCTGCCAATCACGGACACGGCTGCCAGTCCGGCCCCCTGCTTGCAGTTTCATGCAAGCAGAGGGCCGTGACAGTACATCGGAGGAGAGAGGTAATGTAAGTATGGATCGGGGTAGTTTCTGCAAAAATTACTATAGCAGTTGAGGGAGCCCTACATTACAGAAAACATTCTTAAAAGGGGTGGATATGCCCTTTAACAGACCTGTTGTTAAATTAGTTTGGGTCAACATTACAAAATTGTCATTCCAATTCTACATCATAGTCTAAAGTGACCACGGAGAATTACAAAGAAAAGCGGAGAAGAGTGTCAGCACATTACGTAGAAAGGTTGCATTTCTAGATTCCTTCAGACAAATTTAGGTTATCCTGTTAAAACCATCCAGTACGGAGTTAAGTATCTGACTTTTTTCAGGGACTAGCTCACCTTAGTCAAAAGTGATATAATGGGTCCACAAAGTCTCTTATATATGATTTGTCACACCAATATATTTGTAACCCCTTGCACGAGCAAAACATGTAAAAATAAAGATGATCTGTCATATTACACATCAAAACTTCCACTGTCTGCCACCTGCCGCATCAGCCTGTAATTTAAGGACATGCCATAAAATGATGATGAAACTGTAAAAAAAACATGGTAGCATTTATAAATATAACCTGTAATGAAATGGAGTCCCAAAGGGACGAAGTTCACTGTACCTTCAGGAGGAATTCAGACAGTAGGCCAGGTTGGAGATACAACTTAGAGGGAGTGAACAGGTCACAGGAGATTGTGGATACTGGATACAATGGAGCTGGATACAATAAAGCTGATACAATGGAGCTGGATACAATGTGGCTGGATACAATGTGGCTGGAACAATGGAGCTGGATCCAATGTGGCTGGAACAATGGAGCTGATACAATGGAACTGGATACAATGTGGCTGGAACAATGGAGCTGATACAATGGAGCTGGATACAATGTGGCTGGAACAATGGAGCTGATACAATGGAACTGGATACAATGTGGCTGGAACAATGGAACTTATACAATGGAGCTGGATCCAATGTGGCTGGAACAATGGAGCTGATACAATGGAGCTGGATACAATGGGTCCGGAACAATGAACTTATTACATGGAGCTGGATACAATGTGGCTGGAACAATGGAGCTGATACAATGGAGCTGGATACAATGTGGCTGGAACAATGGAACTTATACAATGGAGCTGGATACAATGTGGCTGGAACAATGGAGCTGATACAATGGAGCTGGATACAATGTGGCTGGAACAATGGAGCTGATACAATGAAGCTGGATACAATGTGGCTGGAACAATGGAGCTGATACAATGGAGCTGGATACAATGTGGCCGGAACAATGGAACTGATACAATGGAGCTGGATACAATGTGGCTGGAACAATGGAGCTGATACAATGGAGCTGGATACAATGTGGCTGGAACAATGGAGCTGAATAACAATGACTGGATAAATGTGCTGGAACAATGGAGCTGATACAATGGAGCTGGATACAATGTGGCTGGAACAATGGAACTTATACAATGGAGCTGGATACAATGTGGCTGGAACAATGGAGCTGATACAATGAAGCTGGATACAATGTGGCTGGAACAATGGAGCTGATACAATGGAGCTGGATACAATGTGGCTGGAACAATGGAGCTGATACAATGGAGCTGGATACAATGTGGCTGGAACAATGGAACTTATACAAGGGATCTGGATACAATGTGGCTGGAACAATGGAGCGGATACAATGGAGCTGGATACAATGTGGCTGGAACAATGGAGCTGATACAATGGAGCTGGAACAATGTGGCTGGAACAATGGAACTTATACAATGGAGCTGGATACAATGTGGCTGGAACAATGGAGCTGATACAATGAAGCTGGATACAATGTGGCTGGAACAATGGAGCTGATACAATGGAGCTGGATACAATGTGGCCGGAACAATGGAGCTGATGCTGATACAATGGAGCTGGATTCAAAGTGGTTGGAACAATGGAATAGGATACGCTACTAGCTGTCAACCAGGCAGTCAGGTAGCGGGGACTACGAATAGGCACCTTACAATAACCCTTGAAGAAAAACCTCAACTTACTATATAAAAATAAAGAACAGAGACTTCTGGGTGATTTCCATGCTACCATGATTGCCGTTAAGTATTCTTTATACCTTACAAGAGGCTTTAACGAAAAATGCTGTTGTGCTATTGATTTTGAACATCCTTAAATTCTCAAGTACATTAATACCACATATACAGTATCTAAGTTATATAGAGACTCCAAAAATATTTATTTTCATTTCTAAAAGTAGATCCCCCCAATCAAATTGAAAACACCACAAAATAATTTATAACGTATAATTTTATATATATATATATATATACCAAATAACAAATAAAAAAGCTTATTTAATAGGAGGTGCAAAATTTTGCTGTGTTCTCAAGCTGCGTACACACACACTGTTGGTTGTGGCAAAAATAGTCATGGGTGACAGTTTGCCATGACCACTTGTGTGGTCCATAGGGAAGCACACAATCAGCTGTCATTTTCCAACAACATTCCTCCGGATGAAGGGGGTAACTGACATAGTTGCAGCTGTTTGCAAATACACCATCCAATTTTTCATGTCAACCGACCATTACATATAGGTAGGTCAGTTCCAAAAAGTAAATGTGTGTACCAAGCCTTAATCTTTAGCAAATAATCAGATGTTTTCAAATGTTATATAATTGTAGTAGACAATCTGATTTGTTGTGGCAAAATTAAAAGCTCAGACACCTCTTACTGAATAAGCCTGACGGTGTATTATTTTTTTTAATGATTGCTGTTTTATCTGCAATAAAATTCCTCCCACTTTGCTTACTATATAGCTTGCTGGTGCTTGTAGCAGTAGGGTAATCCCACAGTATCAGACATACAGGCATAAAAAAATAACAGGGAGATGTAATAAAAGTTCTTATCGTTAAAAATGGTGCTAATTTTGCCCCAACCAATCAGATGTTCGCTTTCAAATGTTAAATAAGATCTGATTGGTTGGGGGGCCAGAGTTCACCTGTGATTTGATACAGCAGGAGAGTCCACCCCAGGAGAGAATATCATGCCACAATATATTTCTTAATTGCTTTATCTCTTCCGGGAACCTTCCCGTAAGTTTGCATGTATAAAGTTAGTTAGGGCACCACTGCACTTTTTTCGTATTTCTGCACCATAGCCATTAACTTTCTGTACCACATGGTTGGATAAGTGTGGAGAATGCAGCTAACTTACAGAAAGTAACCTGGATATATATTTAAGAAGATTTGAATTTGGGAGGTATAGTTCTTATTTAAGTCTATACAAGTCTACACTGAACCATGTTTAATTGCATTTCTGTAACATGCTGCAAGGGTTAAACGTCATTTTCTTAAAAAATCTTGCTGCTTTGTTATTAATTACCTTTCCAGAATAAGCACATTGCCCTCCCATATATGCAAAATCTTCTTCCTTGATCCTGCATTTATAATGGATTAGTTGGTTACTGCAAGAGTAAAGATACAGATTCATAGCCTTTAGTTACTGAAGTGGGTGCTTAGCAATGCAAGTCACATACAGTATCTGTTGCCTGTATTGAACAGGATTGTAGGATCCAATCAGAAGAACTAACAGGCACGGGACGGAGGTCCCCATACATTCTCAGAAAGAAATATATCCGCCAAGGTTGTAGGAGAGGTTAGAGTAAAGCATCCCCAACAACTTTAATAGACAATATCTTATCTACATTTTACTGCACTATGAAAGAGCATCATATGAATAAATCCCACAGGCAGCGTGTGAATGTAAATCAATTTAACAGCAGCTTAGTGAAGTGATCGTTGTCTGACTTTGTGACAGCATTTCCATCCATACATATTCATTGCTTCTATGCCAAAGCAATGTATCCCTGTTTCTCTCCAAGCGTAGCGAGCGTCTTGCATGCATATTATTTGCCATAATGAAAAAAATAAAAAGCATTTTAACATCCTTCCATTTTCTTCTTTCCTGCCATTTTATTATATTTTCTTATCCTGGTCCTGTCAAAATTTGTTTGCAAGATTTAGGATTTTACAAAATATGTTTATATTAAAAAAGTTTCTTAAAAACATTCTGCAAAGGCTAAAAATACAAACAGCAAAGAACAGAAGAAAACAGAAAATTAGAGAACAGCATTGGCTAAACAAACATGTTAAATTTTACTTTTTGAAGCTCATATAATATTCGAAATTCATCAATAAATGTGACAAAGAACATTGCCAGAACAAACACTAAATCTGGTATCAAAACCCGCATCAAAAAGATGTCACATTATCATTGTCATTGTGATAACTGTGGACAGTTCTAGGGGCCATACAATGTAAAAGATCAGTGTATTCTTGAGATGTCATCCAGACCCGACATTATAACATAACCTAGGGGACTAAATTATTTACCCAAACAAGTGGATTGGAAAATCTGCAGAATCTTAATGTACCAGTCAACCTGACTGGTGCCACTAATCTATTTGCAAACATGGAGAACAAATTGAAAAGGACATACAGTGACAACATGTAACAAAAGATAAAAATAATTTCAGCACAAATTCCTTTATTTAGAATAGAGGATATACAGTAAACACGCAGTCAGCAATTCCCTAGGGTATTGTGACAAATGTGTGGATCATATTGAAAGTGGGTCAGTCTTTCAAAATAGTTTACATCTTCAACCAAACCACAAAAGGATGCAACAAGTTGATGTTTAAGTTCCGATTCTGTTGTTAGCATAGAAACACCTGGTTAAAGGATTTTTAAAATGAAATGAATTGCCATATTGCTTTTAACACAGGTATGAGTGTTCATAATATGACTAATGGTACCCATAAGGTGGAGTTTTTTATGTTATACTGTAAGTAGTTGGATTCTCAGCTTTGCTGGTAGTTTGCAGTAGCTCATCAGAGAAGCAAATCATAATGGGCACTTGTTTTTGTTACAGGCCGCAACAAGGTGACTTGACCTTTGCTACAAGGCAAGTATTATCATGTGTCAGTCCTGTTTGGACTCATTTGCTTGAGAAAGCTCCAAATGGGACAGAAACATTTAGCTTAAGGGTTTTTGGAATCAATTTTTTACAATTTTGCAATTTAAGCTGCATGTTTTTCTGCTCCATCTTTTTTACATTTCTTCTATTAAGTCATTATGCAATGCAGATATAGATTTATAAAATATAATATAAAAAGAGACTGTTTTCTCTTTTCACCGTGATAATGTGCTTAATGCGCAGTTCGCCCGTTTCCGCCAAACTAAAATTAGCGACTTGAAACCGCAAGATCGCCATTACTGCCGCTTGAAGTACATTCAAGCAGTAACGGCAGCGATATGTTCTCTTTAGTCTTCAATTGTTTGTGGACAAAAAAAAACCAGACAAAATATGTACATATTTCAATTTTGATCATATTGCTTTTTCTCTAGCGTACATAATTGTAACTTATCCAATCTGTCTTCATATTCAAGCTCCGCCATTCCTAGTTGCCCTT
>CM033472.1:125462701-125477701 GCA_019447015.1 Hymenochirus boettgeri | reverse complement strand
TCCATGTGTATGATTAGTGACAGAAAGTGCACTTTGTCTCACACCATGCCAGCTCTTTTAGTCCTACGCTCTGCATAAACCAAGTAAACCTTAATAATTTCCATTTACATATAATTCACAGATTGTTTTGAAGGTTATGCCTATATATTTTGCCAGTAGTTTACGTTATGCTTTCTGTTTGTTACTGTTTTGTTATGTTGTTATGTATAAATATGATAAATATCAAAGTGGGGAGGCTAGAAATGCTGAAGTATAATACGAGGGATCGAAGCACTCTCAGGTCTTGTGGTAGACAAACGTTTAGTTTAATAGGTTTACATGTTTCCGCCCAAATCACGGGCCATCATCAGAACATATATGTATATATCTTACATTCTAGTGAGAATAATTTTAATTAGTGTGCATTCCCTGTATCATTTCCTGCTCTGTATATCTTTGCTACTTTAAGATTGTCTGAATGGTTTTATATTGTATTTCTCTATTTTCCATTGTTTGCTTATAATTATTATAGTTCTTAAATAAAAAAATGATTTGTTTTCTTTCCTTTACATTAAAATGTTTTTCATTATTTCATTGATTTAGGTATTCTAATTTTAAAAATACATTTATCGGAACTGCAGAGGTCTAAAGATAAAAATGCCTCCAGTCATTTCTAACCACTCCTCCTCCCAAAGGGCCATATTTAAAGGGCATGTCCACACCCCCAACTGAAATTTGCCTAAATGCTGAGTTTCTGCCATGCTCAGTGGAGTTTTTCCCCCTCCCTTCTGCTGCCAACTGTCTCCAAAACCATGAATTTGAGGTCATTTTCAGTATGCCCCATTTCTAAATAGTAGTGTTTGGGTACCGGTAATTTCTTATCCCTGAGTCTAATGGATGATCAATGTTGGGAGACACTAGATTTAATTGGTTATGTAGTCTCCACTACATACACATATCCACAGGGGCACCATAATGCATAGACTTATGCATATGTGACCCTTATTTTTTCTCAGTCCAGCCGCCAGGCAGGCCCATAGTGGCTGGCATAGGTTTGGTGTTCAAAACTATGGGTAACATGCTGGACAGGGTTCTTGCTCCCTTGTTGGTTTTCTTGCTACAGCCCCAGCTATCTAATTACATTAGGCTACTTTTTCAGTGTACATATCCTTTAAGCTTCAACCAGGGTGCTATACCTTATTCATTTTAACAGTAGGTAAGTAGCGGAGCACTCTTTTGGAATTTTAAACCATTTTTTTAAAAAACAAAATGTAATTAGATCACATCTACGTGTTTCGGTCCTCTCAGGATTCCCGGTGACAGTCCTGAGAGGACTGAAACACGTAGATGTGATCTAATTACATTTTGTGTTAAATAAATTGGTTTAAAATTATATATATATTATATATAAATATTTTATAATGGGGTGATGCAGTGGTATAAATCCTAATAAAAATGTCACATACAGGACTATGTACGGAGAGCCATTATCACTCTCTATTGCCCCGTTTAGGCAATGCACCAAGCTATTAACGGCTCTCGGTGCATTTACCTAGGGTAATTTTTTATGGCAGCTGTCTGCTGGCATTTAAAGTTCTGTCTTAAACAGCCATTTGCGGCAGTTGCGAGACACAGTTTTTGTGTAATGCTGCACCTTCCGTTGTGTCTTGAAGTCACGTTAACCCTTGGTACATCAGTTAGTGTGACTTTAAAACACAAATTCCCAATAACAGCTTGTTACATAGCCCTAATTTCTTTGTTTCTTTCCATAGACTTTCTTATATCCCACTCCTCCTCCCATTCCAGTGTTCATGCCTGAACAATTACTATCATTTTTTGCAGTGTTTAACTTCACTAACTGGACCTGCTGGAGCTGCTTCCTGTCACTTCATAACCAATGTCTCTCTCCTCCACAAAAGATTTGTTTTATCGCATAGATGCTGGGCTGGGATGTTCCTTCCTACTGGGGTTAAGTTACAGTAGGTAACTTGGGGGGGAGGGGGTTAAATTTAGGGGGGAATAGGAACAAGGCTAGAATTTAAAATGCAATTGGGGGAAGGAATTAGAAACATGTATTATAAGAAATAATGCGTCCCCTTAACACTATAATAAATAAGGGATAATACACTACCTACAGTGTAAAAGAAGGATATCGCACCACCTCTTAGTTCCATGACCATACAGCACAAACTGTCTCTCTTCCTCCCTGTTTTAGTAATTTATATAGGATCCTTTTTTGGCTTGACAAAGGATCAGTGTGATCCAAAAGTTTTTTTTTTTGCTGTCTGTATTAATCTGTTAATCAGTGATCGCGATTAAAGACCTACGATAGCGATTGTAAATTTACAGCAACGATCGGCATGCCGCGGTATTGCAAGAAAGCTATATTGCACCTTTATGAATATGACCCAAATGGACCGTTATTTCAGAAGATGTGAAGGTATGGTGTTACTTTATATATGTTTACCATCCTGTACAACAGTGTTTGCTTATTTTGTTCTTGTTTAGTAGCTGTCTGTATCCTACCATAAATAGTGTTGATTTCCTAAACATTACTGCCCTGGGATTGTTTTATTTCAAATGACATTGAATCACTAGTGTTTCAATAAAGAGAAATGCTTCAGCTCTGTGTTAAAAGAAAGGTTACACCGAGTTGAAAGGTGACTAAATCCCAGAACTATATGGCGCTAAGCCGTAAATCCAGTTTTTTGTGTAATTACACATGTTGGAATAAAAGCCTTTTTGAGTAATGGAGACACTGGGGCTTGGATTTCTTCAGCATCTCATGTCTGTTGCAGAAGAAGTGGGTATAAAGAAATGTATATTCTATAATAATGAACCTTTAATTAAAAAAAACTTTGTTGATAAAGTTATAAAATTTAATGAGTTTATGATGACTAACAATGAAAAGAGACATACAGTGACCAACATTTTGCACAAAAGGCAGTTTAAATCTTTCAATAGTACAGAAAATAGAAATGGTTTCAATGTACCCATGCAACGTTCTAAACATGCGTTTTTCATTGGATGCACCTGTATGGCAATAGGGAGTGTTCACAATCAGGAAACCAAGGGTCATATTTATATAGGCGCAGTATTGCTTTTTAACGATTGTTAATTTCTGTGATTAATTTATGATAAAACGATTGTTAAAGGACAATTATACTTACCTCCTCCCTGCTCCTTTTCTTACATCCACGCTTTCTACCAAGGGTGAGGACCTAAGCCGCTAGGTCCTCACCCCAGGGCTGGTTGCACTTACACTGATTACACTGCTCTGCTAAGCTCTGCCCCCACCTCTCCGTCAGCGAGAAGGCAAATAGGAAGATATGCTGTGTCTTCCTATTGGACCCATTGTGGAAGCAGACTAGGGAGCAGAGCAGCACTGGTTAAGTATATCAGTGTAAGTGTATACATCCCAGGGGTGAGGACCTAGCGACTTAGGTCCTCACTCTTGGTAGAAAGTGGGGATATAAGAAGAGGAGCAGGGAGGAGGTAAGTATAATTGTCCTTTAATTTATGATCACTATTGTTTACTACCGCAAAAGAACGTTGGCCGTAAATGTAGGATTGCAGTTCTCAAGCTCTACATAAAGCCCATATAGCCAAGAGTTACACTGTCTTGTCTGCACAGATTTGAGTAAATATGGGTTCACATTCTTGGTTGTCCATGCTATGTTTGTGGTCGGTTTGCATTTCCAAACAAATCAGTGAATATTGCATGCAGTATGATGTATTATCCAGCAAGTGCCTGGTGACCGTTATTGGTCAGGTTAATAGTGATCATGGCAAGACATTAGTTTTGCTTTTAACTACTTTTCTGTGTGTTTTAAATGCCAAAATTTGAGCCTAAGTATAAATGTGGTCATGTGATGCCCCAATTCAGCAACTCAGATGAAGGGCCTGGGCTCCCTGACTTCAACAACACAAAGAGTCCACTTTAGTGACACAACAGCCGCATGACATACAGCTACAGCAAGTCAGAGAGCTGCAGACACAGGACAACAGCTTCTAGAACAGGAAACGAGACACTATATTAAGGCGGTGGCATAACGAAGAATTACCGCCCCCCTTGCAAAATTATGATAGTGCTTCATCCACAGTGAACGTTTTAGTGCATTTTACATCGCACCAAAAAGCATTGCACATAGAAATGAATAACGCCATTCATATTAAAGTGTTGCATGCAGCATTTTGGTGTGTTAATGCACAGCATTTCCATTGAAAATAAAGGAATGCGTTATGCATTAAGGCAGCGGAACAACGCACGCAATTGCAAACGCGATGTTCGGTTGCGCTCTAGTGACCATGCCCCTTAACGTCACAACCATGCCACCAAATGTCACGTCCACACCTTTTGAATACCACATCACAGAAACCCCCCCCCAGACAGTCCACACACCAGAATGACATGTCCCCATCCACTGCAATATTGCAGCTATGCCCCTATCCACCTACTCAAACCAGGATGGATGGGCTACACGGGCATTACCAGCATTACGTGGACTAGAATGCCAGACACACACTGCCCACATGTCAAACACTTCACAGACCTTTTCTAAAAGTAAAACTAAAAGAACAAAGACATCATGGCGCTTTCAGTTCAGATCATAAGGTAACTTTATACTATTTTACTCTAATAGTCAATATAAAGTGGTCCTTGTGCAAGGGGAAATTGTTTAAGTGCAAACAAAGGGCCACATTTATAAAGACACGGTATAGCCTTTTTATTACTGCACCTTTAGCAATGATTTGGCTATAGTTAATTTATCTATAAATCTACAATAACAATCATAAATGTATGATAGTGATTGTAAATCTACGACCATGATCGTAAATTAACAATAGCCCAGAGAATACCATTGTGATACTTTATTACCACGTGAAATTCTACGTACAAACGTTCGTTGATTTGCGAATGTTTGTCATAAATGTACAATCCCTGGCGCACATTTACGGCCGTGATTGTACAGTATTGCCCAAAGTGACAGACTGCTAACAAATGTGCAAAAAATAGAGCACGCTTAATAAAAACACACAAACAGAATGAAACCCGGCTTTAGCAACACAGACAAAGAGCCCCCACGTCACATTCTTCAGACACAAGAACAGCGTGACACACATCAGTCACTCAAGTGCTGCGGTATTTAGTTGCAATCAACATCTTTTCCCATGCCCAATTTATATGTAGCATGTTCACAAGTAGGTTCACCACAACATTTGTATATTTACTCTCCAAGAGGAAAAACTGATAACGTTGTAAAGATTTGCTATAGACATATGTTGGGGCGATGCACCAACGGACGCACTGCTCCTGTTTTGGAGTTTAAGTCACGCTGACTGATGTTATATCGGCTAGCGTGACTTAAACTCCTTCCTTGCAGCGGCTGCATGGCTAACATGAAAGTTAACCTCGCACCCGCCGCAATCGATGTTAAATGGCGAAATCGGCATTTTATTGCGCCACTTTAAATGCCAGCTAATAGCAAAGAATAGAAAAACGTCAGGTAGCGATGTTTTGAGCGCCGCTATCAGCAAATAACATCGCCGGGCTGTTTGCACCTAGTTGCCGATAGCGGCGCTGGGTGCATCGCCCTGAATGTCTCTTTAACTTATAACTATTAAATACATGATGTACATTACCAACTGTGCACTTTTCCCCCGTCTCTTCCATCTAAGCCAAATACGCACCTGCACATAACAAATACTATACCCACATGTTTACACGGGCAATGCCGGGTACAACTGCTAGTTAGAAATAAACAAATCACAGAGAACATTCAGTGTATATTTTCACAATTTTCTTATGAACAGATCCAAAGTATGGCCAGATTGGGTATGACGTGTTTCAGTGACAGGACAGATTGAATAAATAAATAAACAAAACACTGTGGGATTTAGTAAAACTATTTCTGTATGGATTGCATTCCAGCTGCCATCAAATGCATTTTCAGCACTTAGTAAATCCTTCCTTTAATCAGTATATTGATCAATTTCAGTGTATTTAATGCAATAGAATATGTCAGTGAGATACATCTAAGAGACAAGGGTTAGCACATTCTATGGATTACTATAGGTTATATTTATACAATACTGAAAGATATTTTGTTTTCTTCTGAATTAGGAATAATACATGTGGTTTGTTGCAGTATTTAACTGGCACTAGCAGTATTCCAATAGAGGTAATGTGCCATAATGTATGTCCATAACATTGTGAAGATTCATTAGTTTAATACCACTCTATTATAAATAACCGTGTGTTATTTGTGTTGGAAAAATCTTAAAGGGGAACTAAAGTCTCCAGACAACATTACCCCAACAGATAGAGCACATTCAGAAAGATACATAAAGCTGTGTCTCACCTCTCCCTTTGCTGTGGCTGCTGGGTGGTTTAGGAAAATAACCTGTGGGGGCTAAGGGCTGGCTCCCACAATTCACCTTATCTGGGAACACCCAGCTAAGTGTACGCAGTAAACTTCACAGGAAGCTTCAGCTTTGTTTCCTGGAAGCTGACAGCCACTTATGTTACAGTTCAGAGATCACCCCTACCTCTGACACAGAACACAGTTTTAGGCGCAGTTTTGGTGTTAACACATTACAAATGCTCCATTCCCTAACAATGATAAATTCCTTTGCTTTTCATACAAAAAAAGTAATCTTTGTGGTTTATTTCTTTGCTAGCATGGGTGTAAGAAACAGAATATTAACATTTCAGTAAAAAATAAAAAATATGGGGATTTGAACCTACAACAAAGTATCTTTCTTAAAAGAAAGCTTTCTACCTCTATGCCAGGGGGCTAACAGGGGGATATCAGTACATGTAGAATCTTTCTTTTGCTAGAAACATAAAAAGGAGAGCCTTGGGAATTGAACCTGTGTCCCAATGGTCTGTTTCTTTCCAAACCCAGCACATTAGCAGCAGGCCACCACTGCAGATGCAATAGATTCAAGTACTTTTTAGTAAATGTCAGTAAAATCAGTTCACTATTTTGTGTTGTTCCAGGAAGGATGTCCGCAACTCATGCTGGTTGGTGAATAAAAAGCAGAGCTGCTATATATAAAGATTTTACATATGTGGAAACTTTATATTTTTCTAGAAACAATGAAAACAAACAAACAAAAAAAGCAATAAACTCAGGTAGTAGACTATGTTGTATTCTTTCATATGTAAACTAGGGGATTTGAACCTGTGACTTCTTGGTCTGCATGTTGCTAAAAACATGGCCTTTACATGGTGCCCCACCAGCAACTTAACAATAAGCACATGTACATTTAGAAACTTTATCGCTAGAAACAGATGTTAGAAACTCCGTGCATAGAGACAGTGAATCCTGTGGTCAATGCGCAATAATAATTGGATAAAAATGCCCCTTTCAGGGTCATGTGTGATGACATCACATTGCATAGATAATATACTGGGAGATGCAATAAAAGTTCTTATCGTTAAAAGTGGTGATAATTTTGCCCCAACCAATCAGATGTTGGCTTTCAAATGTTAAATAACATCTGATTGGTTGGGGCAAAATTAGCACATTTAATAAAGAAAATATAAAAAAAATGACATCTGCAGCAAAGTATGTTTGGTTGAGCAATCTACCACTCATACAGTGAGAACAGACAGTAAAGGTCCCATACAACAAGAGCAGACAGTAAAGGTCCAATACAGTGAGAACAGACAGTAAAGGTCCCATACTGTGAGAACAGACAGTAAAGGTTCCATACAGTGAGAAGAGATGGTAAAGGTCCCATACAATAAGAGCATACAGTAAAGGTCCCATACAGTGAGAACAGACGGTAAAGGTCCCATACAGTGAGAACAGACGGTAAAGGTGCCATACAGTGAGAACAGACCAAGATCTAAATATCCAATCCAGACGAAAGAGCCATTTCTGTGGCTGGGGGAAGCAGGGAGAGTGTGTGTAGATAGACCCAAGATCTAAATATCCAATCCAGACGTAAGAGCCATTTCTGTGGCTGGGGAAGCAGGGAGAGTGTTTGTAGATAGACCCAAGATCTAAATATCCAATCCAGACGTAAGAGCCTTTTCTGTGGCTGGGGGAAGCAGGGAGAGTGTTGTGTAGATAGACCCAAATCTAAATATCCCATCCAGACGTAAAGCGAGGTACACACCTAGCGATTTTTCCTCCTGACCGACCGTTCGATACTTTCGGTCGGCCAGGTGGAAGGACTGTCGGTCGCGGCAAAAGCAGCCGCGTCCGATAGTCACCGCGACTGATCGTGCGGTCCTTCGGACGAACGGTCGATCGGACATGGGCACATTCGGATTCGATAATTTCTTCCGATCGACCGATACACTGACTACTTCGGTCGATGGGACCGAAATATCTAATCGTGTGTACCCAGCTTAAGAGTTCATACATAAAGTCTGCCATTCCTGTGGCTGGGGAAAGTGTGTGTGTGTGTGTGTGTGTGTGTGTGTGTGTGTGTGTGTGTGTGTGTCCGTCCGTCCGTCCGTCCGTCCGTCCGTCCGTCCGTCCGTCCGTCAATCCATTCCGGAACGGGATGTTCCGTTTTAATCCCTCAGCCGGGCGGGCAGGGTCGACGAGTCCGACGCACAGATGGGTGGATCTGCGCACGTCGGACTGCCTGCTATTAGGAAGCAGCAACATGTATATTCAATGTGCCAAGCGTATCTTACAGCACATACATCGGACAAACTAGGGCACACGACAAAATCCATAAAAGGTATCATGCATATTTAATGGGCTCTTTTACTTTAGGCAATGTTAATTTTTCAGGTGGACATACCCTTTAAGTTTGAAAAACTCTGTGGAATGCATGTTACAAATCCTTCAATGAGGAAATTGATATTTAAATTGGAGGGTATATGCATAATAAGCTTATGCCCCCAAATATGTCAACGGAGGGATTGGATTATATCTCTATAAGAGTTTTATTAGCAAAATCTTCTCAAATAGAAAAACCCGTTCATTCTATTAACACAGCGGTTTCCAAATAAATAAACCCTCTGTTTCCTAAATAGTGCATAGAGACCTGCAAATGTTCTCTTATGTCCCTTTTGTGTCCACAACTGCTGGCAAAAAACAATAAAACAAATTGAGACATTTATCCAACTACCACATTGGAGCAGTCATTAGCCTATCACTCCCACAGGAGTTTTCCAACAATCCCTATACAATGTAACAAACAAAAAGAAAACAAAACTATATTTGCCAACTAAAACCTCTTAAGTAGAAATAGAAAATAGAAATGGAAAACACCTGAACCCTCACTTCTGACAAACTAGAAAGCACACACACGCATTATAGCACGCTAGAAACACATGCAGTCAAAGCACAATTAAAGTGTCATAATCCCTTGCCCAATATGCAAAAAAAAAAAAGCATTATTGTGCTTTATTTGCTCTACCTTTTAAAGCAGAACGCTAGGGTTTATATCATAATGACTTTAGAAGCTCCTCCTAATAGTAGCTTTAACCTTTAATGATTTATTAATGGTAGCCCTGTTAGTCTGATTTGGTGCTCGGACATTTAACTGACTTGACATTATAATGTGGAGAGCCCTTTTATGATACATACACAAAATGGTAAGATTCAGAACAATATACTAGGATGTGTTATCCATACTGGCAGCCTTAGAGTATTATTTATTTATTTTTGTACATCCCATTTCTCTAATAAAGGGATTTTTAGTCATTAGAGTTATGTTTCCTTTTTGTTTGTTTGCCTATACAACAGGCTTATCAGTTTGTACTGTAGAAAGGGTAGGGGGAGCAACCGGAAAACCTCCCATCACTCTTAGACATTCTTTTGTAATCCAGCAGGATATTTCACTACATAAAGTCCAAATAATCTGATGTCTCGGCACACACACAAGACTTAGTCCAAAATGGTTTTTGTCAGCTGTTTCAGCCAATAATGATCTAATAATGTTACAGGGCTTAATGGTTTCACTAAGGTAGAGTTGTGAGCATTTTTAAACAATAGTTTTAACACTCATGGACCATATAGCAGACACCTTTCAATCTTCCTACACAAACTATATTCCATCCCCCCCCACGCACAAGCCACACCAGAAAACTCCGAACTTGCATACAAAACACTGCCTTACCTTGTCTATCTGACACCTAAACATCTGATTTGGACTCCCCTTTTTCAATCTTTGAATTAACTCTGCAGCTATCAAAGCCCTCGTGACAGGAAAAAGCCCAGGCTCAGGTGACTTTACCGCAAACTTCTATAAAGTATTTACACAAGAACTTCTACTAAATGTTAGCAGCCTTTAACTATTTCTACCCAGAACCCCTTCCCTCTCCAAACACTTAAAACAATGTTCATTCCCAAACCAGGAAAGGACCCAACCTTATGTGGACGTTATCGCCCAATTTCATTGATTTATATGATATAAAACTATATGCTACCTTAATAGCCCAGAATTTCATACCCTATTGGATCCACCTAGAACAGGTTGGCTTCATCCCTGTGAGAGAAACTGTGATAATACAGTGAAAACTATTTCCTAATCTCCCACTCAATCACCAAATCAATTCCTATGTGACTTTTAGCTCTCGATGCAGAAAAGGCTTTTGATAGGTCAGTTGGAACTTTCTCAGACACACTCTTAAATCAGGTAGGACTGGGCCCTCTCATAACAAATAAGATTATGGCCCTCTACCAACATAACAGTGCTAGAATAAAATCAACGGATCCCTCTCCAAGCCCTGTCGGATCCTTAACGGTACTAGACAGGGCTACCCATTATCCCCTCTCTTATATATTCTACAGTGGAACACTTACTGATGGCACTATGATCCAACCCAAACATGGGTGGCATCAGAGTAGATACACATAGACCCTTATATCAGCATACACAGATGATGTTCTCATCTGTCACCCACCCACACACATCTCACTACATCCATCTGCAAGAACTAGACACTTCAGCACTCTCAGCAACTACAGATTAACTATCAAAAATCCGAATGCCTCAATATATCCTACCACAAAATACCCTAAACAACCTCCAACAAAACTTTACTTTCCACTGGCAGAAAGACGCCATTTCTTACCTAGGCACTAAAATTCCTAGAGATCTCACAATTATTGACCTAAATTATTTACCGCTAACCAAACGCCTATCCTCCAACCTGTGCACCTGGCATAAAAAGCCATGCTCTTGGTTTGCCAAAATTAAAATTATACGTATGGATATATTACCTAAATTTTTATATATCTTCCTCAAGCAATTCCTTTGTGCCTCCTAAATCTTTTTTTTAACCTTACAAAATGAATTCTCTCCTCCAATTCATATGGTCTGGCACCTCCCACAGACACATATATTCTACTATGCCAAGATGCAAAAGCAAAGGAGGCACAGGCCTCCCAAACCTATACCTTATCACACAGTATCTATCTTAGCTCATATATTAGACTGGATACATCACTCAAATAGTAACTGTGGACAAATAGACTCTACAATTCTATGAATCCCACTACAATGTCTTCCGTCTGACCATAGACCCCCGACTATCACACTGTTTCTTTGTACCAACTACTCTCAAAATATGGAATAAAGCTATTAAACAATACCAAATATCCAATCATTCAGGACTTCTCACCCCAATCCTCCACAACCCCAGGTTCCCACCAGAAATACAATATCCAATTTTGTTCAAATGGACTTCAACCAAGGACCAACAGTGGGATCCTGCATGGATAAAGGTAAAATTATTCCGCTACCTCCCCTCCTGGAAACCAAAAATATCCCCATCATAATATTTGTTATATATATCTGTGGAGGTGCGCCTAAGACAAGGAACCTTGACTCATATCTGGCTCTCATGTCCAATCATTCAACCTACTGGAACAAGATTCCTCCAAACCTCTTGCAAATTTCCAATATAATAATTCCTCTCAATGTTCAAATTGTACTACTACTACCAGGTCCCCTAGAACAGCGAAAGAAATGACTTTTACGCCATTTCGTAACACGCCAGCGAATGGTTCTCCCCGATACTGGAAAAAAACACTTGGCCCACCAACCTAACCTGGGTTACCGAATTAAACCACATAATAAGGATGGAGAGCTCACAGCATCCCTTCACAATAAACAAAATCAATTCATAAGTCATGGTCCATATGGATCCTATTCAAAGAAACAGAAAAGTACAAACACTGCTGATATCCTAAGGGCCTATTTGCGGAACCACCCACTTTAAACATCTTGCAAACTTACTTTCTCCTCTGCCCTCCCCACATTGGACATTGTGTTCGACTATTTCATACCTCTAAGAATATAAATACAGTAATGTATGGTGCTTTTACCTATGTATCTAAACATCAAGCCAGTATAGCCCTCCCTCACCCCCCTTCCTACCTATTAACCCGTCCTTTACACTCCCCCTACCGGAAAGTCTGTATATTGTATGTTATACTTAACCTTAATAACAAAGTTTTAAAAAAAACCTCAGGGACCATTTAGAGTGCAATATCTCCCACAACATAACGCTGATCAATTTAGTGTTAAGCCCCGAGATCACTTTAGTAACTATTTTAAATATATAGGATTAAAGGACTGCGAGAAGGTAGGTAACTATCCCAGAGGTAAGAAATGATTTTTATTCTGGTCATTAAAGTTTCAGCAGCTGAAAATCTCTATGCATTCTTAGTTACATTTTGTAAAATATTTTTAATCAAACATAAAAAAAATATTAAGTTTGGGAAAACTATTTCTATATCCTTGTAAGCATTTACAGTTAACTAAAGAGTGCTTTAATATTACAGAAACACTGACTTCTATACAAGTACTACAGTTTACAAAAGAAATAAATTAACTTATTAACTACTTACCAAAGGATTCCCCCTTTCCTTAGTGCAGCATAAAATAAACAGAGCATAGTTAACTATATTTTGTTTTATTGTATGTAACACATGAAGCAATGCAAGCTGGTTTTAAGCGATTAAAGGGCAATTATATTTTTATTTTATTATTATTGTGGATTTATATAGTGCATCATCATCTCCGTAGCGCTTTACAATTACATGTATATATAAAAGAGATGAATCCAAATTACCACTCACTTACCATGTCTTCTGACTCCACTGCAAAGAAGTTCTAACCAATATCCAGCAACAATGAGAAGAGAATCCTCCAAGTATATGTAAAACAGTGTTATATAATTTATTGATCCCTCTGTACACAACACGCAAAGTTTCGGGCAGAACTGGCTTGAGAAAGGGCGCAGCTCTGCCTGAAACTTTGCTGTGTTGTGTACAGAGGGTGAATAAATGATATAACACTGTTTTCACATATACTTGGAGAATTCTCTTCTCATCTTTGCTTCAATTACTATATATATATTCACATCAGACCCTGCCCCAGAAGCTTACAATCTAAGCACATTTATTTGATGCATACAACCTATCAGAATGTCTTTATGATTGTGGGGGAAACTGGAGTACCCCTAGGGAAACCAACGCAAGCACGGCGAGAACATACAAACTCCTTGCAGATATGTCCAGGGTGGATTCAAACTCAGGACTTCAGTGCTGCAGGCATCAGTGCTAAACACTAAGCCACCATGCAATAA
Source organism: Hymenochirus boettgeri (assembly GCA_019447015.1). Classification (NCBI taxonomy): domain Eukaryota; kingdom Metazoa; phylum Chordata; class Amphibia; order Anura; family Pipidae; genus Hymenochirus; species Hymenochirus boettgeri. The sequence goes on along the minus strand of CM033472.1, from coordinate 125,464,152 downwards.
AAACAAAGGACCCTACCCAAACTGTAATGCTTATCCTATTTTGCCAATGTCCAAAAAGGAGACCTTCTATTTTTCTCACCGGTTCTACCGCTCTGTCCTTGTGAGTAAGTGCATACAGTGGCAGTCATGACCATGATGTGATGGCCAATACTTATGGCTGCTTCCCAACACCCCACCCCTCTTCCGGAGCTTGTAAAGCTATTAAGGAGATGTAAGACCAGGGTGAGCAAGGTAAAAGAAGAAAATCTTGGGAAAAGTTAGAAGGCCATTTCCAGACAATTTAACTCCATCATTCTACAGTAAGAAGACTATTAACAAGTGAAAAACATTTTAACAAGTGAAAAACATTTAACAAGTGAAAACATTTAAGAAAGAACACGAGTTAAAAAGCGCACACTAGTGTTGGCCACAATAAGTGCACAGTGCTGCTTTGAGCTATTTTTTTTGAATAGCATGCTCTCTGGTAGCATAAAATTGCACGGATCACAGCACAAGCGGATGTTATTCCGTCCAGTATAGTGTGGCCTTCCCTTGATTAGGTGTATGGAATTAAAGGGTATGTCTATTCACCAAAATCAAAAAAAATTTTTTTTCATTATAAGGTAGTACCCATCCCCAGAAGCCTTTTCCTGCCTTTCTTTTGAAAAAATTCCATTCCCTACCTTTGCAGCAGTCTTTAGAAGTTCTATTCGTTTTTGGGGGTGTGGCCTTAGCTGTGCTGGATAAGGAAGTAAGCTGATTACTAAATGAGGCTATTACCATGCGTTTTGGTCCCGCCCACTTGACCCTGTGCTTTTATGTAAACAGATCCTCTCCTGCATTGTCAGAACTGTAGTAAAACAGACAATGCTGGCAGAGACAAAGGAGAGAGTTCATACATAAAGTGTGCCATTTCTGTGGCTGGGGGAAGCAGGGAGAGTGTGTGTAGATAGACCCAAGATCTAAATATCCAATCCAGACGTAAGAGCCATTTCTGTGGCTGGGGGAAGCAGGGAGAGTGTGTGTAGATAGACCCAAGATCTAAATATCCAATCCAGACGTAAGAGCCATTTCTGTGGCTGGGGGAAGCAGGGAGAGTGTGTGTAGATAGACCCAAGATCTAAATATCCAATCCAGACGTAAGAGCCATTTCTGTGGCTGGGGGAAGCAGGGAGAGTGTGTGTATATAGACCCGAGAGAGAGAGAGATAGAGAGAGAGATAGAGAGAGAGATAGAGAGAGAGATAGAGATAGATAGATAGATAGAGAGAGAGATAGAGAAAGAGAGAGATAGATAGATAGATAGATAGATAGATAGATAGAGAGAGAGAGAGAGATAGATAGATAGATAGAGATAGAGATAGAGATAGATAGAGAGATAGAGAGAGAGATAGATAGAGAGATAGAGAGAGAGAGAGAGATAGATAGATAGAGATAGATAGAGATAGATAGAGATAGATATAGATAGAGAGA